>JARHVA010007707.1:452500-462500 GCA_037957365.1 Torreya grandis | reverse complement strand
AAATATTACTATGAAATCCAAAAGTGTCTAGGGAAAGTTCCCCAAAATTAAACATATTATTAATTTAAATAATCCCTATTACTATTATAATTAGGATCAAAAATGCTAAAATTAGCATAATATATAAGTCTAAGGATCATACCATATTTTCTACCCTTTAAAAAGTAACATACGAGAAAAAGCTTCCTTGCATAGTAAGTTACAAAGCTAGTTGTAGCTTACCACATTTGCCTTGGCTAACAAGATGATTTCTAATTCTCCAAAATTACAAAAAGTGAAAAGTACATAAAAATACTCACTAAAAAAATTCATCTAAGACAAAAGAGAGATTTATCTATCCAATTAAGGATTAAAACATAATCCATAAAATTATCACATAATATAGAATTACTTTAACCAATGCAATCTAAAAAGTAATTAATCTTGAGAATGGATAAACAACCAAATTAAATCCACAAAAAAATTTAGGAAGGAAAATTAGGATCTCCATCAATCAATGTTTTAGATTAGAGGTAAAAGCAGGTTTTGAAGGGGCCCCAAAACCCTTTTACAGAGAGCAAAAAAAGAACAACAAAGCCCACAATCAATGTTATTCTCAAAAATAATAAATAATCAAACAACATCAAGATCAATTACAAGGTAATTTATGAAAAAGGAATCTCAATCTTATAAATTCCAAATCATAATCAAGATAAACTCAAAGTTTGCCACTTCTCATGGAAAAAATTCATAATTTTGTATTTGAATTATGCTGAAAAGTATGGATATAAAAGACCATAAATGGAGAGTAGGCAGTTAGCATCGTATCATCTAATAACATCATGTAGTATGGAGAAGCATTACATCTAAGTAACTAAAATCGCTATTCATTTACCAACCTAAAGTGGTAAATATTAGAATATATTTCCATAACAAGAGATTAAACTCATGGAAGTATCAATCCATTTCATATATACATCTCCTTTATCCATCCATAAGTAAAGGATAGCATCCTAAAAAAGTTTAAGGTTTATTTCCAAAATATCTTATCAAAACAAAACCCTAATTAAAAGATAAGTTATTCATCCATATAATGATATAAATCATCTCAATAAACCTTTCATGATTTCATTAGATGATAAGAGAGTAAAAAAATGGCTTCAATGCTATCAATAATTTGGAAAAATATCTTTGTACAAACTAAGGAAACATATGGAGTAAAAATCCCCATTCTACTATGTGATGATATTTTTTAAGGGTTTTCCAAGATTCCCTTTTCATAGGATTGATGTCTCGAAGGAACAAAAATATATTTATAACACACCCTTACTTGGGTGAGAAGCACTACCTACTTTCACAACTCCTATCATTTAAAACACAAGTGGCTTTAGTGACTTGCCTATAGATCATTTAAAGTTTAACCATCACTAAGGTGCTCAATCCAAGTGATTAAAATGGTACTATGATTTTAGCATTTCTTTACTAAGGTTAACTTATCTTCCCAAAATGGCATATAAAATTACCTTCAAAACATAAGGTCAAACCAACCATTTAATAACTATAGGAAGTTATTGGTGATCCAAAGTTACTCACTTAATGTACCTAAAAACCTTAATTTCAAAAGGAATAATTAACCAATATTCAACTTCCATGTCTCAAGTTTCATATTTAACATGTTACCTTGAATTTTAGTCATTGTAAATCCAATCTTAAAATCATATGTTCTTGATACTTTAGGAAACTAATATCACCAATTGGTTTCAACCTTGTGAGGAAACAAAACATCATACTAGAAATCAATATGAAAAAATGCTTCAAGATGATTATGTTTTTTTTTAAATATTTAGGAGTGTGCAATATCTTCACCATTATTCTTAGCCCTGATCAAGTTTAATCTAAAATTCCACAATCCAATCAAGGTGTAGAAATATTATGAATGAGAATCATTACACACTTTAATTATGCTTTATTATGGTACCTTATGTCATTCAAATGCAATGCATTTTCATAATTATTATTATTCACAAAGAATTCATAGAACCAATCAAAAAAGAGAAAGGTTACCTGAAATGGTTAACATTATCCATAGTTCAAAATACATAAATAATACCAAACTATATACTCTAAACAGCTATCATACATACCTACATAGATATATACATACGTACATATGTTTATGTGTGTGTGTGTATGTATATATACACCACCAAAGCAAAGGTATGTTCTTATATTAAATAAATGTTATTAATCTCATAGGAAACCTATCCATATAGGTGTCACCACCATATGATCAACACTTTCCTATGTGGATCAAGAGTTTATATCTTAATTTCTAATCACTCAAATTTCAAGGGTACCCAAATCCTTTATTAATCTTTATATAAATAACATACACTCTAGTATTTTAGAGATGATGAAAACAACTTTCATATCTAGTTTAAATATGTATCCTTATATTATCCAAGAGATGTACTATAAGAAGTAATAAATCTTCACACTCATCACTCTATCATAAGTATTAATTTCACCCACTTGGTGTTAATCATGCCATCAATACTATAGGATATCAAAATAAAATTATCCATAAGGTATCACCAGTCCTTCACCCAAGGTGAAAATAATACTCAATATCATTTGTCTATATGTGATAAATTCTAAGTGGAAGCCCATGTGTGATTTTTTAAGACTCTTAGTCTATATCATTCTACTTAGTTATCCAAAATAAGATTTATTTTTATTATATATTTCCTTAAAAATATGCATCATGGAGTTGTGAATGAATTCAAAGGCTAAGTGTCAATCCTATAGATCTGATACCATAATATTAAAATCCCACTAGGCTAACCAATAATTACACTATTTTTTTGAAAATTACACAAGTACATATTAAATCATGTTTATAAGACTATTGTTTAGCTAATAAATATATAAAAGGCATTAATTACATAAATGTATTAACCCACTAGCTAAAAATTTGATTCATTTAGTTTCTAATAGTCTAATTAGATCACAAGATGAATAAATTTTAATAAGAGTAAAAGATAAGTAATCAAGCACAACCAATACTGATATAAACCATATTTTAGCCATGAATAAGCATACAACCACTATTGTCATAATATTTAGCATTAGTAACAACCTCATAGCCACTATTGTGTTGAATATACATTACATAATAATTTACAACATATTACATTATAACACAAAGTCAAATGTGAAATGTAGTATGCATAAGAATACAAATGATCCACACTAGTATCTCAATGATCAATAAATTTACCTTGTCTATAATCACCATGGTTGAATAAATTGATAGAGGGAGAGCATCATCCAAGTACTTTTCCTCTAACCTTAGACCAAAGGTTTCCCATACATATCCCCATTGGGAGTGTCCCTACCCTTCATAGAGGGGTAGATAAAAAAAGTATAGATGTTGATAAATAAACTAGAACATGTGCTAGTAATATCAATATTACATGAAAAAACAAATAGATCATGGAATCCAATCCTCTATCTAAATGATATCATCAATTACATTTAAACTACAAGTACATTCTAATGAAAATGTCTCATCTAGAACATTACTTTGGAAAATGTTTTAATTATAAAAATTAGATCTAACAATCCGAGTCAATTCCACTCATAAAATTCTATATTAGTGAATCATGAATATCATGTAATATCATGGGATACGTATGTTATTTACCCACTAGAATACTCATATATTTATCTCTTGTTATTTAAAATATAGTCTAGTAATTACATATAAAGATTTAAATGCAAATTAATATAGATTTCATGATACACTTAGTCGACTAATGAACAAGTACAATTAATATATAGTACCATTAATTTCATTCAATTAACCATAAAGTGATAACATAGGATATCCAAATGAATAACATTCAGACCAATTGTGCATAAGAGACTAGAATAGGAATAATGTCATTCTAAGTCCCTTTTTTAAACATAATTTTATTTCATAACATATATATAACCAATAATAATACTTAGTCAGCTATTTATTTTTCAATGTATGAAGTCATACATGTGTTATTAATCTCCAATCAAAATTTAATAAATGACTAGAACAATTCCTATAAGACTATATCCATATGATAGGTCTATCGAAATACCACTCATGTATATATACATAAGATTATCAAACTTCATCACCTCATAACCAAGTGAGTATTTAGTAGAATTATTAATCTCAAATAATGTATCTAAGCTTATCATGTGTTTTATTATCAATTACTTTATTCCTATTATTCTTTTCTTTCTTTCATAACTTCATTATTTCCAATCAAGCAATCATGATAACAAATCTTATCTTTTACTTCTCCTTAAAAGTAATAGATATATGTCGGTAAAATAACTCATATTCAAAACCTAATATGTAGAATAAAATTAGAAAAAGAACCCCAACAATTCAAGTCCCTTCCAAAAATATCCCACAATCACAATTCATATCTATGATTATACACAATTGATGACAACACTTAGTCAACATGATATCCTATGCATTTCTTAATAGTTTATAATAGAATTAAGATTACAAGCTACCCTTGACACAAATTTACACTCATTTATTTAATCATACTCTCATATAGAAGAAGATATTATAACCTTTTATTTAGGTTATGTCATTCAACAAGATCTACCCTAGTAATAAATAAATCCATTACTATAAAATCTGAGTGTGAGTATATGACATACCTAATTTTATTCCCAAAACAATCAATCTCACCTATATATATTCAAAAATAACATAGTTAATTATTTAATTACACAACCTATTTAATTCTTGATAACCAAAAAATAATAAATATATCATGGAATCAATCCAAGTAGTGCGAAACTCAAAAATTACTTACAATTCCAATAGTTTTTCTCTTTACCCAAATCCATAGTTTAGAAGAAAATACCATCAATAAAATGGCTCCAACTAGGTATTTTGTCCTATTTACCATCTATGAATAGGAATAATATGTATATAATAGTATTAAAAGATGCATATAAAATTCAAATATGGTTTCCATTCAATTCATTAAGGTTTAAAAAAATCTATGGAAAATCATCCATATTTAAATACTCAATTAAGTAATTTGTTCAACTCAGAGATTTTCTTTTTAGCTCCTATTGTTCTTTAACACTTTTAGGATAGGAGGCAAGACTATAATTAGTTTCTAATGTCTATGGATTCATGTAACTAACCTTTATTAAATATATATATACAAATATACATTCACCTTAATATATAGTTAGCATATACTTTCTAATCCAAGTAGTATTTTAAGTATAAACTCCGCTCCCTCAATTGTAATATTATACTAGCCTACGACATCATTTTTTTATGACTATAGTTGAACTAGATTACCAAATGGAGGTTAAATAAATAATTTAAAAAAAAAAATTCAAACACACACACACACACACACACACACACACACACACACACACACACACACACACACACACACACACACACACACACACACACACACACACACACACACACACACACACACACACAAACACACACACACATGAATATATTCATCATAATATTCATTTTCATAAACCTGTACCTCATTCATGCTTTCCCCCTTCTAAAACACATGACCTACTCAAGTCTTAGAATATAACCCCATATTTTCATATGGTCTAAGGTACATTATAATATATATATATATATATATATATATATATATATATATTATTAATTATATTAATGATTCCTTCTTAATGGATGATTATTCACCCACTATAGGTTTCCATAATATAATATAGTAAATTTACATTTACAAGTTTACTAGACAATAAAAATCACCAAAATCCACTTAATAAAGTTTTTCCTATATTTGAGTGTCCTTACATCACATAAAAATGGATCCTACTAACATAAATAAAACAACCACATATCTTGAATATTGCATATATTTATAAACCATAGAAAGGAATTGGAGGTATGTATGTATGTATGTATATATATATATATATATATATATATATATATATATATATATATATATATATATATATATATATATATATATATATATATATATATATATATATATATATATATATATATATATATATATATATATATATATATATATATACATACCTCCAATGCCTTTCTATGGTTTATAAATTTATGCAATATTCAAGATATGTGGTTGTTAAAACATAATTCCAATTTTCACTCATTTTTATTTATAATTAAAATGTATATATTTTTTACCACTAAACCCTCAAAGGTAAATAAAATTATCCCTGAGAAAATTACATACCTCCAATGCCTTTCTATGGTTTATAAATTTATGCAATATTCAAGATATGTGGTTGTTAAAACATAATTCCAATTTTCACTCATTTTTATTTATAATTAAAATGTATATATTTTTTACCACTAAACCCTCAAAGGTAAATAAAATTATCCCTAAGAAAATTATATCAAAATATACCAAAATTTCTAAAAGTGAATGGCTTAGTATCACTTTTTTAGGCCTAGGAAGGGAATAGAATTATGTTCCCAAGTCTATAACTGTGATAAACAAATTTTCCATTAGAGAAATACACCAGTATATGTAACCATCCAAGGTAAGTCCTATTTCAAACATTTATTTATTTGTTACAAAACAAATTCAATATTTTTAAAAAATAAACCATATATCCTTCATTCATAAATTTAAAATATTACTTGCTTGATAAAATGTTGTCTAGTATTCTAATTTGTAGATATTGGTAGCTTCTTCTTTCTCCTTGTCAAGATATCCTTCCTCCATTCCCCATTTGTATTTCATCTTCCTCATTTTTTTAATTATTTTCCTTCACTCATGCATGACCTACATGCCCAAAAACCTCTCATCATTCCCCCCTGAGTTTAGTATTATCCCTATTATAATTCAATAATGATCAAACTCTTTAATTATACTAGATAACTCATAATATTCAAAAGAAAGGACTCAAAAGGTCCTTATAAGTATATTTAAAAGGGTAGTCCCAAATCTTAGATCATTGGAAACAAAAGTGCAAGTATACAGATCAGAAGAAGCATGGTGAGTGATGTTAATCAAGAAAATATTGCCTTACTTTCAAATTTTGAACCTAAAATATATGTAAAAGAAAGTGAAAATAAGTTTTGGTTAGATGTAAGGAAAGAGGAGTTAAATGAAATTGAGAAGAATGAAACATCAGAGTTATTACCTAGGCCTAAAGACAAAAACATCATTGGTGCATGGGTTTTTAGGAATAAGTTGAATGAGAATGGAGAGATCACTAGAAAGAAGGCTAAACTTTTGTGAAAAGGATATAATCAAGTAGAAGAATTGGAATTTGAGGAAAAATTTGATCCTATAGAAATGTTAGAGGCCATTAGGATGTTTATTTCTTATGCAATTTTTAAAGTATTCAAGATATACCAAATGGATGTCAAGTCAACTTTCCTAAATGGGATCTTAGAAGAAGAATTATACATTAAATAACCTGAGGGTTTATTATTGGTTTATAATAAGGACTATTTTTTTAGGTTTAAGAAGGCCCTTTATGGTCTAAAACAAGCCCTTAGAGCTTGGTATGCTATACTAGACAATTACCTTTTGGACCAAGGTTTCAAGAGAGGAGTTACAGTTAGTAACCTATATGTCAAAACTAAAAATGATCAAAAATTGATAGTTTTAGTCTATGTCAATGATATCATATTTTGTGGAACTAATGAGAACATGACCAAGGATTTTGCATAGGTGATGAAGTCATAATTTGAAATGTCTATGTTTGGAGAACTATCCTTTCTTGGACTTCAATTCAATCAATCTAAAAAAGGTATGTTCATTTCATAAGTTAAGTATATAAAAGAGATGTTAAATACATCTTAAATGTAATGTTGTAAGGTTGTAAGTAAACCTATGATTATAAGATGCAATCTAAGAAAGGAAGATGAATCCTCAAGGGTCAATTAGATAAAATATAGATCCATTATTGGGAGTTTGTTGTATACTACTGCCTCTAGACCTGACATCATTCAAATAGTAGATCTTATGGGAAGATTTCAAGTATATCCTAAGTAAATTAATATCAAAATAATAAATAAGATACTTAGGTGTCTTAAATTAACTATGGATTATGGTTTATGGTACCAAAGGATTAAGAAGTTTGATCTAGTAGCCTATACAAATACAGATTGGGTTAGGAGCCTAGATGATAGAAAGAACACTAGTGAAGGAGCCTTCTTCTTAGGTAAATTAATAATCTCATGGTTAAGAAATAACCATCTATGAATTTATCTACTTGTGAGGTTGAGTACATTGAAACAACTTCACGTTATACTCAAGTGTTGTGGATGAGACAAACATTGAGAGATTACAAGGTGGAGTTTGATGGTCTTATTCCTATTTTTTTTGATAAATACTAGTGCCATAATTTTTTAAAAAAATAATATCATTAATTAAATTACCAAGGACATCCATATCAAGTATCAATTCTTAATAGAATAGGTGAGTGAACAAAGTATTAAGCTTGAATTTGTGTCTATTAAGGATCAAATTATAGATATCTTTATTAAGCCTCTTCCAAAGTCTATTTTTAAACATATAAGATAGAAATTAGGTGTGATTATTATTAGTATTAGTCTATAATCAAGTTAAATTTCTTAGAGTAATCTTATGAGGAGGTATTTTAGCTCAAAAAATAGGAAAGAAGTGCATAAGTTGTGAGGTGAAAGGGGGAATCATATCGATCTATCAAGAAGAAGATATCTATGATATGCAATATGATAGGGGGAGTTTTCTAACATGATATTTAATTTATTTATATTTAATTGTTGTTTAAGGTAATGCTTTGTCATTAATTTCAAATGGGTAGATTGATCTACATAGAGGAGATGTATCCTAGTAAAAGAAGCTTCTCTAAGTAGGTGCCATCAATGAGTGGTTTCCATTAATGAAAAAGATGGAGATTGTTGAGAATATGTTATAAGGTATGAATTAATCTATAATTGATTTAATGAAATTATAATTTATGTCATTTTATGTTGTCATTGTTGTTCTTGATGTTGAGTTCATAAGTCATATACTAGAGAGACCTAGTAAGAAGGTATATGCCTAGTAGCATGATGTGTTGAGCCATATGAGACTTGTGAGATGATGAATGGTAGTTTGTGAGAAAGAGATGAGGTAATTTTAAATGATAATGATTATTTTATGATAATATAGGAGTTTTTAAGGTGTGATCATGGTATAAGTATGATTGGTAGTTCAAGGTCTAGTGTGCAAAGAGACCTAATGTGGCCTAATGAGGGGTCAAGTTAATTTACCATGGTGAAAAGGCTCTTGAGAGAATTTAAATGGGCATGAAAGTTTTTTTAAGTTTTTTGACTAAATTTTATGTCATAACCTAAAGGATAAATCATGAAAATTGGTGTTTAGGAATTTTATGTGCACACAATGGGTTATTATAGACTTAAGAAGTAAATTCTTATGTTTGTTGACACATGAAAAATTTACATGAGATCATGAGAAGTTCATGTAAGTTGTGGAATGTACCTATATTTAATTTCCTATCATTGGTTTTTGATTTGAGCAAAAATCTTGTATGAATGATTGCTAAGAAGTGAAACCAATCAAAACCCTCATAATGATCTAATAGGAAATATCTTGTTAGTTATGGATAAAAATGGGTTTTTAACAAATTTTTATGTTTTAAACATGTAAAATAATATTCCAAGTTTCTCTGGGTGGTTTTGGTTTGTTATAAGAGTGAGTAGAAGCCACTGAAAAACCCTTGTTTCTTAAAATTTTGATGTTACAAGTACGGTTAACCAAGTCAAAGAATTTAAATAGATGTAGGATGATGTATGATAATTTTAGTTTATGAAAATGTAATTTTATGATCAGGATATATACCTAAAATGTGCTAAACTGGTCATGGAAGTTATCTTATTGCAAAAAGAGCCTAATGTTTAAGACAATGAGAAAACTAGGTAGAAGTGAGAAAGAGATTAGTGATTGGTTACATA
>JARHVA010007707.1:42500-447500 GCA_037957365.1 Torreya grandis | reverse complement strand
AAATTATGGAGTTTTCCTATTAAAAAAGTTATCGATTTACAATGTTTTAAATTAATTATATATAACATTCAGAGATTATATCCTCCCAAGATAAATTCTAATTACAACCATACTTACATATCCATCATAGTCCAAAAATAGTTATAAAATATACATAGGATATATAATGATAAAGAGTGAGGAAGGTAGGACCATTATGCACATGTTTACAAATTTGGCCAAACAAGGGATCCTTCACAACTTTCACAAAGGATATTATCCTAAATAATTATATATTTTTTATGATTTAGATTATCATTCCTTGCATACTATGTCAAATTTCCCCATGATTTTACAAGATTATTTATTTAAATAAAATATAAATTAAGACTCCTTCACTTAGTCACTATGTCCTAGGTGGTGCTTTTGGAGTGTTGTATGATGTGGTACCTACCTAATAGGTTCCCCTTAGAGGAATGGATTTGGTAGAGACACTAAGAGGTTATATGTTTAATGGGTAAAGTGGGTTGGGTCTGCATAGCCTTGGTGCATGCCTAATAGTCCCCTTAAATTTTGGGTAAGTTAATGGTAGAAGTTATGAAAAATATATTTGTTTTACCTAGGTGAGAAAATTTGTTGGAGAGAGTGGACTAGAGGGTTCCTTTCATTGTAGTAGATCATTATTAATTATCCTTGGTAGAACATACCAATTTGAAAAATTATTTTCTAGTTACCTTATTTACATCTCAATCCCTATTATTAAAAATTTTCATTAAATTGATCAGCTTAATAGAAAACTCCCTGAAAAATTTCAGTCAGACATATAGTTTAAACAATGACACAATCCATACCTCTAAAAATAATTACATAATTGAATAGATGGTATGGTTTATGTGGCCAATGATGGTGTCCATCTTTTTTATCCATTATTTTAATGAATATGGATAGTCCAATTCTAACTCATCCCAAAATTATAAGGAGTATTAGATTCAATTGGGTGAACATATCCTTAATAGCATATATAAATAGATGCACCAATTTAACCTTAAACCTGGTGATGTGATCAATATACCTTCTCACCTTCTATTTCCAAGGAATTCCCTTTGACTTACACTAAATACATTATGACAAAAGCTCATACAAAGATTCTAGGGTCTATTTAACTTCTATAGTGATATTTTATAGGATAATAGTTCTCATATAAATCTCTAATATTTAGATTATTTATTTAATATATTGGATAATTTTTTTAGTTACATCTGTAGTGGCAGTGATTATGGATTCTAAATCATCTGCACATTCATCAAGTTCTCTTAGTGTTCCTTTTCTCTTATATCAATGATAATAACTCTAATTCCATTACATGGTAAGTGGTGGCCCTATTGATGTGAATGTTATCCTAGTCACACTCTTAAGATCCATAGTAATATTTTCAAATTATATCACGAATTGATGTTATTTTATGTTTACCATCCTTAGTCTTTGGGTCTTGGACAACTAGATATCCTCTATCTAATTTTATCTAGCTTGTGGCATAATATTTTCAAAAGATGGGGTGTGTGAATAAGGTGATGCATGTGATATAGTCCTAGGAATAGGTGTATTAGGGTCAATTAGATCAAAGGCTATGATTATCATTATGTGAGTGATTATGGGTGAATGTGGAGTCAAAATTGGTGGGGTAAGGTTGGTGTAAATGGGAGGAAGGTTAGTCATAGTTGGAGGAGTATGGGATGGAAGTGCCAAATGAGGAGTATATTGTAGGGTAGTCATTACAAGTTGATTAAAGTGAGAATATGTCTCTATATCTTTTCTTTTGAGTTCCCTTACTTTATAAGTGGAAATATATAAATAAGGTTGGTTTCCATGCATAATAAAATAATATACAATAGGGTTAACTTTGGTCTAGGTTTGCCATCGATATTGGATCTTGATTTTCAATGGGTTTTATCATGACAATGTTTAGAGGGGTGGTGGAAATACTATGAAAAATGGATGAAGTCACAAATAGATGATGTTTACTAGTGGTTATTTTGTGGTAATAGTGATATAGGTGTAAATGGTGAAATATTTAATGGTAGACCCTATTAAAGTGATTTCCCCTTCTGGGATATCTAGAGAAGTGATCACTAGCATAAACATGGTATAACTGATTGAAACAAGATGAGTCATGATCTTTATGACATGGATAGATTGGATATGCATAAAAATGGAAACAAAAAGGTAGTATTATATGGTATCCCCTATATTTAGATTATTTATTTAATATATTGGATAATTTTTTTAGTTACATCTGTAGTGGCAGTGATTATGGATTCTAAATCATCTGCACATTCATCAAGTTCTCTTAGTGTTCCTTTTCTCTTATATCAATGATAATAACTATAATTCCATTACATGGTAAGTGGTAGCCCTATTGATGTGAATGTTATCCTAGTCACACTCTTAAGATCCATAGTAATATTTTCAAATTATATCATGAATTGATGCTATTTTATGTTTACCATCCTTGGCCTTTGGGTCTTGGACAACTAGATATCCTCTATCTAATTTTATCTAGCTTGTGGCATGTTATTTTCAAAAGATGGGGTGTGTGAATAAGGTGATGCATGTGATATAGTCCTAGGAATAGGTGTATTAGGGTCAAATAGATCAAAGGCTATGATTATCATTATTAGAGTGATTATGGGTGAATGTGGAGTCAAAATTAGTGGGGTAAGGTTGGTGTAAATGGGAGGAAGGTTAGTCACAGTTGGAGGAGTATGGGATGGAAGTGCCAAATGAGGAGTATATTGTAGGGTAGTCATTATAGGTTGATTAAAGTGAGAATATGTCTCTATATCTTTTCTTTTGAGTTCCCTTACTTTATAAGTGGAAATATCTAAATAAGGTTGGTTTCCATGCATAATAAAAAAATATACAATAGGGTTAACTTTGGTCTACGTCCGCCATTGATATTGGATCTTGATTTTCAATGGGTTTTATCATGACAATGTTTAGAGGGGTGGTGGAAATACTATGAAAAATGGATGAAGTCACAAATACATGATGTTTACTAGTGGTTATTTTGTGGTAATAGTGATATAGGTGTAAATGGTGAAATATTTAATGGTAGACCCTATTAAAGTGATTTCCCCTTTTGGGATATCTAGAGAAGTGATCACTAGCATAAACATGGTATAATTGATTGAAACAAGATGAGTCATGATCTTTACGACATGGATAGATTGGATATGCATAAAAATGGAAACAAAAAGGTAGTATTATATGGTATCCCCTATAAAATTTATTTCAACTTGGGATGAACTAAAAATAGTGTCAATTATGGCATCCCTTGATGAGCACACATGAGGGGAAGGATGGGAAGTAAATTGATCTTGTTCTACCATAACCATCACTTGGGGAGGATAAAAATTGGGAAATCCATTAGAGGAAACATATATAATATAGGGATACTTAGCCATATGATGAGTTAAATCTTGTGTCTTGATAACCCTTGGAGTTAATGATGGTGGAGTGAGGTCTTGGAGCACCTTCCTTCTCATTATAGATTATGTGTTGGGTGACTCTTCTACTTAGAGATAGGATATACTTGGTATTTTTTATGTTTATCACAGTTGTTGGGATTAAATTGGAAGACCATACTGCCTTTTATGTCCTTAATTATTTTTAACTCATCACTATCCATGGCATTGATATAAATCTAGTCATGAGGATGTGGATTGTGTTTATAGACCATAGACACCTTCCATTCAAATATTCTATATGAGATTTAACCCTAACCATTAGATCTCAACTATGAAGCTCATGATCATTGAAATTTAAGTAACATAGGTGGGTTAAAACTGGGATCTATTAATTTGGTTAGATTTATCAAGAACAATTTACAATACTTATATTGAAAATTGAATACATAATAAATTATTTCTTCTTTTATATCTAATATAATTCATTTGGTACATTTAAATCTTGAACAAGGATGAAAATTTAAAGGTGTGTTACACTCCTTTATATTAGTATTTAAACATTATCATTGATCCAAAAATCCACCAACTTACCTAATATTAAGTTAGATCCCAAATATCTCTCAAAAATCCTAAAATCTCTCATAAATAATAGATAGGTGAGTTGTGACAATAATAACTCACATACAATTATTCTCACATAATAATAATAATAATAATAATAATAATAATAATAAATAATAATAATAATAATAATAATAATAATAATAATAATAATAATAATATAATTACTCACACATATACTACTACCCATTACATTTGATTACTAAGCATAATATTCCTAACATTCTCCCCCTTAGTGAAAACATGGTATAAAACATCTCACTATGTAACTAAAATGTACTACCTCCACTTAATCATGATCTTGATCTGTATTGTTGTACAATTCTCCAAAATTATATTATCACAAGTGGATTCTTATATGGATACAATCAACACCTATATATGAATAAGGACCCACACTTTTGTTCATCCTATACATATTTACACTTATGGTTTTAAAAATTGTCCAACCAACAACCAAAACATATATAATGTTGTATAGGACAACCAACAACCTACATGACAACTAAAAATCTATAAAGATGGTTTTGCAAGACAACCAATAACCTTAATACAAGTATCATGATGTTTTAATAATATATGATTCATTAATACACTTACATCAAGGAATTACATTTAGAAATATTCACTTATTATATAAAATAATATAGGAAAACATAAAAAAAAATAAAAATGAGAATTAATTTATGATCATCTCTTTTGTATCCTTTGCATGTGATTGATGCCACTCAATCTCAAACATCATAGATATTTGCCAATTCCACTAGTGATCATCCTTAACATAGTCATTTATATGAAATTTATTTTACAATAATCCATATGTGTGGACTTGTGATGTATAGGTATAATTAATAAATCTCCAAACATTCACTCCTATCTCTAGTATCAATAAAGATCACATTCAAACCTTCACTTTGTCTACAAAGTTCCATCTCCATTGATCTCTTCCATATTGCAACTAGGATATAATCTCTATCCATTGATTGTTTATCTAATAATTTGGAATATTTATATGATATTAATATATTACCCTTTTAATTTCCATGTACTCCCTCAATCCATCTCTATTCATTTAACCACATTCGATCAACAATTCATTCAGTACTCCATCTAGACCACCTTTAAAAGCTTCAAAACACAAAACTTTGATTTATAATTTAGAGATGTATAATTTGGTAATGAATGATATTATATTATCATATTAAATCTAAATTAACATCATTTAACCCATGTATCACACTTCACCACCCAATTCCATACCTCAAGGTCACAATGGTCTCTTTAGGCTTGTAGCTTTTTTTTACCATTCTGCATTGTACAAATTAGTGTGATCTAGTTTTGATAAAAATAAGCATATATTAAAGCACAATATATCTTAAATATAATCTCAACAAAGTTTCATGACCTGATTCACTCACATTCAACATTATTTTAGCCCTTTCTCTTCATAATTAGCCCTTTTAGGCCCCAATTCTACCTAGTTGTAACACAGTCATCTATATATGTATGGAATGAGGCCGTACAACACTAAAACATAAAAATATTATTTTTCACACAAGGTTACCCTAAAACAAAAATTTTTATTGAATCAAAATAGTGAAAATGCTAGTTATTCAACCTTTTGTATTTGAACCCTAAACTAGGGTTTTCAGGCTCTATGTAAGCCTGAGAAGGGGTAAATTACCATAATTTTAATTATAGGTCCTTACCAACCACTCTAAGACATATTATAGGTATATTTCAGAATTTTAATATTTTTACATGCTTTGTATACCCTTTAAAATCTTGTTATTCTTGTAACCGTGCAATTTGTAGAAAATTGGCATATTGGTAAAACTATGTAAAGTTTCAAAAAACTGTTGCATTCTAAAAGTCTCTAAATTTTAAACAAGGTTAGTCTTGTGATGTATTATTAGTTTCCTTATTCCAAAATAATTAAAATTAATCAATCCACTACCATCTTAAGACTAAACAAACTTGTTCTTGGTATGATGGTTGTGTAGGTAGAGTCTTGCCTAAACAAGATTATGTTAATATTATTTGACAATCACTATAATTAAAAAGATATATTAAACAACAAAAAGGATATTATGAATAATATTTTATCATACAAATATTTTTTAACCCCATACACCAATCAGTTATGTAAGTCTATGCCTTCCTTCTCAAGCTCATGACTATGCAACAGGATATCTACTTGTAATAACGGGGTATCTTCAAGGATGATTATATCAGAGGTTCAACACCTATTTTCCTTAAAAATATCTATATATCCTAATATATTGTAACAAAAATATTCTCTCTTATCTATTTACATCAATAAGTTACTAATATAATGCCCATCCCTTTCTCTAAATGTGTATTCCTTCCACAATCTATAAAAATAAGGGTTTTACTCTATGTTCACAGGGCTTGCTGGAATGTGTATTTAGTTTCACCTCCTTATCTAATTAAAAAAAACCACATATAAAAAGAATTATAACAAACCTCCAATCACCAATCTTCATCTCAACATAATTTTGGTGTATATTTCAAGGCATAAGGATTTACCTTCTTATTTTGACTATGATAAAAGTCTACAAAGTTTCATGGATATAGTGACCCTTTACTCTGATTTTCTCCATTAACAAGGTTATCTCAATTATTTTAAGGTCTAAATAATCTCAAAATATTCAAGGATTAATTCCATGATCAATCTCACCTTACTAACCTATATCAAACACTCTAAAACTCTTGTTTTTGGACTCTAACCTACTCTCCTTGGTAAAAAACTTCACTCTTACAAGATACTAATAAGATTTTGGACTCAAGGGCCTTCCAAAGAAAATTTAAAATTCACAAAAATAAAATACTATTCAATAATATAAACATATAAAATTATTTCCTTCTTTATTCATTAGACCATCAAAACATTACATGTTTGGTCTATGATAGGACTCCACCACCTTTATTGAGGAGTTAATTCATATTTCTTCATGGCTCCCTATTTCTCCTTCATGGATATTTCTCTCCTCCTCTCTCTCAATATCCTCTATGACACCCAACTAACTACTAAGTCTTCCCTATCCAAATTTAATGTTGGTTTTGGGGTAATTACATCAACTTATTTATCATAACTAATCTTTAATGTACAAGAGTGATTTACATTAATTCATATCACTTAAATTAAGGAGTAGATATTAAATGTATTATAACCTCCTTATCATGACTTGAGTTGACTCCTAAAACTAACATTTCTCACTTGACACTTCCATTCATGCATTTAGCCCTCTTATCCTTAGTTACAATATTTGAAATTTCAAATTCCTTGTTTTGGATGGAAAACTCTTAGAAGATATATAACACACACCTATGAATTAAAAAGGACTTAAAAGAAACAAATTGACCTCATAATGTCCCTTCTCACTTTGACATCCAAATTTTGACCAACTTTGACCTCTGTTGATAATAACTCAAAAATGATGTCTTTTAGCTTGATGTTCCTGCATCATACTCCCTAGGAGGGAGAAAATTTATGCCACCAAATTTATTTATTACCTTTTAATTCAACATTTTTGGATATTCCATGTTTAATTACATGTTATTCCTCCTCTATTGATCCTTTATTTTTGTTACGCTCTTGCATTTCTCCTTTTTGGCTTTTTCTAGTCTCTTGTCAATTCATTTTCTACCTCTATGATGTGTTCCAACTATTGTAGTTCCTTGTTTGTTTCATATTACATATTTTAAAAGTCACCTTAAACTTCATCACACTCAGCTTCAACCAAATGGTTCTTCCTCTTCTTGATTATTCTTTTTTTATAGCTTGTTTCTTCATTGATTTATCTTGTTGCTTACTTCTTTAGTGATTTTTGTTCCTTGACCATGTTAGAATATTCTTCCTTAGGTTCTAATATATTCACATTCATGTAAAACTCTGTAATTTTCTCCATTTTAATTTTTTTTTTGTTCTTCACATTTCTTCATGTTTTGATGCCTCTTCCTATGACCTTGCTCATTATGCAAGAGAAAATTATTATTCCATTCATCCTAAACATAGTAAAATATTATCTAAAAAATCTTTTATTTTCTATATCCATGCTTATCTAATGTAAACTCAGATTTATCTTTACCAATTGAATATCTCACCTTGTGTACTTGCTCATACTCCCTTTTCTTGCTAACTAGTTTTCTTGCTTGTGGCTTTATTTACATAAATTCTTGTGCTTCCCCATGCTGATACATTCTTGATACTTCTTTGAATTTATTCATTATATTTTCTTCTTTTAATTCACCTTCTTTCATACCCTTGGATGGATTGAATAACTCTTCTAACATCTCCATTTCTTCTTGAAACTTGAGAGCATCCACCTCCTCACAATCTTCATCAAATCTTGGTCCACATTTCTCTTTAACTTCTTGTGCAATTTGATCTTCATTTTGTCCTTGATCTTCATCTTTGAGGGTTATATGAATCTCTTGTATACCCTATGTCCTAATCACTATTTGAGGTATTTCATCCTCACCTTGCCTTTATAAAAAATCATTCACTAATGAAATTATTTCCATATACAAGATGTCTTCACTACTAATATCAACTTCATACACATCATCATAAAAAACATTTGAAAGAAAATATTAAGAATACTTATCTTCTTTGCATTCATATTCTTTCTTACACTACTATACCTTCATCTCTTTAGCTTGGTTTGATTGCACCACCTCTCTTATTTTCTTTTAGACTTGTACCCTTCCTAAATGTTCTTGATTTCTTGGGATACATATATAATATCATCCTATTATGTTATTTTCATACTCTTTTCTACCCATTTTATTCTTTTGACCTTCTTATATTTCCATTTTCTTCTCCTTATTGCTTTATGCCTTGTTAACCTATCTTGCCAACTTGGTGTTCTCTACCCTTTATGCTTTGCTTCCACATTTGTGCTTGATTTCCACCTCTATTTTTAATTTGATTGAAATATTTCCTAGCATTCACCTCTTCCTTCTCACCACCTATTTGATTCATCCATTTAGGTCAAACATATGCATGCCCTTGTTCTCTCTTTAAGGGTTGTACCTTATCCTTCTTTCTCCCAATATGCATATTAGCCTTTTATTTATAATATATATATATATATATATATCAATGATCAAACACTCATTTACCTCCAAATATGACTCCTACAAGACCATCTTTTCCTTATTGTCTTCATGGGTTGCCTTTATGGCTTTTTGGGGAACCATATATTTGTTCTTATACCTCATCTTCAACATGTTTAATGCCTTCAATCTCTATCCACGTGTCTTATATAATATTTTCTCTTTCTTTGTCATCTTCTTTCCACTTGATGGGTGATGTTCTTGGTCCATCCTTCACTAGATTTAATGCCTTATGCTTGGCCTTCACCAAAATTTTCTTCATGCATGCATACACAAGCTTAAAATAAATTTTATAATATAAAATAAGAGACCATATAGTCTCCTTGAATGTCTTTTTCATAGACACTATCCATCTTTTTTTCATGTCTTCTCTCTCAAGTGCTTCCCTTAGTACTTATTTATCCTTATTATTCTTCTCAATGAAAACCCTCTTATTTATCTCTTTGTCTTGTTTCTCACTTAGAAACATCTCATTCCTAATTCCTCCATGGGATATATTCTCTTTATTCTTCTCATCTCTCTAGACACTCATCTTGTTCCTTCTCTCTTTCACAAGTGACTCTAGTGGCCACTTTACCCTTTTACTCACATTATAGCCAATCCATTAGATTATTTATCCTTTCAAGAGCTTCACCATGAGATATATCCTATTAATACTCTACCCCAAGTCCATTATAATATCTTCCACTTATCTTTATACATCCATCTTCTCACTTTTTCTTTGCTTTCTAGGCCTATATAGACCTTTTTCTTAGAAAGATTATCAATCTTTCCTCTTAAACCTATATTAGATATTTCCTATTTATTTTAGTCCTATATCTAGGACTTCTCCTTATTATTCTTGACCCATTATTATATTTTTTTCCTCTTCTTTCTTCTTGAGCTCCAATTCTTTCTCTTCAACTTATCATCTCTAGTACTTTCTTGACTAGCTTATAGTCATTCTCATAGGACTTTAGGAATTTTTTTTCCTCTTTTTTTTTTCAATATAATATTAATTTATTTTGAAATCAATAGATTATAAATGTAAAATAATTCTCCCATAATACATTGTAAGGTGTCATATCAAGCATTCCTCATAGCATGATTTATTAATATCGAATAAACAAGTTTTAACAACACAAAACAAAACTCTAACCAAGCTTACCTTGATATAATAAAAAATGATGAATATTTATCATGAAGAATTATCAATAAATTAAATTCTAGTTCTAGTCTCAATAAATATCACATTCAAAACTTCACTTTGTCTATAAGGTTCCATCTCCATTGATCTCTGCAGTCTTGAAACTAGGCTACATAGTCTCTATCTATTATTTTTTTGCTCAAAATATTTGAGTATTTATCATATATAAATATAATTACCTTTTTATTTCCATTTACTCCCTCAATCCATCTCTATTCACTGAACCACCTTTGATCAATAATTCTTTCACTACTCCTTATAGACCACCTTTAAAAGCTTCAAAATACCAATCTTTGATTTAGAATTAAAGAATGTATAATTTTGTCATGAATGATATTTTATGAATATATTACATCTTAATTAACATAATTAAACCATTGGATCACACTTCACCACTCAATTCCATACCTCAAGGTCACAATGGTCTCTGTAGACTTATAGCCTTCTTTTTTACCATTCTACATTATATGAATTAGTATGATCTATTTTTGATAAAATAAAAATATTTTAAAGCACTATATATCATAAATATACTCTCAAAAAAATTTCATGACCTGATTCACTCACCTTCACCATTTTCTTAGCCCTTTCTCTTCACAATTAGCCCTTCTAAGCCTAATTCTACCTAGTTGTAATGCAGTCATCTATATATGTAATAAATCAGACTGTACAACCTTAAAACATAAAAAATATTATTTTTAACACTAATATACCTATAAATATAAATTTTAATTTATTTTTAATGGTGGAAACATTAGTTATTCAACCTTTTGTATTTGAACCCTAAATTAGAGTTTTCAGGCTTTGTATAGGCTTAAGAAGGGTAAATTTCCATAATTTTTATTTTATGTCCTTAAAAAAAACTATAATATATATTATAGGTATTTTTAGACCTTATTAATATTTTAAAATTCTTTGGATACCCTTGACACTCTTTCTATCCTTGTGACCATGTAATTTGTAGAAAATTAGTTTATTGGTAAGACTGTAAATTTTCAAAGAACCATTGCATTACAAAAGTCCCTAAATTTTTAAAAAGGTTAGTATTGTAATTTTATATCACTTTACTTATTAAAAACTCATTAAACTCAATAAATCCACTACCCTCTTAAGAAAAAACAAACTTGTTCTTGGCATCATCATTGTGTAGGCAAAGTCTTGCATAAATAGGACTGTGTTGGGATTCATTGACAGTCACTAGAATTCAAAATATGTTTTAAAAAAAAATTATTAAAATTTTTTTATCATAAAAATATATTTTTTAATCCATACTCTAATCACTTCTTTAATTATGTGCCTTCCTTCTCAAACTCATGATTGTGCAATAAGATATCTACTTATAACATCATGGTATCTTCAGGGATGATTGTATCAGAGGTTTAAAACCTATTTTACTTAAAATTTTATATCTCTCATTATATATTATAAAAACAATATTATTTCTTCTCTATTTACATAAATAACTTACTAAGACAATGACCATCCCTTTCTTCAAACATGTGTTCCTTCCACAATCTATTAAAATAGGGGTTGTAATATGTGTTCACATGGCTTAGTGGACTATGTATTTAGTTTCACATCCTTATTTAATTCAAAAAAATATAGATACAATAAATTATAACAAACCTCTATTCACCAATCTTCATCTCAACATACTTTTGGTCTATATTTCAAGGCATATGGATTTACCTTCTTATTTTGACTGTGACAAAAGTTTGTAGAGTTTCATGGATATAGTGGACCTTTGCTATGATTTTTTACAATTAGAAGGTTATATAGATCACATAAAGGAATACATAATTTTAAAATATTCAAGTATTAATGCCATGATTAGTTTCACCTTATTAACCTATAGGAAACACTCAAATACTCTTATTTTTGGACTATAATATACTCTCCTTGGTACAAACCTACACTCTTAAAAGATACCAATAACGTTATGGAATAAAGGGACTTAAAAATACAATTTAAAATTTAAAATAATCATTTAATACTTAATAATACAAAAATACTAAATTATTTCTTTCTTTATTCATTGGATCATCAAAACATTACATGTTTATTCCATCATAAGACTCCACCACCTTTATTGAGGAGTTTATTCATCTTTATTGATCGCTACCTATTTATCATTATTGGATATTTTTATCTTCCTATCTCTCATAATTTATTCCACCCAAATAAATACCAAATATTCCCTATCCAAATTCAACATTAGTTTTGGGGTGGTTACATTAACTTGTTTTTCATAACTAATCTTCAACGTATAAAAGTGATTTACAATAATTCATATGACTTGAATTAAGGAATAAATATTAAATGTATTATAAAATCCTTATAATTAATTGAGTGGAATCCTAAAACTAAATTTTCTCACCTAACCCTTCCATACATGTATTTGGCCCTCTTTACCTTAGTTACAATATTTGAATTTTTAAATTCCCTGCTTTGGAGGGAAAACTCCTAGAAGATATATAACACACCCCTATGACTCTAAAATGAATTAAAAGACACAAATTAACCTTATAATGTCCCTAAATCACTTTCAAACCCAAAATTTGACCAACGTTGACCTTTATTTACAATAAATAAAAAATTATGTCTTCTAGCTTGATGTTCCTACATCATCGTATCATTGGTGACTGATGAGCGGTCATTGAATATCCTCCAACATCCATTGCTTTCATCCTAATTTTGATCAATAATTATTAAATATGTATTTTAGGCTCAAATTAATGTCAAATGATAAATCCACCCCCCCCCCCCCCAACACACACACACACAATATGGATCTCATGTACAATAGATAACGTATATAGTTGTAAAATAATATTGTTGAGATTTTTACAACACAAGAAGATTATATGACACAAATGTCATATTTGAATAATAGATTACACTCAAAAAATTTTGATGAAAAAAAAGATTATTTATTTTTAATAACTTGACATTAATATTTATGACTATAGATAATATTTTATTTGTAATAAAATTCTAATTACAAATCTACTCACAATTATTTGGACATTAAAACTAAAATGGATTTTAACTAATTTCAAAAAAAATAAAAATTATAAACTTTAACTTTAGAAAATATTATTAACTAATATAATCTATATAATATACTCTTAAAACATAAACATAATGTATTAAAGACTAAATAAATAATAATATAATTTTTTTAATAATATCAAAAATTGGAAGTTTTATGTGCAAAGGGAGATTAGTGAGTTGAGGTTGACTCTTTATTGTTTCAATAATATCAAAAATTGGAAGTCTTATGTGAAAAGGGAGACTAGTGAGTTGAGGATGAGTCATTATAAACTAATTGAGAGATGATAGAAGATAGTTATCAATAGTTCAAAGTGTCTTAGTAGACTTGACAAAAGGATGCATGAGTACTGATCTTGCAATGTTTATGGAGGATCTAAAATTTTATGTTTATATATTTCCTTACCTAAGGTATGCGGATAAAAATTTAAATGATTTAAGAGTTATAAAGATGTTTTTTTTACAAATTTCATAATATATCAACTATAATGTCATAATTATAGAATAAAGCTAATGCATCTTGAGGAAAGATAATTAAGATGGCATAGGTATATTTTTTTAGGGGTGATCTAAAGTAATATAAATATAAATTGGATGGGCATAGTGATTATCATGGTTCAAAACTAAATTTGTAACTATTGATCAAAACTTCTGTAGTGTTATATATACACATGAATCCATGAGGGAAGACATCGATTTGTGTACAAATAAGAAGATACAAGTGAAAAACTACACACATTACCAAAACCTTAAGCTAGGATAAATAATTATCTATTAAACTTACTCAATGTTTCATCCACTAGGGAAAAATAGCAATGATTTTTTATTTTTTATAGTTTAAATAATCCATTACAAGCACATAACCAACATGGCTCAAATACCATATTAATTTGGTCATATTTATTAAGAATAATTCATGGTACTTAGACTAAAAATTGAATATACAATAAATTATTTCTTATTCCATTTATATTCTAATTAATTTAAGATATTTAAATCTTGATCAAGGACTATAATTTATAATTTTATTACACTCCTTGATATTAGGACTCAAACCTTATCATGGATCCCCAAAATCCCTCAAATTAACTAATATCAATCGATATCCAAAATATCTCTCAATAATCCTAGAATCTCTCCTTAATAATAGAGAGGTGAGTTGTGTACACAAGGGAAAATGTAACTAACCTAAAAATCAATCCTATCTCAGAGAAGATAACTCACACTTACACTTAGATAATTGGGGTCATGACCAAGATGGATCTATTAGACCTAGCCAAGGAGTCCCTTACCATAATAATGTCACTATAGAATGTTGCAAAGCCTCTAGTCAGGCAACACCATATGATAACCCTAGTTAGGTCCTATGTTTTTTATATTCAAAAATTAAATTAAAATTAAATTAAAATATAATATAGTGCTCACCAAATATTTTGTCACAAAATTGGGGTAATAAACATAAAAATTAAACACCATATAATATCTATACTTAATCCAATGTATAGGAAATACTAATACATGGGAGAGAAGCATATAAGCTAACAAAATAAAATCTATCTATTTTAATAAAAGATGAAAAACGTTAAGAATACTTACTTTTGAATATGAACCGACAAATCCTCAATCTCTCCCTTGGCCAAGGTGATTTATAAGAGGTTGTGGTATGTATGGATAATAAGGATAGGTTAGTTCTAGGGTACATAACTTCTCTATAAATCCAAAAGCCTTCTCCATAAGATAATATCCATATTTAAAAGTGTAGTGTCAAAACCCTAAGCAATTCTCCTAAATTAAAATGTTTGATAAGCAAATGCAAAATATATGATGTTCTTCCTCTTCTCTTCCTAAGAAATGGTAGAAATTGATTCATATATAGTTGAATCTAACCCTAAACATTTACAAAATTTTTGCCAATAATCAACCCAATCAACCCTGTATAATTAATCCATAAAATTAATTTAGGTCCCAGACTAGGTTAGCTAAGGATGATAAAGTCCCATAAAATGTAAATATACTTTAAGTACATGGTTGGCCTAGGCTAACCTCATTAGGTAAATATCAAAAAAAGGGTTTTGGCTTAGATAGGGGTTAAACAAGGTGTTGAATTACTTGGAAGAGTGTGTAAGGGAGGAGGAAAATATTGGTAAGTGTATACATGATGGTTGTGTATATTTCAAATGGTGGTATAGGAGATAAAAAAAATTCAAAGCACCAATAGTTTTCTAGCCCTTTCCTAATGCACCTTTTAAGGCATGCACTCAAAGAGATTGAGACTCGATGGGTTCCTACAAGAGAGAAATCATTGGTAATTGATAAAACTTGAAAATAATATGTGTATACATATTACCCACTTGAATCTTATCATGTGTCACATAGGTGAACATGGGATGGTGCTTTAGGAAAAGAACATAGTAACACACAATGTTGAAGATAAATAGATTGTAGTAATAAGTAAATAAATAGACATAATTGAAAAATACTTAACTTTAATTACCTTAGTGTTAGGTAAAGGAATGAAGTGAAATAAATGTGAATGTGTCAAATTTAGGTAACATTAGGAGAACCTATATAAATTAGTGAAAATTTGGAAATTTTTGCAAAATATAAATGTACTATGTGAAAAAATTGTCTATAAGATCAGGATTCTAGAATATCTTATTGTTCAAAAAAAGAGTTAGTTGAAATAAAATTATGATTGAAAAATGGAATTTGATTATAAATATTTGATAAGTAAATAATTTTGAATAGTAAATATAAATAGGGTGAAAATAAATTCATTTGTTATTTTAAAATTATGATAAAATATTGTTTTGAGAGACACAGTTTGAGCCTAGAGAGTGATCATGATGAAGAGATGATAGCAATGACATGGAGGATGAATAGTCAACACAATAGGTGCAACAGAGGTAAGGGAAACATTGATTTCAAAATTTTGAGAGATTTTACTTTAAATTAAGCTAAATATAGAAAATTAGATGGTAAGAAAAATATAGACACTAAAACTAACCCTATTAAATTTTTAGCTAAAATAGGGGTAGAATGGGGTATTGGGTAGGAAAAGATCAAACCAATAATGTCTAAGGCATTTATGGTAAATGGTCAAAAATTCACTATAAACTAAGAATAGAACTGGCCCTATCAACTTAATTTTCAAGGTGAGAAATATTTACATGGTTGAATTCATAGTAGTGGGATAATATAGTATCACTGGAGATAGCCAACTATGTAGTAGTGGAATGATCCAATTTGAAATAGGGAAATGGCTAACATAATACCCTATGGATGATGCAACTCATACTATGTGGTTGAAACAATTTATTAAATAAGGCCAATTATGTATCATAGGGCTGATATAGTATGTTAAAACTAGAAAAGGGTTGATTTAATATCAAACAGACCATTGTAGTATGGAAAGAATGTGAAAAGGCCAATTTAGTACTAAATATGCTAATTATGTAGGAAAAGGGGAAAAATAAGAAAACTAGATCAAACAAGATGATGTAGTTAATTTGTAATCTTTTGAGAATATTTTATGAATGAATTTTATTATTATGACATTGAGATCTAGTATATTCCCTATTGTTTGATGTTTTACAAAAATTCCAAAGATTTTAGCATATGGTGGATGCATCCTAACTACTAGATTTATTGGAGTAATTTTCAGACATGGATAAAGATTGACTAGTTACCTTGGGATTTAAAGGGATCATGGAGATGAGACAGATCCTAATGAGTGTTGATCTCATTATCATGTTCTTAGGAGCATGTGAATGATTGACTAACACTTTTTTATGGGAGGTGGAGGGGGATATTATAGAGGTGGTGATCACCTTGGAGGGTGTCCATATGTTTTCTAGACTTTCTATACATAAGACACTTATGATTTGTGATATACCAAAGTCATATAATGAGAGATAATCCTTATCCCAATAGGATACATGCTCAAATAGGATCTAGCTTGAGTTACATGTTAGTTTATTTGGTGTTTATATTGTGGCCATTTTGAATATTTGAAAGGCCATGATAGGGATTATGACATCATGAGTATTGTGTCACAAGTTAGATGGTGAGGTAAAACTATACATGATAGCCTTATACAAATCTATTTTGGATAAGGGAGAGTTATATGATATTGGTTATATAATTTGGTTCTATCTCATGCATGACATGTATGGGATGATAACCTAAGGGTAGGATATAATGGGTTGAGTACATGGATCTATGAGATATTTCCTATGTATAAACTGAATGGGTTGCCCCATGTGATTAATAATAGGTTACGTTAGGTGGTTTGATAGAGATAGGACCATGTAGAAAAATATATTCCCTATGTTCCATATTTATAAATTATCACACAAGGGTATATTGTATCGTAGTCATACTCACATATCTATTAGATGGTTGAGTTAGGTTGTTATTTCTATAGGGTTGGCATGTATGTAGATCATGGGCCATTATATTTTTATGGTTGGAGCCTCATCCAATGGCTCAAGTACCTAGAAATTTGGAACTTCTACATCTAGTGGTCACTCTAGTAGTGTTTGATTATTAAGCATAACATGCTAGATATCTAGAGAGGAGGCATAGTGGTACCTATTAAGATACTAGTGATTAGGCCTCAATGAGATAGACCATGGGTTAGTCAGGCATGATATTAATAAGTAGTGAGGCATAGAGGATATGATGCCATGGATGTGTATGTAGGAGATGTGGGACCACAATAGAGGTAAACATGGTTGTTACAAGCTCACTAAAGATAAATACCATTGATGCAAAGAGACACAAGCAATGGCTATCATATATGGGGATCCTATAGCTATATTATGACATAATTTGTGTGTGTGTGTGTGTGTGTGTGTGTGTGTGTGTGTGTGTGTGTGTGTGTGTGTGTGTGTGTGTGTGTGTGTGTGTGTGTGTGTGTGTGTGTGTGTGTGTGCCTGTGTCTGTGTGTGTGTTTGTGTGTACACACACACCACTGAGGAGGGGACCATGATGGGTTCATGTGGTGACTCCTAATTTTTCATTGGTGTATAGGTATCCAATGGAGGAGGTTAATGAATTCATAGAATAATATTTCATGGTGTGTGAATGAGACATAGTAGAAGAAAAATGTTTAGACGTAAATAAAGTGGTTCCACCAAATCCATGAGATTAGGTAGGGGAGAGTGAAGGAGGTTATTATATATGAGGACCTATCATGAGACTAAAAATGATTGAAGAGTATTTTATGTGATGTTGAGGGAATTCATTGGTGAAAAAAAGCATTTCAATTGTGTAGTCTAAATCACACTCAAATTATAGTGGGAAAAAAGGGTTGTGAACTAAATATAAATGAGGATAAAACCCATAATTGGTAGTTCAAGTGGCTACATGGACATTACTTTCATCCATGGTGGGTGCCACAAGCTGTGTTATGAATCTTATCAGGATTGGTTAAACTCATCATGTTCATCTGATTTAACTATGTATTATCCTCAAATAGAAAATTCATGATGAATAAAAGAGGTTAAAAAATTGATGTAAATGAGGATCAACTTGTAAGATATAAAGTTGAAGCAATCAATAATGTATTATAAGATAATAAATAGAATAGGAAGTTAAGAACATAATCATACAGGTCAATTTTGTACTTTAGAGGGAGAAATTGAATAAGATAAAACTATACATAGTCATATAGTTTGATTATGTACTTTGAGTAAAAAAGACTGATAGTCTATAAGAGACTATGCCAATAGGGATGAGTGTGTTCTAAAAATAGTGGGAAAATTTGTAAGATAATAACTAAGCAAATATATTGAAGCACACAAGTAATTAGATCAATGTGTTTGATCTAATTTTAGAACATAACACAAGCCTTATTTTTAACACTATCTACTATAAGTTTTGAAATAAAAAATATAATGATCAAATAGCAAGGAACAAAACTTGAATGTAAATGCTAAGCTAATTGGTCATTCTTAAATGTTGTTAAGTTATAATAAATTTTGAAATTAATGTGATCGAGAGTTGGTTATAAGAAGGATATAAATAAATCTATGGATAGTTTCAAGTAATTTAGGATGAAATGGATTTATATTGGTGATGGTACTATCTTGGTATTGGGGCCTACCCTCTCACTTCATAATCTTGAAGTAATAAGGGTGTCAGGTGCTTTGACAATATATACCATCAACCATGTGTTTATACTTAGATATAAAACCAAGTTGGCTTCCCCCTTTGTGATGAAATACAAGTAGTTATGACTTGGGAAGAAAATATTTAATTATTTTTAGTGTTAAGTTATTTGGAAGTGTGTGGAAAAGATAAAAAATAGTGTGATTGAATCGGTAAATTGAAAAAACACCTAATTAGTTTATGTTTGTTACTCTAAGCATGCAATCAACTAAAATGGAAAGTGAATCAATTACTAGTAAAATATTTTAATTTTATTCACTATTAAGATTAAATTTTTTATTGAGGTTACATTGTATATAAATAATACATAATAGATTTGATAGGGTTACTACTATTTTGCATAAGCAAGATCTTGAAGAACATAGTCAAACATGTCAACTAGTTCTTCTAGAGAGAAGACATGCTACATAAATGTGTCTATCTAGTCAACCAAGTTAATTATAATATTAAAGTTTTGTAGACTATAAACTATGAAAAATAGGATTGTAGATTATAAATATAAATGATAGATAAGGTAAGAATGAACCTTGGAAATGTTGAAAATTCTTAGTTTGCAAATTTTATGTTGTCTTGATAAAATGCTGATTTTGTATTCTATAAATAGAGTTGATTGGGTTGATGTAGGATTAAAAAAATGTGTTATAAAAATAATATATTAATATATTTTATTGGGTTTATAAAGTATTCAAACTTTTATTGTAAAAAGAGAATGTCAAATAAAGTCGACTGGGATGGCAAAGTTTACAAATGCATATGCTAGAAAATATAACCAAGAATAGAGTTGACTAGTTTTGATGAAGTATAAAATCCTATGATTAAATAATAGAACAAATTTTAATTGGTCAATCCTAATAATTTTATTTGAATAATACCTTTATAGAGAGAAGAGAATTGATTTGGAGTGACTATGTGTTTAATATGCACATAAAATGTTAGACTATATCAATAGGTTTGATATAGTATTGAAAAAATAAAAATATATAAGATGATAATAAAATGAATGAATGAAAGAAAACATACAAGATTTATATTCACATTGGGTTTACCATAATGTATAAAAGGTAAAATGTTGTGGACCTATAAATCAATCCTATCTCTAAGAAGATAAATCACACTTACACTTTTGCTTGTTGGTACAATTAGACAATTGAAGTCATAAACAAGATGAATCCACTAGACCTAACTAAGGGGTCCCTTACCATGCTAAGTCAATAAAGAGGGTTCCCAAGCCTCTAGTCAATAAATACCATGTGATGAACCTAACTAGGTCCTATGGTTTCTATATTCACAAAGTAAATACAAAGTAAAGTAAAATCTAATCTAGTGATCACCAAATCATGTGGAACAAAATGGGAGTAATAAGCACTAAAAAAAATTCGTAGAATATATATACTTAAGACAATGTATATGAAATTCCAATGAATGGGAGAGAGTAATATAAGATAATAAAATCAAATCTTTTTTAATTTAACAAAGGAGGATGAAAGTTAGGAATACTTACCTTTGAAGATGAACCTATCGAGCCTCAATCTCTCCCTTGGCCAAGGTTATTTGTAATATGCCATTATGTTATGTATGGATAACATGGATAGGTCATTTATAGGCTACATGACTTCTCTATGCATCAAAAATACTTCTCCATAAGACAAGATTTGTATCTCTAAGTGTAGTATTGAAACCCTAAGCAATGTTCTTCAAGTAGAATGTTGGATAAGAAAATGCATAGTATATGATGTCCTTATTCTCTTCCTAATAAATGGTGGAATGGATGTTTATCTATATTTTAATCTAACCCTAAACCTTTTTTATTGTTTAGATAAGATATTTGGCCCAATCGAACCTATATTTTTAAATCATAAAATTAAGTTAGGTCTTAGACTAGGTTGGCTAAGTCTGATAGAGTCTCGTAATGTGAAAATATATTTTAAGTATAGGGTTGGCCCAAGCTAACTCTATTTGGTAAATGTTAAAAAAGGCTTCTTGGCTTAGATAGGGTATAAATAAGGTGGTGAAGTATTTGGAGGAGTGTGTAATAGAAGAGGCAAAGCTTAGGGATGTGTATAGGATATGGATATGTATATTTCAAGTGGTGGTATATGTGATACAAATATTGAGGAGCACCAATTGTTTTTCCACCCCTTTCCTAGTGCACCCATTAAGGCATGCACTTAGAGAGATTGAGACTCGACATGTTCCTACAAGAGAAAAACCATTATTAATTGATAATGTTTGAAAATATTATGTGTATACAAGTTATATCAATAATAAATTAGCTACGTTTATTATTACATAATAATACTAATTTCATTACACACACATATATTATACTACCCATTACATGTGAGTACAAAGCATAATATTCCTAGTAGGATCAAATCCTTCCAATCTTGAGAACATTTCAGCTAAACATAATAGGAAAGGGGGCCCAAGTTGCCTAATTATTATCCTTAAAAATTGAGATAATTCCATGAAGTATTTTATATGTAATTTCTTATTCTGTTAGTTTTTCTAGGACAAATATGGGAAACTTGAGCACTAAGACAAACACACTCTCTATCCTTATGACTATGAAAACATGATAGAACCAATAGGCTCCCATGTTCATGATGGATTTATTCATTCCTTTAAATATATTATACATGTGTTTTTCCTATATTTCATGATAAATAGAGGGATAGAAATAATTACAACTTTATGCCATATGATGCCTGAACCTATGGATATACAAGTCCTAAAAAATTTTATGGACTAAGATTCCTAAGGTTGGAGTCCATTGTGGAATTATATTAAAACATACTATCATGACTATAAAATATTCTAAGACATCATGTGGAAGTTTCACCTTTTATCACCCCTTAGAGCTTCTATTTGAGATTGAACACAAGGACCTCACCTACGATTGGGTCTTATTTTCCATTGATAATCATTCATAAGATGGGGACCTAGATATTATTAACATGGGTTATCTTCTAGGAACCAATCATATAGTTCATAAGTAAAATTTTGATTTGGACACCTAATCTATAGTTGTAGATGTGAATTTTATTTACCTCTTCCCTATTGACCTGGTGGTTAATGTCCTCTACCTAATATTTTATCATTTCCTAAAGGTCATTTTTGGTAAACTAGGTGGATACAACTTATTTGTTGCAATGAGTTCTTGGTGTGGGGAATATGTTAATATCATTTGAATTCCATCCCAACCACAAATATAATTTTTTTTACTTATTAATTAATATTATGAAATCATTTGAGTGTTGATTTTGAACAAAGATATTATGAAAAAAAATTCTATGTATGAAAATACATTGATTTTAGTTGTAATATGTAGACACTTCATTTTAACCACTTCCACATCTAAATGATTTTTAGAATAGATTTCCAAATTTGAATGCACGTTTAACCAAAAATATCCAAATAGGCATAATTTATCCACACAACCACCATTTTTTAAAATCATAATGATATATCCTTAATTGGGGTAATGGATCATCTCACATCATTTATGTTATCTAGTGCATCATAAACTAAATAATCCCTTTACAAGTGTCTTCATAGGATAATTAAGTGAATACTTAATTGATAGAGAAACATTTAAAAATTTACCTTTATTCTAATTTATAATTAGTCACATTGATTAATTATCCTAATCATTCCTTTAATAGTAATTCCATGGATTTGAAATAACATATTTTTATAAAAAACAAAATTGAATTATTACCTCACAAAGGTGATGTTGTAGGGGAAAGTCAATGGAATAGATTTGAGTGTGGGAAAGGTGGATTATTACATGGACACTTACACTCTTACATCTCTTACACCCATCTTACACTCTCTTCCCCTCTTACACACTCCAAGAGGACTAATGACTACACTTTTCATCCAATATAACTTCCATACTCTAGAAAGGCCTTAAATGACATATATTACACAATCTAAAGGTGTAATCATGGATTTGAAGATTCATCATCAACCCTTCATCTTAAGATGAGATAAACGGTCCATATAAATATAGGTAATCTATAAATATAATCCTCACACCTCTCATTTCATCAAGCTTCCTAATTTAAACTTATTATGTTAGATTATTCTAAGAATCTTCATCAAATATCTCTCATACCAAGCCAAAGCCAATACCAAGTGTAGATAATAAGAGTTGATCCTCACACAAGGAATCAAGCATCGATGAATACTTATACATATAAAAGATAAACTAAACCTCTTTAGACCTATTTTAAAACATATCTTCAATGGAGGTAACAGTGTTAGTTTTACATTTCAAATTTGTATTTCTTATTTGTTAATCACATAACTAAACCTAGGGAATAGGCTTGAGAATTATGTCTTCAAGTTGTTTGGATTATTTTACTAACATCTTTCTACCTCTCTTGGATATTGATCTATATAATGACATGCATAGTGGGACATATTTAAGGATTGGATGCATCCAACAACCTTTTTTAGACCACTAGCATTATTCTAATTACCATAATTATCCTTATAACAAGATAATTCTCTTCTTTTACCTCCAAATTTTTGTTAGTGTCTGTTAAGGAATAAACAATGAATTCATGACTATATAACAATGAACTCAAAAAATTTATTAGAAAATTTATCGTAAGAAATAATGAAACCACTCGGTTCATTAGAAAAATTATTTGTAAATAGAAAAATCATATTTACTTTTTTGGGGTTTTCTACTTATAAGTCTGAGCAGTGAAATTATTCATTTTATCAATGAAATCATCTAGACAACTAGTGAAATCATGCTAATTATCAATGAAATTATTATAAAATGGTGAAATCATTTCTTTATTGTTTTCTATTCTGGTGTTTTCTACATAATTACGAAATTGTAGACATTAATAGTGAAATTATTAATTCGATTAACAACATTATAATGCCTAACCATGAAATCACTTTAATAGTTTTCTATTTGCAATGAAATTATTTATAACCTAGATAAAATCATCATTATTAGCAATGAAATCATTATTTATTATAGTTAAATCATCATTTCCCATAGTGAAATCATCTTTTAATATATAAAAATTATACAACCAAGAGTTAAATCTTGTCCAACAATGAAATCATCATTATTAATAGAAAAATCATTGAATGTATCGAATAAATATTTTCATCATTAGAAAAACTAGTTTATGACTTTTATTTTTAGTTTGTAGGATTCAATAGCGAAATGGAAGGATTTAGCAGTGAAATCAACCAACTAAATTATGAAATAATTTTGTGAAAATTACAAGAATTAAAAATAATAATTTTCAAGCTCCCTATTGTTCAAAACCACTTGTTTCAAACTTATAATTTTTTTGTGTTGCATGACCTTAGCCAAAGAGTGGTGTTTTAAATCAAAATAATTCAAATTAAATCACACATTTTGATTTGGGCATTAAAATTAATTCACACTTCAATTTGGGTTTGAAAAACTTGTTTATTTTTAATGTTATTTACTTTATTTCAAGTTTTTTTATTAATGTATTATCTTGTGGGGTTATTTTTGCATGTTTGATCTCCACTTTTTGGTGACTCAGAAATGCAAAAGTTCTTATTTTCCTTTATATATATATATATATATATATATATATATATATATATATATATATATATATATATATATATATATATATATATATATATATATATATATATATATATATATATAACTTAGTGGGGTGGATTTCATCATTATCTCACAAGTATTTAGGGGTTCATTGACATAGGAAGTGACATCCTAAAATTTTACCAGATGCCACTTATCTAATGGGGCATATAAATTGAGGAATGTTGCTATCGTGAAAACCTAATTTTGTGCTCACACAAAGTCATGTGTGGAAAGAAACCCTGGGGAGTTCATTATAATATTTTTGGTCAATGTGTGGTACACTCAAAATCAGAAATCTAGAAATTGATATTGAAATTATTCATTGACAAATTTGAGCTCATGTACCATATACATATCCCATTGTAAAATAATAATCAAATCCCAAATCTAGTATCACTTCATTGAGACCCTTATGATTAAAGTGGTTTTAAAGGCACAAGACCCTATCATGAATGAAATGATATTTTATTTCTTCTTAGATTCATATTTTTCCATAGATCATTCATTAACATATGGGCTCAAAGGTAATAACCCTTAAACATCACCTTAACATGTGAACCTTGAGAGAGAAGGGGGGCTTCAAAACCTGACCAATGATTGTAATAATTTATTTAATGAACACTTATTTTTAATCCTCTCTCAAGGAAAGTGTTTCATAAGTCTCAATGGATGTGATTCAAACCCATGTTAGTTATTAAATCACCTTGTAATTCATGTGTGTTGTTTCTTGATTGTTGTGTAAAAACCTAGTTTATACTTGAGACCAAATCAAACTAACCAAGTCCAAGAACAAAACCATTTTGTACACACACAATAAGGTAATATACCTAAATTCAAAGATAAACTAAAGTGACATGTTATAAATTGATCTTAATACCTTCCTTGCTTGTTCAAATGATGTCCCATTTATGATCCAAATCCATTTACCAATAAAACCTTAGTTATGGTTGTGTTTGGCACACCCATAATTAAAACCAATCTAGTAACCAATATATATTTGAATATCCTTATTGATTCTACCCAAAATGTGGTGGATTGCTATCACATAGTATATTTTAACCCACATCAAGTACCATCCAACATGAAATAAAGTATTACATCATACCCATGACCTCCTCTTTATAATGCCTTAAAAAAAATTACAAACCCATTCAAGATGTAACAACACATTTCCAATCCCCCACTTTAATAATTACCAAAAAATACCCCAATTTAATAAGTGGTGACTAATCCCCCACCTCAATAGGTGGTGACCAATGTTCAATTGTAAAAAGTATCAATCAATTCCCAACCAAGATTGTCTAACCAACAACATCTTTCCATTAGTCAATCAATTTCCACTTCTATTCAACAAGGATTTTATTCGAGCCAACAACATGTACCATTTTACCAAAAACAAGTTCTTCCTGTGTCAAATTAATAATAATCTATAGTAGGTTCCCATCCAATACCATATATACCATTTTAATTATTCCATCTTATCCCCCTATTTTCATCCATCACCCCTAATTAATCAACTGGGACCAACAATATTCTTACATACCATTGGATGTTTTTTAAAATGATGAGGAATCCATGAATTTATGGTACTTAGAGATTATGTGTTGCTTGGTGATCACAAATAAGGATTTTCCATTACACTAGACCCTATTTCTTATTTTGGAGATAAAGTGAAATTCTTTGGTCACAAACTAAAATAAAAATAAAATAAAAAAGTGTTGTCCCAAAGTGAAAACATATTTGAAGTGCTTTTAGACCAGGGTAAAATTAAATAAAAAGATAAGATCCATAGTGAAAACATATTTTAGGAACCATTAGATGAGTAAGTTAACCTTTTTTTAAATGAATTGCATGCCTCTTTTAATTCTATAATTTCATTCCATTCAAAGATAATCTTAAAATAATAATAAAAATTGATCAATTAGTTCATGATTATCCACATGCCTTTAAAGAATGTCCTTTATCAGATCTTGGTGATTCAGATTCTTCCCACTTGGGTGAACTCGATGAGAAAATTGACCCACCAGATCAAGAAAAAAACCACTATATTATACCACATTTTTAACAATTTTAGAAGATGGTTCCACACTACCTATGGAGTACACCACCAAAGTTAATATTGTAACACCTATTGATCCCAAATGGATCAAACATGGAGTGTAGCTCATTGAAGAGGAATGTTAAATTATTCCTACTCTCCTTTGAAAGTTTGTTGATATTTTTGAATGGTGTTATCTATATATTCCAATATTTGACCTTAATTTAATTGTATATCACCTTATTGTCCACCCTAATGCCAAGTTGATCAAATATAAGTTGAGAAAAATACACCCTTGCATAGCCATTCTTGTCAAGAAATAATTGAAAAAACTATTGGAGTTGGGGTGTATCGATACTATTGACTATTCAAAGTGTATATCCAACATATTCTCATTAAAAAATCCACAAGGAATCAGATCATGTAATGAATTTAGAGATATTAGCAAATCATGCCTAAAGGATGACTCTATTTTGTTAAATATTAATATTATTATAGATTCCATGATAGGGTATGAGATTCTATCTCTTATGGATGGATTATTAGGGTATAATTAGATTAAAATTTCACTAGAAGAACAACATAGTATAACATTCACCACTCCATGGGGAAAATTTTGTTATCAAGCAATGTCATTTGACCTCAAGAATATTAGTTCTACATAGTAATGTGCCATGACTATCATTTTCCATGACATGATGCACAATATTGTTGAAAACTATATGGATGATATTTTGGGAAAATATAAGACCAGGGTAGAACATCTAGACATATTATGATGAATCTTTAAAAAGCTTTGTGAATACAAGTTCAAGCTTAACCCTAAAAAGTGTGTCTTTGGCATTAGTTTAGGAAAATTGTTAAGTTTCATGATCTCTCATCGAGGAATTGAAGTTGATATATTCAAGATAAATTTCATTATATAAATTCTTCCACCTTCAAATCTCAAATAGTTTCATATCCTGAATAGAAAAATCTAGTCTATTATATGATTTATGTCTCATTTGGTAGACATAAGCAATATTTTCAATCATATTCTAATAAAGGCACCACCTTCTCATAAAATTTTGATTTTTAATAAGCCTTTAAATAATTAAAATAATAGCTAGCTAATCATCCTATTCTAATTACACCTACATATGGAAATCCATAACTTCTATATATCTTAGCAATTGACTGTGCCTTGGAAGCACTCCTAACACAACAAGAAAATATTATTTGAGATTCACATTGGTTTCCTATGAACATAATTACAACACAATTGAGGAATACTATTTGTCCATGGTATTTTTATACCAAAATTTATGCCATTATATGCTCAACAACAAGACCATTTTCAATTCCAAAGTGGACCCACTCAAATATCTACTTTCTAAGGTAGCTTTGATTAATTTTATGGATAAGTGGATCATGATATTAAGAAAATTTGAGATTTAATATGTTCATCAAAAGGACTTTAAGATTCATGTATTTATAGATCATATTTAAAGCACCTTTGTTAGATACCAAGCCACTTATTTTTAGTTTTATTATGATTTGAGCATGGCTCTAGATGACACTTCTTCTATGCCTCATCACAAGATCCTTTATTTTTATGGTTCCTACACTTCTCATGGATTTGGATATGGTATTATTTTCATCACATCACAAGGGGATCTCATTCCTAATGAATTTCATATTGGTGTCACTTGTACCAACAATATTATAGAATATTAATCACTTATTACATGACTTTATATAGTGGTATAATGGAATATCAAGCATTTACATGTTCATGGAGTCTCTCAACTAATTATTATTTAGGTAATAGAGTGATACCATACCAAATATGACAAAGTTATTCCATACAAGAATATGGTGGATCATCTTAAATATATCTTTGAGCACATTCAATTTGAACATATTCCCAGAGCTAATAATAAAACTGTCAATATAATGGCAACAATTAGTTCCCTAATAAATTTTTTATATCATGCTATTATTACCAATTTCTTATTAAACATATTTTACAACTAGTTCATGAATGTTCAAAATCTAAAATGGCATGTGACATTGTTTGTCCCAACTCACCTTGGTACTCTGACATATATGCCTACCTCCATGACCACATTATTCCTTCCAAAATTTCTTGTAAAAAATAAAAATCCTTCATTCAATCCATTTCTCATTATGTCATTCTTGTTTCCACTCTCTATTGTAGAGGATACAATAGAATTCTACTTCATTATTTAGCTTATGCATAATCCAGATTAATACTTAAATAAGTATACAAATGGATTTATGGGGCCCACATTGATGGTGTGGTTTTTGAAATTAAAATACTATGTAAAAGTTATTAATGGCCCACTATAGAAGTTAATGCATATGCACATGTAAAAAAGTGTGTGACTTGTCAAAAGCATGCCAATATGATTCATGTACTAGCTCTATAGTTTCAATCGATCACTATGCCATGGCTATTTTCAAAATGGGGAATTGATCTCATAGGTAAAATCAATCCTACTACAAAAATGACCATAAACATATCCTTTTTACAATTTAATACTTTAATACATTGGTCAAAGTCATTACCCTAACTTATGTAACATGTAAGCATATATCCAAATTCATCCTCAACCATCTCATTTTCCACTTTCACATTTCCTCTAATCTCATTTTTGATAATGGAAAATCCTTCATGAATAAGGAATTCAAATCCCTCTATGAAAAATTCCATATCACACAACATTTTTACTCTACCTAGTTTCCTCCAAGTAATGCCCAGGTTGAAGCATCTGACAAAAAAATGATGCAAATTATGAAAAAAATCATTAATGATTTTGGTTGTGATTGACATTTGAAACTATTTCCTAAATTTTTGGCCTACCATAAAAATATAAACACCCCAATAAGAGACACATAATACTCCCTTATTTATGGTATAAAATTTATTATCCTTATGAGATTGAGTTACCGTCTTTGTGCACTTCATTACAAAACATCAGTGATTATGAGGTATACATAGTTTCTCAAGTACAAGAATTAAACCTACTTAATGAAAATTGGGTAGATAATTTTAAAAATATTTAGGCATAATAAAATACTTTTCACCATAGCTACAACAAGCACATAAAGCATAGAGACTTTGAACTTGGTGACCTAGTCTTTAAATAAAATTAAAAAATACCAATGTCACTCATTAAAAGAAGAGTAAATTTGAACCTAATTAGATGGGACCATTCATCATCATAATAAAATATGGATCTAGAGAATATATATTAGCTACACCAAATGGTGAATAGATATATGATTCCATGAAATCATGCATCTCAAGCATTTATGCACTTGATTTTCTTGAACATTGTCTATGAGGATCCCTGCTCGGGGGCATGACCTGAAACCACTTTCTTTTCATCCCATTTCAAATTGAGATAGTCCATACTGATATTATTCCCTCATCCTATTATAATTATTGACTTTTATTCCATTTTAATAGTACATCAGATGATTCTAAATGCTAGATTTCAAATTAAGTTTCCAACATATTGTTTATATTTTGTCACCATTAGTATAACTAGGATGAACCATACCTCAGAGTAACTTACGCATGATTTTCCTATATGATGGTATTTTTAAAATACGTATTTAATATCATGATTAAATCTTATACCATTTATCCCATTAATATACCATTCATTTTTTTAAACCTAATGTTGATTCATAGTAACATCCATAAGCCTTGAACTACATTGACTTGAGGTCCACTTAGACTATATAGGAACTATTCAGTTTCTAAGGTTAGCTCAATCACCCCCTTTCCATATTATCTAAATATTTTGAGATATATAATACATGATCTCACTATTTTTAAATTCAACCCATGTTGCATCTCATAATCCTCCATTGATTTGAGATGCCAAAAACCCCAAAAAACTCAAAATAGTCTAAAAAACCCTAAAAATTCAAAACTTCCAAAAATAACATAAAAAACAAAATATCAATATAAAAAGAGATTAAAATATCCATGAGAGATATTAGAAAATAATATTTCTTCTTACTTTGTCATCATATTTTCTAGTGGCTTTGCCTCTATTCTAGGTGGCATGATTTATTATATTTACCAAGTAAGAACTCCTCATCCAAACCTAACCATTTAAATTTGCATTTACCATTTCCAAGTCATGTTAAATCACTTTTACAAGAGAAATACAATGTCTTTAATTCCTCACATACTATGTAAGTAGTGCGTGGATCCATGAGGCATCTTGGGTCAATGCAAAAAAGTTTTGATAGTAACCTTAATCTCATTACCATTTAATTCAAATGCTCTCCTTGATTTGTGAGTTTTCCTTTTCCTATTTCCTTGACAGCAAAATATCTTAATTATAATCATTTTTATTCTATCCCATATACCTAGGAGAACTACATTTGGCTATAATTCCTTAGGATTGTGTAGGCAATGTCCACTTGCATGGTGAATTTGGAGTCAGCTCAACCAACTCTTCCTTTTTCTTTTATTCACCCTTTCCATCCAAATTATAGTCTTGGCTTATTGGTTAACAAAGTACTCAAGATTACATATATGTACAAATTACTAACTAATTGATTATTTTATGATTTGTTTGTGTATCATGATTATGTTTGATTATTATTAGTGTGTTTATTGGAGTAACTATATGTTTTCTATTACTTTTTCTTTTAGTTTGTGTTTTCTTGTTTCTTTGCATTATTTTTTCATTTTTTATTGTCACCTTGAATCAATGTAATGTGTTCACAAGATCATCATCATGGTTCTTTTGATCATGTAATTATACTTGAGTCCACCCATTCATATTTGACAACATTGTTATCATGGTTTTTATCATTAGTGCAATGTTTTCACATTGTCTATTGAAATCAGGGGTCAATCCTTATGCCCATTTTGATCTAGTCATGATGGTGTTTTATATCATAGTGAATACCATTTGGTTCCATATCAAAAATAAATAAGTTAGAAGTCTAATATATAGCTATATAACATGGTATATCCTTGACTATTATCCTAACCAATTCATCAAGTATCTAATCATCATTTCCCAAAATGAAAAAATGCTCTACTAAGGTAGTTCCTTATATCCATGATCAAACTCTACCCTACTGGGGCACATTATTATGATCAACTAAAACCACCCTTTTTGGGGTCATGTTCATAATTTATTTAATTTAGTCTTCATCTTATCTTTTTTGAGGGCATTCTATTTCAAATTCCTCCCTAGTTTTCCCTTTGAGAGGGAATTATAGGCCAATCAAGCACCCTTTGGGGCATCAATATGAGTTTTTAGACTCATAATATTTGAAAAAGAGAAGAGTCAAGATATAATTCTTCAAACATTATAAAATTTATTCTTTAGGACTTTTTCAATCTTTGAAAATATGTTATTGTGCCTAGTGTCTCACAATACCTTCTCAAAAACACATGAAATGTAGATATTTCATTTTAACCACTTCCATATATAAATTATATTCAAAATAATTTTTCATAATAACATGAAAATTTAACCAAAAAATATCTAACTATACCTAATTTACCAACACAACTACTATTTTAAATCAAAATCACAATGATACATCCTAATTGGGGAAATGGATCATCTTGCATCATTTATCTTATAAACTGTATCTTGAATTAAATCAGCCCTATGGAAGTGTCTTTGTAGGACAATTAAGTGAATACTTAATTGACAAAGAAAAATTGAAAACTTTACCTTTATTTTAATTTCTAATTAATCACCATGATTAATTATACTAATCATTCCTTTAATAGGAAATTCTATGGATTTGAAATAACTTATTTTCTTGAAAATCAAAATTAAATTATTGTGTCACATTCTAATTTCTCTCTAAGTTAAATAATCTATTTAATCTATAGATTATTATGATTAATTATTTGATTAACTAATTTTTTATTAAGATTGATGATATATGTTGATTATGAGATAGTTTGTGTTGCTTAATTTACATCATCAGATGCTACGAGTTAGCAGTAATTTTATTTTATGTACTTTGTGATCATGTTTGGTTATTATAAAACATTAATTTATTAATATAATAATGTTTTGGGAGAACTACCTTCATTGGTGTGAGGTGTATGGAGGACATATTATTCCCTCAGATCATGAAAAAGGGAGAGTATCATCAAATCTAGTGGTTAGATGGAGACATTGGGGGACGATAGAGAATGAATCTAGAAAACTTTGCACACACTACTTAGTATATCTTATTTCATGATTAATTGTTTATATAATGTATCATGATTTGTGTAGTTTTATATTAGATAATTTTTATTATACTTTCTAGTATAATCTTGATTATTATTAATGATCATGTTGATTATTTTATTTATTTCACTATTTTTGTAATCTTACATAGCTCATCTCATTTGGATTAATGAGTGAACTTTTTTATGTTTATTTATTTCACTACCTTATTATGTGTGGTTGTGTAGTAAAAAATTATGGCATTGTGATAGATTTCATAATCATTAATTGAGCTATAAGATTTAGATAATAATAATTAAAGATTATTTTTAGGATATTACATTATAATTATTATCACCTGAACTTACACCTAATAAGGAGATGAGACAAGCTTCTCTTCATTCAAGTGAAACAATTGAACCACCTTAGGGTTGTGGGTATCCCTATTGTAAGGTGTATCTCTAGATTAGGGGCTAGCTCCCCTTGATGCATCACTAAAGCTCATATCCTACTACTAACACTTTGGGGGATGAAAAGGGTTGAGAATAACTAAAACTAAACCTAATATATGGGAGGTGATACACCAAACAAATTATATACTCACACCCTTTGACTTTCACTTGGAACCAAGGACAAGTTGCACATACTCTTCATCCAATGTCAATCTTCCCTCTCACATCAATGCTTCAACATGGGGTCTTAAAGATAACATAGGCTAGGAGAAATTATAAAATAGGAATTATAAGAAACTCTATATAATATAATACTCACTTATACCTAAAATCTCATCAGGCACTTCTTGTTGACCTATAAAAGAGAGATCATAAAACACTAGGTACTAACAAGAACAACATGTGAAGGTAAATGAAACTAAACTTACATAAGACTAAAAAATATCATGTACACTTAGTGAAATATTTTAATGAGTTAAAAAACTTGTATTTATTTATTTAAGGCAAAAATTTGGTATGGATTCACTATACCAAGGTAGAGAGATCCATACAATAGCCAAAAGGCTCAATTTATAGAAGAAATGGGAAGAGATAGATAAGGGGAGTCCAAGAGTCATGAAAACACTTGTCATAACTAAAATATCAGTTAATTATGCATGTGATAGATATATGAGATTATCCATATAATTTTAGGCATTACAAATGTCATTTAAAATCATTTAAGACTTGTAAAATGGCTTAAAAACTCTTTCCATGCATAGAAAATTACCCCTCATGATTTTCCTTCAAAAACTACTATATCATTAAAATTGATCAGGTCTTTTGATTTTTATAATTATTAAAGATTACTATAAGGTCTTGACATTCATTTTAGCTGCTCCTAATCATCCCTATCATTTTATCCATGCACCATCATCTAAGATAGTCCTAAAATAGGTTTCCTCCATGTACCCCTCACACTTGACACCTCAAACCTTCATACATCTACTATCTAATACATTAAAAAGGTTTAATTACATGTTTACAATTCTTCCATATCATCATTTTGAATAAAAAATCCCTAAAAGGCCTTCCAATTTAAGATTCACCATTTTTTCCAAAGTGTTCATTATCTGCCTACTAGACTAGCTGAAAGGAAAGAGATATAAAATAGACTTATCTAATTATAAACCTACCAAAATTATCATGATGACTTATAAAAAGTCCTAAAATTTCCCCCAAAAGTGGTTTGGCCTCTTGAAATTTCACCATGCCTGTTAAACACATAATTTAGTCAAAATAAGCCCTATTTTGACCCCTTATATATGTCTCTACACCTAAGTCACATTTGGATAATTTATGGAGATTTCTATACATCATAATTTTTTTTTCATGGCCATTACATTTCATCTAGATACCTTATTTTCCTCCTTTTCCCAATCAGGTCCATATGTAGGGTTTTCAAGGGTTTTAAGTAAATTCTAGTCTTAACCTTTATTCATAAACTTTTGACATTGTAATTCCATAAAAATTCAACTAATGGATCCTAAATTACCTTATTTAAATTCTCAAAATGCTTTATGGTCCCATAAAAAGGATCATGAAATATATGAGCATTCCAAGATGACCATTTGAACCATTTTGGCACAATTTGTAAGGTCCTAGTGTATTAGAGTCAAAATATGGCTTCTTATATAGTTTATCTAAAAAAAGGGTTAATAAAACTTTGAATAAATTATAATCATATATCTAAATTGATAAAAATCTCACTAAGAGAAAGAAATGGAAATTGACCCCTGTTTGGGATTAGGCGTAGACATTGCCAATAGGTCTACCTACACCTTAGACTCAAAATGACTCTATTTGAACTTGCCATGAAATTTAAAAGAATTAAAACATAATATAAATCACCATTAAGTTTATCCAAATTTTTAATAATCTTTAAAAAATCTATAAGTTGAAATTACCCCTCACATGGAAATAGGCATACAATTGCCTTACCATGATGACTATACCTTCTTGGTTAGAGCATCCTGCTTAGTTTCAAAACTTCTAGGTTGATTTTTTTTATGTATACCCTTATTTTTCCATATTATTAATCCTTCCTACATGATCCGAAAAATCCCATACTCACCAAAACACCCTTTTCTCATAAAACTACATGTTGCTCACATGAGAAAATTGCCCATGTTTTAAGATAGAAAAAGGGTATATTTCCTTGTTTGTTCATCAAAGTTAGATTTTGGAGAATTATATTTAATTAAAAATTATTATGTATACCAAAAATTATCTCTCAACTTGTCCATTCGCCCTCTAAAACCTCCAAAATTAAATATTTGTTACTAAACAGGTAGTATATGCAGGGTAGGCAAGGTATAAGTTTGTGTTTTGCCCCTTGAAATAGATAGTTTTTGTTTTTGTATCATTAAATTATGTCTATGAGATGATTTATTTCATATATTAATATTATATCAATCACTTCCTAATTTTATTTATTTTATAACCTTCACATACTCCATTTTTGCTAGACTGGCCTCATGCTTGTCATGGACTAAGACAACTTAAACTCCCTACCTATAGGTCCTTTTGGATTTATATTCACTTGGTCATGTGGTGTTTAAGATGGTATTTAAATTATATATGTCACTTATCATTAATTTTAACTATAAACCTTCCAAAATTCTGCCTTACATCAACCTCCTCATGCCATTATCTATTATGCCTATATGTGTCTTTTCCCTGGCTTGTTGTAGGTGCCTTAGTGATGTTTGGAACTTATTGGTTATGTTATAACCCCTCATTATTATCCTAGAGTCACCACATACCCTATTCATCTTATAATCTAAAATTAAGTTCAAAAACCTAGCCTTTCACATCACTATTTGAAACCCTTATTGACTATGTTTCACCTCCCAGGCTTGTGTACAGACCAGGGGGTGCTTAAGGGTAGAAACATCAAATTCTACATCTTCTCTGAGATATTGGCTTAATAACATAATTTTAACCAATTTTATTGTCCCACCTTTATGGAATAGTCTAGGACTAAGTTTATTAAGTGTAAGGTGAACTTTTGGTCAACTTCATGTAGTCTTTACTACCTTGTTTTAGTGGTTTTAGGCCATTTTTCATGTTCAAGATATTCCCCTTGCACTACCTTTCCAGCCTCCCTTCTTGGCATAGTTTTTTTTATTATATGAGGAATACAATATTTTACAATTTTAGTGTTTCTATCACCTTAAAAATTCATTTAGTGAGGTCTTCAAAACCTCTTAGGCCTCTATTTTTTCTATTTAGGGACAATTGCACTAAAGATCACAATGACATTTTCTTAAGACTCTCATAACACTTTTTGACCCTCCTCTATCAAGATAAAACATCTCAAAAGTTCACTCCAAATATATCCCAAGGATTGAAACCATCATGAATATTTTTATCCAATCATGATGCCATGATGACATCAATAAGACCTACAGATGGCTTCATGGATTGTCATATCTAGATAAGAACATGAAAGAGAAAAAATTTGCAAGATTAAGATTATCTAAACACCTATAATGAATTTTATAGACCTAAATTTCACAACCCTAATTAATAACATTTTAAATCAACTTTAATAACACCTTCAATGGCACCTATAGGTTGTCATTATCTCTATGAGGGCTGACAATCATGATAAGAATGTCTTTGAGAACATTATTTTTTAATTTTAGGAGTTTAAAACTTGTTCCAACACTTCCAAAAGAAGATTAAAGGATCCAAACCTCTGAAACAACATCCTATGCCTCCATCCCATGTGTAAAATCTCCTTAATGGCACTTGAGATAGCTAAGAGTGCAAAAAGAATAGTTGGGGGCATATATAATCCTAGAAAAGGCTTTCATAAGTACTCGAGCTTTACAAAACAAGAATAAACATGGGAATATATTTGAAATCATGTAAAAACACTTGAAACACATAAATCCATCAATCTAAAACAATAAAATCTGAGACAAGCTCAAATAGTGACCCCCTCATGGTTACAAATCCATAAAATGTTACTTGGAGTGTTATCATTTGTTCATAAAGGAGGAGGAACCAAATTAAAAGTTATTGTTATTAAAATTAAATTAACCTATATTAATATCCATCCCTATAAACACTCTTCCCAACTCCACTTGTACGGTCCACACTAAGTACTTGAATATGACCATTTTCGCTTGCTAAGGGAAAATGGAGGAAAAGAAGTTATAGATGGAATTTTTTGCATTATACTTACAAAAAAATCATGAAAAAGAGTTTGGGGATGTAAAGAGTCACTCCAACCATGTTTTTAGTTGAATGTTAAATCATCCATTATGTACAAGTGCCCAAAAGGCCCTAAAAATAAGGAGAAACTCCCATTTTTAAAACATAATTGACTTTGACTAACAAATAATTACCCCTAACATTATCCTGACCTCTTCCATGTTGAAACTCACCTTGGTGATAAATTTTCTTGCATAAAAGTCCATACAAGTCAATAAATGGGCTAAACTCTAACCAAAAGGCCCCCTTTTACACATGAGACCTAGCACATGATAAATTCATGACTTAAAAACACTTAAAAAAATGTTAAAGAACATATTGGGAACTATTAAACACAATTTTTCACTTGGACTAAGTTTTACTATGGTTGACCAACTTTGACTTTGGTTGACTAGGTCATTTCAAGGGGAATGAGCTTAGATAAGGATTATGATAAGGCCAAGTAAGATGATAGACCAACATGACACCCCATATGACACATTAAAACGTTATTAAAAATTTAAAAATAGTATTTTTTGACCTCATTTGAATATAAGTCAATTTTTGTCAACAATTTGGCATCTCCTAGGGGTAATATGCTTGCCTGTGTTAAGGACTAGTAGCCTTATCCTATCCATTGGGCAAGGGAGTCAAAATACACTTAGAAATAATAATACCAGACCTTAAATATAGAAATAATAAAATAATCCTACCTCAAAACACACAAAGGAAAGGACAACACATAAAAAGGATAAGAAAACACCAAAATAAAATGCCATATGTGCTACTAAGCACTTAGGGGAAAATAAGAGACAACTGAAAGTAAACTAATATGTACATCTAACTTGATATGTTTTTCCCCCTCCTAAATCAAAGTATAAGCTTCTTAGCTCTCCTCCATAATAATAAACTTCATGGTGGTAACCAATTAGTTTTTTGGTGAGGCAACTTGGTGGCTCACCCTTCTTGTTTTCCACCTTGATTGGCATGTATTCAAATGTATCAGATTCAAACATGTCTTCAACATTAATGTATCCATATTGATTTTTTAGACATGTTTCATGCTGGTAATTCATGTTTTTTCAGCCCATAAATGGATCAATGGATGATATCTCATTATTATAGGGACCATTTGGCTCATGACCCTCTTGGTATGTATTATGGACCAACTCATCTTTCTCTATTTCTTCAAAAAGATTGTAAAACTAATCTCTAGCTTCATCATCACTCTCTAGAAGAGGGGTCTCTGGTATGATGTTGGATTTAGACAATATTTCTCTAATTCATTCAAAAAATCATCACTTGTTCAAAATATCCCTCTCCAATGCCTCTATCAAACCAATCTTATTTTTTCCCTTCTTGCTAAAAAATAAGAGTCTCTAGCTTCTCAAAAGCATGCTCTTGAACCTCATCCAACTCATGTCCCATGGATTGGTCACTATCTTCATCAAATCAAAAATAAATTTCATCAAACAAAGGGGAAGAGAGCTCACGATACTTGCATTCTTCATCATCCAACGTTGAAATGTTAAGTTTGTCAATCTCATTTTCATATTCTTGGAATGTTTGCATGTAGGTGTGGCTTATGTCTTCTCCTTTAACCATATCACCTTCAAGACCCACCCATTATATCTTAATCTCATGAAACTCTCTTATGATAGCCACTTCTTTAGAGGTGACTTGAATATTCCATCCATCTTTTATATTACCTTTCACCTTATGCTTATGATGATAATTTTTAGCCTCTTGATCAGATATAGGATTCTCCTCAAGGTATCCAATCTTTTCTTCTCTCATGGTAGCATCAATGCTAAAATTTTTGGAACCATGTATTCTAGTGTAATGAGGCTACCAAGGTGGTAGGTTCTCTTGAAGTAAGAGCTCTTTCTCTTTATCAATCAACTGGTCCATCTTAGGCTCCCATACCATAAGTCCTTTTGGCTAAAGGGTGATAGAGTGAGGGAAATATGAACTATCTAATGGAGGTGGTGTGTGTGTGTGTGTGTGTGTGTGTGTGTGTGTGTGTGTGTGTGTGTGTGTGTGTGTGTGTGTGTGAGAGAGAGAGAGAGAGAGAGAGAGAGAGAGAGAGAGAGAGAGAGAGAGAGAGAGAGAGAGAGAGAGAGAGAGAGAGAGAGAGAGAGAGAGTATTAGATTAAGGGCAGAGTATATGAGAGTTTTCGTGGGCACATATCCATTAAAACATGAAATCATTAGCTATTGGAATATCCTTTTGCTCACCAAAGGGAGTACCTATGATGTTCTCATCTTCATTATCTCTCATGAGAGCCTCTTGATCAGCTACAAAATTGTTTTTTTATTCTTCACTTGTCTCTCTCAAAATAAGTTCCTTCTTCAAAAGGAATGAAGTGGGGGTTTGGTGGATAGATTCATGAATTTGGGGTGAAAGAGATGGATTATGAAAGGTAGTGGAAAGTGATGGAATTGGATATGGAGTATAGGATGAAGGAGAGGACTTATGAATGAGATTTGAAAAGATAAAATCACTAGTGAGCTCATATGGGAGTGTATTCTTGGGCTGATTGGATGGAATACCATTTGCATGAGCAGGAATCTCATTTTGCTAATGTTGTTCTTATGTATAGTTCATGGAAACTTCCTCTTCCATATGATAAGGCTGATAGTAATATGTTTGAGGATGATAGGCATAAAAACACAAAGGCTGGGGCTCATATTGGGTATGGTAAAAAGGTGCTTCTTGGAAACCATTCCCATAGGACTACCCAACATCTTGATGGTGGCTATGAGGGGAGTAAGAGGAAGGATTATAAGAATGAAAAAGGCCATACTAGAGTTGATTAAGGTCATATTGGACTTGATAAGGATAAAAACAATATTGATAAAGATCATGGCTAGGTTGACCAATTACTTTCTCATATTGAGGATGAAGAGGTAAACCTTGTAATGTTTAACCAACTTATAGAGGGAAAACTTCAATATCAAGATCAGTCGTGAAACCATTATTTGGAAACCAAGACATAGATAAAGTTAAAAACAACCTTAAAATGGAATACCTGACTGATTAACTAGCTAATTCAACTTTGGAGTCGCCATTAGTGCTTGGAAAAGTTCCTTTCAAGGCTGATGTGTTGAAGGACAATGCTAAAAATCCTCCAATTCTTGGAACAAGAATCCCACCAAGCATGCCAAAAAATATTATCACTTTAACCTGATCCCAATGAGGAGATGGGATAAGCTTCTCCTTGTTAAAGTGAGATAATTGAACCACCTTAGGGTTGTGGGTATCCTTATTAGAAGGTGGATCTCTAGATTAGGTGTTAGCTCCCCTTAATGCATCACTAAAGCTCATATCATACTACTAACACTTGGGGGGATGAAAAGGGTTGAGAATATTTAAATTAAACCTAATATATGGGATGTGATACACTAGACAAATTATCTACTCACATCCTTTGACATGCACTTGGAACCAAGGACAAGTCACACATACTCTTCATCTAATTTCAATCTTCCCTCTCACATCAATGCCTTAACATGGGATCTTGGAGATATCATAGAATAATAAGAATTATACTATAGGAATTATAATACAATCTACTAAATATAATACTCACTTACACCTATAATCTCATTAGGCACTTCTTATTGACCTACAAAAGAGAGATCATAAAACACTAGGTAATAATAAGAGAAACATGTGAAGGTAAATGAAACTACACTTGCATAAGACTAGAAAATATCATGTACACTTAATTAAAAAAAATTATAAGGTAAAACACTTTTATTTATTTATTCATGGAAAAAAATTTGTAGGGTTTTGCCATACCAAGGTGGAGAGATCCATACAATAGCCAAAAGGCTCAATTTATAGAAGAAATGGGAAGAGATAGAGAAGGGGAGTCTAAGAGTCATGGGAACACTTGTCACAACTAAAATATTAGTTACTTATGCATGTGAGAGAGATATGGCATGAGATATGTGATTTTGGAGGTTACAATGTCATTTGCAACATTTAGACTTATAAAATGGTTTAGAATCTCCTTTCCATGCATAAAAAACTACCCCTCATGATTTACCTTCAAAAACTACCATATCATTACAAATTATCAGGTATGATGATTGTTTTTATTATGAGGGGTTACTATAATGTCCTCAAATTCATTTTAGAGGCTCCTAATCATGGCTATCATTCTATACATGCACCATCATCCAAGACTATCCCAAAATGGGCTTCTTCCATATACCCCTCACACTTGGCACCTAAAACCTTCCAAATTCTACTATTTTATATATTTAAAAGGTTTAATGACATGTTTATAAGGTTTAAATATAATAAATTTAAATAAACAAGCCTTAAAAGGCTTTTTCATTGAAGATTCACCATTTTCTCCCTAAGTGTTCACTATTTGCCTACTAGAATGGCTAAAAGGAAAGAGATAGTAGATAGACTTAGGTTATTATACACCTAATAAAATTATTATGATAACTTATAACAAGTCCTAAAATTTCCCCCAAAATTGGTTTGGCCTCCTGAAAGGTCACCATGCATGTAAAACACATAATTTAGTCAAAATAATCCGTGTTTTAACCCATTATATATAGGTCCATACACCTAAGTCACACACACACACACACACACACACACACACACATATATATATATATCATCCAAGTATTTTCATGGCCATTCCCTTTCATCTAGATACCTTATTTTCCTCCTTTTCCCAATAAGGTCCTTACGTAGGGTTTTTAAGGGTTTTAAGTGAATTCTAGTCTTAAAATTTGGTCATAAAGGTTTGAAATTGTAAATAACTTGAAATTCCATTAAGGGATCCTTAAGGACCTTCTATAACTTCTCCAAATTCTTCATGGTCCCATGTAAGGGATTGTGAAAGATACGAGCATTTCAAGATGACCATTCAAGCCATATTTACATAATTTACAAGGTCTTGGTGTATTAGAGTCAAAATATTGCTTATTAAAGAGTTTATCTACAAAAAAGTGGTTAAAAAACTTTTGAATACATTCCAATAATCTATCTCAATTAGTAAAAATCTCACCAAGATCAAGAAATGGAAATTGACCCCTATTTAGCATTAGGCCTAGACATTACCAATAGGTCTACATGCACATTAGACTCAAAATGATTATATTTGAACTTACCATGAAATTAAAATATTAAACACATAATATCCATCTCCATTAAGGTGATCCAAAATGTTACCAAGATTGGGAAAAGCTAGAACTTGAAATGACCCCTCACATAGAAATAGGCCTATTCTTTGCCTTACCTTTATGACTGCAAAACTTGTTGGTTAGAGCATTCCACTTAGTCTCAGACATTCTAGTTTTATTTTTTTATGTCTCCCCATATTTTTTACAACTTATGAAACCTTACTCTAGGATCCAAAACATCCCTTACTCATTAAAACACCCTTTTCTCACAAAACTACCTGTTACTCACATGAGATAATTGACCCTATTTTGAGATAGAATAGGGGTATATTTCATTATTTTTTCATTAAATTTAAAATTACTCTTCCATATGATAAGGCTGATAGTAATATGTTTGAGGATGATAGGCATAAAAACACAAAGGTTGTGGCTCATATTGGATATGGTAAAAAGGTGCTTCTTGGGAACCATTCCCATAAGACTACCCAACATCTTGATGGTGGCTATGAGGGGAGTAAGAAGAAGGATTATAAGACTGAAAAAGGCCATACTAGAGTTGATTAAGGTCATATTGGACTTGATAAGGATAAAAACAATATTGATAAAGATCATGACTAGGTTGACCAATTACTTTCTCATATTGAGGATGAAGAGGTAAACCTTGTAATGTTTAACTAACTTATAGAGGGAAAACTTCAATATCAAGATCAGTCATGAAACCATTATTTGGAAACCAAGACATAGATAAAGTTAAAAACAAAATTAAAAAGGAATACCTGATTGATAAACTAGCTAATTCAACTTTGGAGTCGCCATTAGTGCTTGGAAAAGTTCCTTTCAAGGCTGATGTGTTGAAGGATAATGCCAAAAATCCTCCAATTCTTGGAACAAGAATCCCACCAAGCATACCAAAAAATATTATCACTTTAACCTGATCCCAATGAGGAGATGGGATAAGCTTCTCCTTGTTAAAGTGAGATAATTGAACCACCTTAGGGTTGTGGGTATCCTTATTAGAAGGTGGATCTCTAGATTAGGTGTTAGCTCCCCTTAATGCATCACTAAAGCTCATATCATACTACTAACACTTGGGGGGATGAAAAGGGTTGAGAATATTTAAATTAAACCTAATATATGGGATTTGATACACTAGAAAAATTCTCTACTCACATCCTTTGACATGCACTTGGAACCAAGGACAAGTCACACATACTCTTCATCTAATGTCAATCTTCCCTCTCACATCAATGCCTTAACATGGGATCTTGGAGATATCATAGGATAATAAGACTTATACTATAGGAATTATAATACAATCTACTAAATATAATACTCACTTACACCTACAATCTCATTAGGCACTTCTTATTGACCTACAAAAGAGAGATCATAAAACACTAGGTACTAATAAGAGAAACATGTGAAGGTAAATGAAACTACACTTGCATAATACTAACAAATATCATGTACACTTAATTAAAAAAGTTTATAACGTAAAACATTTTTATTTATTTATTCAAGGAAAAAAATTTGTAGGGTTTTGCCATACCAAGGTGGAGAGATCCATACAATAGCCAAAAGGCTCAATTTATAGAAGAAATGGGAAGAGATAGAGAAGGGGAGTCTAAGAGTCATGGGAACACTTGTCACAACTAAAATATTAGTTACTTATGCATGTGAGATAGATATGGCATGAGATATGTGATTTTGGAGGTTACAATGTCATTTGCAACATTTAGACTTACAAAATGGTTTAGAATCTCCTTTCCATGCATAAAAAACTACCCCTCATGATTTACCTTCAAAAACTACCCTATCATTACAAATTATCAGGTATGATGATTGTTTTTATTATGAGGGGTTACTATAATGTCCTCAAATTCATTTTAGAGGCTCCTAATCATGGCTATCATTCTATACAAGCACCATCATCCAAGACTATCCCAAAATGGGCTTCTTCCATGTACCCCTCACACTTGGCACCTAAAACCTTCCAAATTCTACTATTTTATATATGTAAAAGGTTTAATGACATGTTTATACGTTTTAAATATAATAAATTTCAATAAACAAGCCTTAAAAGGCTTTTTCATTGAAGATTCACCATTTTCTCCCTAAGTGTTCACTATTTGCGTACTAGAATGGCTAAAAGGAAAGAGATAGTAGATAGAATTAGGTTATTATACACCTAATAAAATTATTATGATGACTTATAACAAGTCCTAAAATTTCCCCCAAAATTGGTTTGGCCTCCTGAAAGGTCACCAAGCATGTAAGACACATAATTTAGTCAATATAATCCATGTTTTAACCCATTATATATAGGTGCATACACCTAAGTCACACACACACACACACACACACACACACACACACACACACACACACACACACACACAGAGATATATATATATATATATATATATATATATATATATATATAATTGGTTTGACCTCCTGAAAGGTCACCATGCATGTAAAGCACATAATTTAGTCAAAATAAGCCATGTTTTAACCCATTATATATAGGTCCATACACCTAAGTCACATGTGGATTCTATATATATATATATATATATATATATATATATATATATATATATATATATATATATAAGCTAAGTAGTTTCATGCCCATTCCCTTTCATCTAGATACCTTATTTTCCTCCTTTTCCCAATCAGGTCCTTATGTAGGGTTTTTAAGGGTTTTAAGTGAATTCTAGACTTAAAATTTGGTCATAAAGGTTTGAAATTGTAAATAACTTGAAATTCCAATTAGGGATCCTCAAGGACCTTCTATAACTTCTCCAAATTCTTCATGGTCCCATGTAAGGGATTGTGAAAGATATGAGCATTTCAAGATGACCGTTCAAGCCATATTTGCACAATTTACAAGGTCTTGGTGTATTAGAGTCAAAATATTGATTATTAAAGAGTTTATATATAAAAAAGTTGTTAAAAAACTTTTGAATACATTCCAATAATCTATCTCAATCACTAAAAATCTCACCAAGATCAAGAAATGGAAATTGACCCCTATTTAGCATTAGGTCTAGAATTTACCAATAGGTCTACATACACCTTAGACTCAAAATGATTATATTTGAAATTAACATGAAATTAAAAGATTAAACACATAATATCCATCCCCATTAAGGTGATCCAAAATTTTACCAAGATTTGGAAAAGTTAGAACCTGAAATGACCCCTCACATAGAAATAGGCCTATTCTTTGCCTTACCCTGATGACTACAAACCTTGTGGGTTAGAGAATTACACTTAGTATCAGACATTATAGGTTTATTTTTTTATCTCTCCCCATATTTTTTACATCTTATGAAACCTTACTCTAGGATCCAAAACGTCCCTTACTCATTAAAACACCCTTTTCTCACAAAACTACCTGTTACTCACATGAGATAATTGACCCTATTTTGAGATAGAATAGGGGTATATTTAATTATTTTTTCATCAAATTTATATGTTTTATAATGTTAATTAAGTAAAAAATATGATTTTTACAAAAAATTATACCACAACTTGTCCATTTGAGCCTCTAAAACCTCCAAAATCCAAGACTGGTTACTAAACAGGCAGGATATGCAGGGTATAAGTTTGTGTTTTTCCCATTGAAAGGGCTCCTTTTTGTTTTTTTCCCTTAAATTATGTATATGAGATGATTTTTTTCATGTATAAATATTATATAAATCCCTTCCTAATGTTATTCTTTTTATAACCTTCACATACTCCATTTTTTGTAGACTGGCCTCATGCTTGTCATGGACTAAGACAACTTAAACTCCCTACCTGTAGGTGATTTTGGATTTATATGCACTTTTTAATGTGATTTTTATGATTTTATTTAACTTTTATATGTATCTTATAATTAATTTCACCTATACATCTTCCAAAATTCTACTTTGCATCAACCTCCTCATGCCATTATCTATTTTACCTATATGTGTCTATTCCCTAGCCTGTTCTAGGTGCCTTAATGATGTTTGGAACTTATTGGTTATGTTTTGACCTCTCATGATTTTATTTGAGTCAAAAAAAACCCTAATCATCTTGTAATCTCAAATTAAGGTAAAAAATCTAACCTTTCACATCACTATTTGAAACTCTTACTGACTATGTTTCACCTCCTAGGCCTGTGTACAGACCAAGGGGGTGTTTAGGGGTAGAAAGCTCAAATTTGACCACTTCTCTGACATATTGGCTCAAGGAAATAATTTTATTCAATTTTAATGTGCCACCATGATGTCATAGTCTAGGACTTAGTTTATGAAGTGTAAGGTGAATTTTTCGTCAACTTCATGTAGTCTTTACTACCTTATTTTAGTGGTTTTAGGCCATTTTTCATGTTCAAAACTTTCCCCTTGCACTACCTTCCCAACCTCCCTTCTTTGTATATTAGTTATCCTATATGAGGACTAAATTATTTTCCAATTTTAGTGTTTAGATCATCTTTAAAATGCATTTAATGGGGTCTTCAAAACCTCCTAGGCCTCTATTTTGTCTATTTAGGGATAGTGGAACTAAAGATCATAATCACATTTTCTTGAGAATCTCATAAATTTTTTTGACCCTCCTCTATCAAGATAAAACCTCTCAAAATTTCACTCCAAATATATCCCAAGGATTTAAACCATCATGAATTTTTTAATCCATCCATGATGCCATCATGATGTCAGCACAACTTGTAGATGGTTTCATGGACAATGATATATAGGCAAGAACATGAAAGAGCAAAAATGTGCAAGGTTAATACTCTCTAAGCACCTATAATGAATTTTATATCCATCAATTGAATAATCCTCATTAATAAAATTTTAAATCAACTTCAATAACACCTTCAATGGCACCTATAGGTTGTCATTATCTTTATGAGGGTTGACAGTCATGATAAGCATGGCTTTGAGAACATTGTTTTATCATTTTAAGAGATAAAAACTAGTTACAACACTTCCAAGAGCATATTAAAGGATATAAACCTATGAAATAAAATCCTATTCCTCCATCCCATTTGTAAAATCTCCTTAATGGCATCTGAGATAGTTGAGAGTGCAAAAAGAATAGTTGGAAGCATATATAAGCATAGAAAAGGCTTTCATAAGTACTTGAGCTTTATAAAAAAATAATGAACATGGTAATATATTTAAAAACATGTAGAATCACCTGAAACACATAAATCCATCAATATAAAACAAGAAAATCTGAGACAAGCTCAAATAGTGACCCCCTCATGGTTGTAAATCCATACAAAGTTGCCTAGAGTGTTAGCATCTATTCATATAGGAGGAGGAAAAAAAATTATAAGTTAATGTTATTTAAATTAATTTAACTTAGATTACTATCCACCCCTAGAAGCACTCTTCCCAACTCCACTTGTACGATCCACACCAAGTGCTTGAATACGACCCTTTTTTGCTTACCAAGGGAAAATGGAGGAAAAGAAGTTATAGATGGACTTTTTACATTATACTTGAAAAAAATCATGGAAAATAGTTTGGGGAGGTGAAGAGTCACTATACCCATGTTTTTAGTTGAATATCAGATCATCCATTCTGTACAAGTGCCCAAAAGGCCCTAAAAATAAGGAGAAATTATCATTTTTTGAACATAATTGACTCTTTACTAACACCTAACTACCCCCTAACATGATCTTTACCTCTTCCACATTGAAAATCACCTTGGTGACAAATTTTCTTGCATAAAAGTTCATACAAGTCAATAAATGGGCTAAAATGTGACCAAAAGCCCCCCTTTTGCACATGAGACCTAACACATGATAAATTCATGACTTGAAAACACTTAAAAACATGTCAAATACCATATTGGGAACTATTAAACACAATTTATAACTTTTACTAAGTTTTAGTATGGTTGACCAGCTTTGACTTTGGTTGACTAGGCCATTTCAAGGGGAATGAGCTTAGATAAGGATTAGGACAAAGCCAACTAAGATGATAGACCAAAATGACACCCTATAAGACAATGAAAACATTATTAAAAATTTTAAAATAGTAGGGGTTGATCTCATTTGACTAAAATTAATTTTTTTTCAACAATAATGTCGAAAGATAAATGGCATTATTTTTAAATGATATTATGTTTATTTAATTATTTCATTTATGGATCTGTATTCATAATATATAAATGGATATAATAATATTAATTATGAAATGGTTTTATAAATCATTTTAATTGTTACATATATTGGAGAATAGCATATAAATCTAAACTTTAGTCTTGTTATACTAGTTGCATTGCCAAAGTTATAATATTATGTGTTTAGTTGTTGCATGGGGAAAGCATTGGATATCAACGAGTTGATAGTCTTACATGGAATATAACATAAGTTATGTGACTTACATAATTGATTTGGTTGATGATGGTTTAAATAATTATCATGTAGATTTTATAAAGGAATATAAAATGGTTAATTAAGGATTTTTTAGAGAAACATCAAGAATGATTAGGTCATTAATCATTTTTTTACTTTAGTTAAGCAATGTTGGGAGGAAATTATGGGGTTTTGTTGTGTTTTCATGGAGGTCGTCTATGAGTTGGTTAATCTATATGGGCATGCATAATTTTAATGATTTTTATATATAATTCATGATGGAGTGGTGGATGGAAAATAAATAAAAGAGGATAGTGGGGTTGTGAATGGCACATGACTCACAATATGTTAAGAGAAGAAGATAAAAGGTGGAGAAGAGGTGCGCAAGTGTAGATAAGAAGGATTTTGGATCAGATTTCTCTAACATTCATATGTTTTAACTAGGTTGGTTTTTTAATTTAAATACTTTTGTGATAATTTTTAAGAATGGGTTTTCAACTTTTTTTGGGAATACTAGCTATTAAATTGTTTATAGTTTTGTAAATTTCTAGCCGACTGTATATAGAGCCTTATGGAGGGCTCAACATCCATATGACCTTATATCCAACCAGGGTAACATGGGAAGGTTAGGAGTGGAATGGTAGGTCTTGTCCATATTATATAAAGGCTTTATAAATTTTGTCGTATCCTTCCTTAGAAATTCAATTTTACTATTCAAAATGGGGAAATTAATCTATTAGGTATATATATATATATATATATATATATAATTTATCTTAAGCTATTATATTTTAGAAGATTGTTATATATGCTATTGGGTATTTTTAAAAATAGACTAAAGAATGTTTCTTTTTATGGTCACTCGACTGATAAACCTATCAATTTTTTTGAATTAAAATATGGGTTTTTTGGATTTTATAAATATATATATATATATATACAAATATATTTATGAGTATACATTCAGATAAAACCAACTACATATATATAAATATACTCTCACACACATATATAATTATAGTCTATAGTCAAACTACAATGGATGACTTGGTGTATTATAGTTAAATGATGAAGTTGGTTGTATAAACAAATCAAAGGATATGGCTTAGATTGGTTTTATTTAGACTCGATTTTGAATGAAATTATATTAACTGAGCATAATTTATAATCAAACTCCAAACTAGGTTATGATATCCTATATTATTCATATATTTTAAATACATAATTAGGATCTTGTCTCTATAGTCAATTGTGTAACCTAGATAAAGTTAGATGAAAATACAACTGAAGGGTATTACATTTTACTTAATGAGAGTAATTTTACTATTAATTTATTAATGGATTAAAGGAAAATTAGTTATTAATTATGATTTAAAAAATTTGCATTCAGTTGTGTATTTGATATATGTATTCAAATTATGTACTAGTTGCATAGTCTATAGGGAAACTAGGTAAATAGGTTTAATAGAATAAATTGCCTTATTTTGTTCAGCTAAGTTAAAATTATGATATAACATACTCGAGTAGGGTATATGGTTATGTGTTTTTAATTGTATTATTAATACCCAAACTAGTAAATGTGATTGTGTTTAGTTATATTAGCACTTATGAATTTCATTCAATTAATAAAGCATGAATGATTGATTGGATTTCAATGATTAAATAGTTTTGATAATTAATAGAATAATTGAGCTTGATTTGTAAATTATGTGTATTTAATTATCATGGCTTATGAATTTCTTAGATTAATGGAAAAGGTTATGGGGTCTTTGTATGTAATCTAACTTTATACTTTGCATATATAGTATTATATTATGCGAATGATAGTGTATGTCAACTTTATTGTATACTATATAAATGAGGTATGAATAATGTATTTATATGTGTGCATTAATATATGAACATATATTATACATATAGTTGTTTTATAATAATAATTATTATAATAGTAAATACTAGATGCTTATTTATGTTTGGTTAGTATAAAAACATTAGAATGTTTAGATATAAATCATTTAATGTCTTTATGAGTTTAAATACAGAACATAATTATATGTTTTGGACTGGTGGTTGTTATATGTAGAATATGAACAATTTATTAGCCATGGTTATAATATTATTTTATGGATAATAATATTATATGTTTCTTAGTGGATAAAAAAACTAGTGGTCTAAATATTCATTACCTAGATGGTGTGTTATATTTAGGACTATTTTTGTATTTTGTTTATTATTTTTAATAAACTATATGCTTGGATTCCATTCACTTCATTTGACATACTAAATGAACATTTGTGATGTTTCTATATTTAATGTAACTTTGATTATCTAAAGTGGAAATATGATGAATGAATCTATTGGTTTTTATATTATTATTTATTTTACCAAATCTCACATTCATAACCCTAATGAAGTAGTGGATGGATTCCACTAGATTAATTAGCACCATCAATACAAGATAATTTGTAATCTGATCAAGTAGTGTGTATAAATTTGATTGATCATAGAATTCATTTATTATCTATAATATTAGACAAAGTAATGTTAGATAAACATTGTCATTTCATATGTTGATATAGTTTTTATATTTGTGTGATATCATATTAGAATGGATTTATCTATGGTACACATTATGTATTACATATCTTTGACACATGGGTTTTGGTTTGTTACTCTAGATTCTCACACCATCATTATTTACCCATCCATGAAGTGAGGTACATCCCCTTATTTAGAAGATACTATGGGGGAACTATGGTCCTTGGTTGGTATAGAAAAGTGTTCAGATGATGCTCTCCTTCCTAGATGGAGTACTATACTTGAGACTACACTTGAGATTACATATTGATACTTGAGTCATGGAGAATCTATTTAGAAGATCTTTTTATCATGTTTTATCATTTGAGATATTTATGTATTGATAAAAACTATGATATTTATGCATTTTAATTATTTAGTAGAGTCTATAATATTTTATCAATTGTATCTAAATTTTTACGATATCATTTATGTTAAGATGCAATAATTATGATTATTCAATATTTCATGATTTTTATATCTATACATGGTGATCTTTAGCTAATTGGATTAAATATAACCTTTTGGTTAACTAAATTAATATAATTAGTTAAATATCACTAGATATTATTTATAATGGTGAAATCTATATGTTGAATATGTGTATTTAATTTTAAAAAAATTGTTGCAATATTCTAGTAAAACCTAGTGGGGTTGCTACATATTACCTCACATAGGTGATGTCATAGGGGAAATTCAGTGTAATGGAGTGGATTATGGTAAATTTAGATTATGACATGGCTAATTACACATACTCTTACATCTCTTACACCCCTCTTACACACTCCAAGAGGACTAATTACTACACTTTCCTTCTAATGTGTCTTCCATACTATAAAGAGGCCTTAAATGGCATATATTACACACTCCAAAGGTGTAATCATGGATTTTAGGATTTTTCATCCACCCTCCATCTTGATATGAGATGAATTATCCATATTAATTTAGGTAATATATAAATATAACTTTCATACCTCTCATTTCTCCAAACTTCCTAATGTAAACTTACTCTACTAGAATATTCCAAGAAGCCTATAAAACTCTCTCATGCCAAGATAAATCCAAGACCAAGTTTAGATAAGAATAAGTGATCCATATGCAAGGAATTAAGTACTAATTAAGACTTATACATCTACAAGTCAAGATCAACCTCTTTAGACTGACTTCAAACAAATCTTCAAGGGAGGTAAAAGTGTTATTTTTATCTTTCCAATTTGCATTTTTTATTTATTAATCACATATCTCAAATTATGGATTAGTATTTATATGTTACATTTTTTTTATTATTTAATTAAAAATTTACTTATCTCTCTTGGATTTTTTATCTACATAGTAAAGTGAATCCAAACTTGTTGCATGGCTAATAGGTCATCCATGTAGGCAATGTCCTCTTCTCTAGGGCTATCATTTTGTTTAAATGTCATGGATCTAAAGATATCATCATGGAACACACTATAATACTTGAAATTATTCATTATTTTTCCCTAAATGAATTGGGTTTTTTATAACACTTAGTTGATTCCACATGAGAATAGACAACCCACCATAGCTTTGAAGTGATAAATTCTAACAATTTCCCTTTGATGGTATATTCCTTCTAGCTCAAGATTATTGTTAAAAAATGCTTTTGTAGAGGTTATTTATAGTAATGACTATTATGAAAATAATATTAACAAGTTGAATCATCCATGTCCATTTAAAGATTTAAAAAAATTTAACATACCATATATTATTGTGGATTTAATGTCAAGGTGGTGGACATTAATTCAAATATTTTTTCATATTAAAATTTGGTTTGATTTTAATTTTTTTATTAAATGAGATGTCATAATAAACATTTGTGTACCTTTTTAACTCACCATGTAAGATAGGTTTAAGTTTAATAACTTGGTATTTTATATGGATATACCACATGCCTTCATTTGATTGGTTTTGAGGGCTTGGTATCCTTGGTATGAGTGTAGTGTTGGGGAAACTATGATGTGTAAGGGTCTGATTGTGTGACACATGGATTGTCATAATTTAATAATAGATTCATGATACCTTGGGATTGGTTAGTTTTTATAAATGAACTATGAGGTGAGAGGGTTTGATAATATACCACATGACATAATCCAATTGGCCCATAATATCACACTATTTTAGAAACAATGAAATCTCTCAAGTGAATCATGAAGTGTGAAGGAATAATAAAGGTCCATGTATCTTCATATGATTGGATCAAAATATTGTATTGATTATTTTTAGTGTGAACATCAAAACTACCTATGAGGAATGAAGGTACAATAATGTGCCATGTGGTGCAATATAATTAGCTCACAATCTTATGATCATAAGAGTTGTATGAAGTGAAAATATGTGAGGTATTGATATATCAATACATGGCCTACATATCAAAGGACAATAATTAACATATTAATAGATAGATAGAAAAATCAGGTAAGATAAAGTTAGTGTGTTAAATTTTACTAAGTAAACTATAGATCAAGTGTTGCGAAAAGGGTGAAAAGATAAGGATGAATATGTTTTTGTAATAATTTTTTGAATATTAGTTGCTTGAGCCTAAATACTTAAACATGGAAAATCATATCCAAAATAGGTTATAATTTTTATATAAATGATTTTGGGAAACTTGATGAAGTCCAACTTTTACTGTAAATATTTAACTTGAAATTTTATTGTTAATCATTAAAATCAACCTGAATGTTAAAAATGCCAAAGGGAAACTAGAATTAATAGGATAAATTAAGACCTTATGTGAGAAATGATAAATTTAAGAATCTTATTATATCATAAAAGGGTCCCAATTCTAAAACTAAATAGGCTATGTTGGCCATAGAAAATGGTGACTTCTATGGGAAAATTTTTATTTAAAAACCTATAATTTATGGTTTTATTTTAAGTGCACTAAATAGACTATGTACAAAAATCCATATTTTGAATGAAAAAAGGATATTTGGGTGACTTTCCATACATAAACTAATAATTTCAAATACATCTAAGAAGTTAACATGTAAGAAGAGTGGTTCATGTACCTTTACACCTTAAGGTTTTGATGCAACATTAGAATCATTCTCATGATTCAAAATTTTGAAAGGTTTTTATTTTAATTCATTTGTGGGATGAGGGGAAGGCTTGGGTTTTACTTTTCTACTATCTAAGTGTTTATATCCTTGACAGAGATAACTTTGGATCCACTCTAGGCTGTCCTCCATTTCCATTAAGGCAAGAAAGCCTACAATGGATGTTACCTAAACCACCCTTTCTTAGGAGAAAACTTTGATTTTTTTAGATACTTAGGTTATTATTTAGTTTTTTTTAAATTAAAAAAAATATTATTAGTTTTATTTGAAATGTCATCTATGAGTGTCAATGTATATACATACTACACAATACTTATATAGATAGGGTCCCTCAACTAGATAGATAAATAGGGGGTCCAAGAGGGGGAGGAAGGATTGACCAATGAACTTTAGGTTTCAGGTCAAGGGCCTAGACTACCTACCATCTAGATCTAGAGGGCCCACCATAGTTATATAGGGTTAGACACTTGATTGAGAAAATATATCTATTGGGGGGAACTATCATCTATGGGGAAATATATATTTATAGTTAGAGAGTCTCAATTGAAATTCAGTCATAAAATATGATATCATCAATTGAGTTTATCCCCCTACAAACTTCCCCATCTAACTATAGGGTATAATCAATTATCCATACCATATAGTTAGATCGGGTGGAGTAATTACTCCTCATCCCAAAAAATAAAATAGCAAATGTTAAGGTGTTATTTCATAAAGTTTATTTTCATAAAACATTTTTTCCATTGTACTATAGACCTCAAGGTAAATTTTAAATGTATCAAGGTGTAGCACTAATATCTCTTCAATAAGGAAAATATTCTTAATTTACATGCTTATTCTTTTAAATACTTATTCCATTTTGGCTTGAAAACATGAAAAATTCTACCTTATTATTTTGATATCTAAAATAAACGTAGGTCTTCTAAATCCCTGACTCTTTTACAATGTATATTATTAAATTAATTTTATAGTGTTCAACAACTTGGTGTTATTGTGCATAGGGAGGCAAGGGATTGATAAATCAAACATTATACAATGATACAATGGGATTTTATAATTATCAATCATCCCATAGGTCACTTATTAAAAACATAAAGAATGGTAAAAAAATAAGGGGAAAATGAATAACAATAAAACACTAAAAAATTAAGCAAATAGGAAAATAAACAAACTAAAATAAACTACTCTATCTCTACTCTATATCTACACGACTCTGAAAACAAAACTTATAGTTACTCCATGAGGGATGTGGATGCCATAAATAAGAAGTGAAACTCAAATATCTATCCATTCATAGGTAGAGAGAGATGTTTTCTTATCAATCCTTTATCTTGATGGCATTTTGTCACAAAATTTTAGATATATGTTAAGGGCCACTCTAAAGAGGATCCAATTTAGAATTTTGGAATTTATTTTAATGTGATTTGTCCCATAACATGATGAGATCTAAGATTATGAAAAAAAAAATTACCTTTTACCAAACCATATGTTTAATATGTATTAGTGCCTACTAAAATTCAACAAGCCTTCATCTTAGTCATCCTCCATTTATAATATGTTCAATAATTTGGAATACACATGGTCATCTTACCCCATGTAATCTTGAACAAACTCATATGTAGGAATTTATAAGGTAGTGGAAACACTAAATACTACCCATACACAATAATAAATGGTGAATATTTTAAGTTTTGTTTGTGTCTAGTTCTTTCAAACCATAAAAAATACATTAATAATTAATGCCAACTCCTTAGATTATTCATGGAAAACTTATTTATGGCATCAATAAGGTTTTCACTTTCTTGCTATACCACTCCATTACCTTAAGGGTAATAATTAGATAAGAAATTTAAATTAATATTATTATCATAGGCCCATTCCATGAACTCAATCAAATGAAATGTAGGCTTATTATCATAGACACGAAAGAAAGGGGTTATGAACCTATTGATGATGATCTCTTCAAGGAACTTCATCACTTATTTAACTAAAATTCCTTTGGTCACCATTGATTCATTTAATTTCATGTAATAATTAGTGGTTTTGATTAAAAAAACTTACGTCCTTTAAAAGAGTTAGGTTGATGACATCAATAAATTTGATCCCCAATTAGGGAAATGGTCTATATTTTATCACTGGTTGTAAAGGTATATCTTCATGTTATTCTTTCTTCAAAAATATTTGACACTTATTACATATTTGAACATGATGGTGAGTATCGTTAAATATTTTAGGAAAGAAAAATACAATTCTCAATATATTATATGAAGCTAAATATCCCATGATCACTCCCAAACTTATCATGAAAATTTCTCATGACCTCATTAGCTTTGATCTTAGTTATGAATCTAAGATAGATAGTCTACAAAAAACTTTATATAGGAATGCTTTCTTCAAAATATAATGGGATGATTTCAAATGAAAAGCCTTTATTTTTTTATTGATTGAGTTATAGAGGACATACCCCATGCATTATATGGTATATGATACGGGCATACCACTAATATAAAACTATTTGATCTTGATTTAATTCCATCATAATGATTTAAGAATAAACATTGGTAATCAATTCATTGAGATCCTAGATTTTGACCATCCTAGTTTCTTAATCTTGATGTCATACTCCTATAACATAGACTTACATTTATATTTATGTTCCCCAAATTAATTTTTCCCTAGCATGACTTTTACGGTTGGATCTAGTATGATGACATGGACCTTTTCCTGCAAGATATAATATTGAAACTTATTTACTACCTTCACTAAGGCATAATCATGCTTATCCAAGGTAGAGTATTTTAGTTATTCATCCTTAAAAAAATATTATAAAGGATATTAGATTATCATATCCATCAACTCTCTATGTGGGCATACCAACTATGATGTGTTTGAAATCCAAGGGGTAGAGATATAAGTACATGACATATAGGCTAATCAGGACCAGTGCTTGCATGATGGTGTTATTGATATCCTAGAATGTCATTTTTGACCTAGAAATCCATTTAATTTTGGAATATTATTTAAGAATAACATTAACAGTTTGAAAATTTCATCGAAAATAAATTTTTACATGAAAATAATTTTTCCAAAGAAGGATTTTAGGTCTTTGTTGCTTTTAGGAAGAGGTATCTTTGATATTGTGTTATCCATTTTGGGGTCAATATAAATACCTTATCTCATGATAATATGACCCAAAAGCTTATCTTTAGTGACCTTAAAGACATTTTTATTAGGTTTTAAATAGATTACATACCTCTTAAACCTTTTGAATACCTTTTATAGGTGGAAAATGTGCCTATACTTATGTTTTGAGAAAACAGTCAAGTCATTCATTTAAATAATTATGCATTTATGAATAAATACTTGGATATAAAAATATTTGGATATTTAAAATGTGGATTTGGAATTGATAAGGCCAAATTAAAGTATTATATAAAAAAATATACCCTGACTTAGTTTTGATAGTAGTTCTGACTCTGTCTTCATGATTGACCAAGATTTGGTTATATCTTGAAAATTCATCCAAGGACATCATTTAGGATCTAGTGACCATTTGTATTACTTTATCTAAGGAAGGTATGGGATAGTTATATTTTATTTTAAGGAGATCATTCCTTTTGGGATGTGATTCTCATTAAAATTGATGATGCCATCCTCATATTATCCACTAATCATAAGGTTGTATCTCTCCTTTTCATATCATTATATCCCAAAAATTATATTATATGTCATTTATTATCAAATATTATAAATTCTTGATGTTATCAAGAATAGAGGGGTAAGGCACCAGTTTAATTAAAATGTATTATAGCTCATAATCATCTGTAGGAGCTAGGTTCATGAATGATGTGGCTAATTAATATACAATATAATTATATTTTAAAAGTATGGGGATAAAATTAAAATATTTTAAGGTTTTAATTAAATCTTAGTTTATATGTTTTTACTTATTTAGGTAAGACAATTTGAACTGAAACCTACTCCTGACTAACCTAGTTGATCACTTATTTTGAATCCCAAAAAATTATTATTTCCTTGACCTTGTGTATTAGAGAAAAAACACACACACACACACACGACTATCTTAGATAACATCACAAGGTAACATCACTGTATATGAACACTCAAAATATCCTATGACTACCTTAGATAACATCACAAGGTAACATGAGATAGTAGTATGTTTTAGATTTAATGTTGACCATTTTTCATTTTTTATGAGATTTATATGTCTTTTATGGTCCCATAGGATATTTTTGATTCATCAAAGAGTCTTGGGTTTGTGTGTTTCTTAGCCATTTGGAGTTTCCCACCAAAAAGGAGAATTTGGAAAGTTGACTTTATAATTAGGCTTTGAGTGGTGTTTTGAGGATTTATGTGAAATGATAATGTTGATAAATTTTTTTAAATGTTCCTATAATTTTTTGTGAATGGTTTTTAAACATGAAAATTGAAAGGCAAAGTGTAATTACCAGCCTACATTGAATTGGCCTTCTGAGGAGTTATTTTGCATGTTTTAAGTGTTATGAAAGGATAGAAATACATTTAGGTGTGTATTTGAGAGTGGTAAAATGTATGTAGGATAGGATAATTTTTAATTAATGTGGATAAATATAAATAAAGGATCAAAAACTAATAAATATTTTCTATGATTATATTTCTATAAATAGTCTATGTATATGTTTAAGATAATTAAACAAAAAGCTGTTTTTAAAGACTCCCTATTGAGTCTTAGTGATTAATATTAAATTTATTATTTTTATTATTTTTAGTCATTATTAATAAGGTTATTATTATTATTATTATTATTTCTTAGATAATAAGGTGATAATCTATAGTTTAGCCTAAGGGGAAGTAACCATGTTCTTACACAGTCAAGAATACCAAGTAAACATGTATTTATTATGGTTGTTTAAATGATTATTGAATGGTTTTTGGATAAAAATAATAATATTTAGTTTATTATTAATGTTTTTTTATCATTTTAATTCTTATAATTTTTTTTATAAGTATAATATTTAACTCCAACTTCTATTTTATTAAACATAGTCCTACACAAATACTCAAAACTCTATAAACCTACATATTGGAGACGTTTGGTGAGTGTTTAAATATAAAAAAATATTTAGGAAGGTGAAGTGAGTTATGTAAGATATAATATAGGTATTAAATGTGTTTTAATGTGTTTAAAACTCATTATAGACCATTTTTTTAACTCTCAGTCTTGTACACGCATGTAAACCTAGACTAGGGTTTGAAATTTGAATAACTTTTGTTTCCACCCTCAAAATATAATTAATATTTGTATTATTATGTATTTTGACATTATATATATTATTTTAGTGTTTTTAATCTATTATCTAATTGTAAAGTATGGTATATAGGTATTTATCATTGGACTAGTCTTAAAGAGACCTAATTCTTAGGGAAGTGTGTTGATTTAGTAGGTCTCCCTTGATATTTATGTCCTAAAAATTTAGGAGAAGTTTTAAGGGTATAAATGGTATATAAAAATTTATTTATTCTATATATAAACTTTGTGTATTGTTTAAACCTTTTATATGTGTATGAAAAGAGGGCTACAAGAAACTAGGCCTTAAGGAAGAAGAATTAATTTTTTGAGAGTTCTAGATTGGAGATTGAATATTATGATTGGAAGTATAAAGGAGATAAAATACATTATGTAGATGTTCATGTGAGATCTAGTGTGGAGACAATAACCTTATAACTATGTATTAGGCCTTTAAGATCATGAATCTATATATTATATGAGCAAGCTTGAAGAAAAAATAGAGAATGGAATCTTGAAAGTTATGTATGAGAGGATGGTGTTTGTACTAAATAATAGATATTATAGAGGTATTTTAATGGTAATATGTCAAGAGAGAGATAATATTACCATGTTTTTAAAGATCCTTAGGATCCTAAGAGAGTTAAGATTGATCAAGGTTGTCAAAACAAGAGCAAAGTATCTATTGAAATCAAACAAATAAGAGATTAGTAAAGAGATAAAATGAAATAAATTAGAGAAAGGTGAATGTATGAGATAAGTGTATGAATTAAATCTTCATAAAGTGGTATTACATTAGGTAAGATCTTGAAAATTTTATGATTTTGAGTATTAAAGTTGTTAATTGAGGTTGTAGGAATATAATAAGAGAGGCAAAAAGGTTTGTGAAACCTAAAAGGTAAGAGGTTGAGTGGAAGAGAATCCATAAATCCATAGAAGATTTATGAGATAAGAGATATAGTATAACCTCAAAATAAAAATATCAAGAAGAGATTAAGTATTAAAAAAAATACAAGGTAAAGGAATAATAAGCCTAGTGTGAAAAATATCTAGGTGAGGTATTGAGAAGCAAGTATAATAGATGTGTTAAAAGAGGAAAGGCATAATGAGGCCTAAGGAAAATGAAGAGAGAGAAATAATTAAGGGATTGAATAAATAAAATTTACACAAGAAAATGGAGAGAGAATAAGTTGAGAAAAGATACTTAGAGATGGAAAGATAGATATCTGAGATGAGGGTAATCTTGGTAGGTATAGACCAAGTAGAGTAAATCTTGGAGGAATCAAGATAGATATTTTGTAAGAATTAGAAAGACAATGTAGTGGCATATTAGAGATATTATGAGAAAGAAGATAAGGGAGAAAGAATCTATCCAATTGATAAAATATCTAAGGACATTAGAAAAAATAGCCTAAAAGAGAAAACAAAGAGGAAAGCAAGCCTCAAAAGTTTATATTTGATGATTTCTTATCATGTTCATATGTAAGTACAAAAGTGAATAAATAAGACATCCACTTTGAGGACACAATACTTGAAATCATGAACAACATGATTATGTTAAATAAGAAGTTGATTGAGAAGAAATGTATAGTCATATAATGATTTTTCACCTTGAAATAGGATATATTATTGGAGAAGGAGATATACAAGAAGAAGGATGCCTCACGGAAGGAATAAAAGAAAGAAAATTGAATCAAGAAGATGGATTCAAAAAGTATGAATATAAAAAATTATATTTTGTATTACTTGAAGCAATACAATTGGCAAAAGATAAAAGTTTGGTTTTGAATGGTGATGATATAATAAATATTTATAAGAACATTTCAATTCTTGATGAAAAACATATTTTAGAATATATAGAGAAGCTTGAATAGGAGATTGCAGGTGATGAAGAGTTTCTAGATGAGAAACAAGACAAACTATTTGTCTATTAAAGTTTGGATCAATTACAAGTAGATATAATAGCTTTAGAGCATGTCATAAACAATGGAAACAATGACAAAATATATCATAGAATAGAAGTTGAAGAGATGAACACTTGTCATAAGTTAATGGAGTCTTAAGAGAGAAATATTTATGGATAAGATAACATATAACCTGGAACAATAAGTATGGATACAAAAAGGACAAAGAGAGACTCAAAAGTCTCAAATTATAATATCTAATAATTCATTGAAATATTATATTTGAAGGTATACAAATTGATTTATATTATGGAGTGTCTAGATTGCCACATGATAGAGATAGAGCCCAAGTAAAAGTTGTGTTATAATATGTGAAAGAGATAAATTAGGAAGAGGATTTGATATGGAGAGAATTGATGCAAGAGGCTTAAATTGACCTATTAGAGTTCCTAAGTCAAAAAAAAAAGAAGGTTGGAGATGTCATAAAAGAGCTAGAGGTAGAAGTAAAAGATGGAGAAAATAAGATTTAAAATACAATGGGAATGTTGCCTATAGTAACACTTTAATAAGATGAAATTTCATGTCACATAATGGCAAAAAATTAGAGAAAACAATGAGTTTAAGGTAATAATATGGACAAGTATTGGTACAAGGAGAATGAAACAGAGTTTCAAGCCAATATAAGTCTAAAACTGTGAACAAAATAAGCATATAATCATGTGAGTTAATCAAGGAACAAGTATTGGTAGTTAATTATGATATTAAATAGCATAGGTTAAGAGGAAAAGATGATGAACTTAATAAGATGAAAGATAACCCTAGACAGGATTGCAAGAAAAATACAAAATCAAGGGAGGATGGAAAGGACCATGATATCCTCAAAGACACTATAAATTCTCATGAATGTAAATTTATATGCACTAAGAATGATGGTGTAGGTATGGATATGAAATATAAGGAGCCACTCCATGATCACATAAAGAAAAGAAGTAATGAGACACAAGATATCATGATAGATCAAAGGAAAGAAGTGGACAACCATGTTACTAAAAAATGAGATGATTGGATGAAGAAATCATGTTTAGAGGAGGAAAATATTAGTCCAAAGGTGATCCAAGGAAGTATTAAGAAAAAATTATCATTGAGAGAGTAAAGAGAGGGAAGTCTTAGCCCAAAAACTAGTCCAAGTAAAATTCCAATAAATGAAGATCAAATACTCATGGAAGGAGAGCTACAAGAAAGTGAGCAAGAGAACAAGAAAATGATAAAAGAATAAGGTAAGAAATAAATTTATTCAAATGGTAATGTTTCAAATCAGTTGTTTTTAGGTATTCACGATCATATTAAGATAAAAGGTCAATAAGTGTAGTGTTTGGTGAACCTAAATTGGTCAAGGAGATGTCATTACAAGATGAACAAAGAGGTTATGAGAAGACTCACCATGAGAAAGTGGAGTATCATGAATAGGAAACCAAAGAGGATATAAATAAAATTATGAAAAGGGTTAAGGAATAAAATATTCATAATTACTGATTAGAGAATGATCACAAAGTAGAAAGCATTGTTAATATGATATAATGGCAAGGAATGTGTGAACAAACTAGAACAAATGTAGAAGGAAAATATGGAGTAGAAGTAGGAGTGAAGAATAAGAACAAACCATTTGAGGTATATTATGATTAATAGAAATAATATATTGATGATATGGAATATGAATATTAAAAATATTTATTATAGATCATGTACTTCATTAGTGTAGAAGATGAGTTAACCAAAAAATAAATACAAGGCAAGGAGAGAAAGACAAAAGAAATAGCTAAGAAGAAATTAGAGAAATAAGAGGATCAATAAAAAGAGGAGATAATTAAATCATATTAGGAATAATTTTAAATCAAATAGGAGGTTATGTAAGGTTTAGTTGAGTAGGAGCTCAAATTTTCCCACTTAGGAAGCTTGATGCAAAGCATCACAAGGTAACATGAGATATTAGTATGTTTGAGAGTTCATGATGACCATTTTTGGTTTAGTATGAGTGTGAGAGGTATTATATGGTACCATAGGGTGTGTTTTATCCATAAAAGAGTCTTTATTTTATGTGTTTCGTATTTATTTGGAGTTTCCTTCCAAAAAGGAGAATTTGAAATTTTGAATTTAGAATTAGGCTTTGAGTGGTGTTTTTGGGTTTTGTTTGAAATAATAATGTTTATAAATGTTTGTAAAGGATCCAAGTGGGTATTATAATTGTATGTGGATTTTTTTTAAATGTTAAATTTATGGATAATAACAATGCAAGCTAAGAAAGGCAAATTGTAACTACTACCCTACATGGAGTTGGCCTTGTGAGGAGTTATTTTACATGTTTTAAGTATTATGAAAGGATTGAAATACATGTAGGTGTGTAGTAGAGAGTGTAAAAATATAGGTATGATAGAAAATTTTGAATTAATATGGATAGATATTAATAGATATTGTTATGATTGCATTTTTATACATAGACTGTGTATATGTTTGAGATAATTGAACAAAAAGATGTTTTTGAAGACTCCCTATTGAACCTTTGTGATTAATATTAATGTAAGTGGTGATGATTTTTTTATTCATTCTTATGTTGGTTTCTTATGATCATTTATTAGATAATAAGGTGAAAATATACAATTAAACCCAAGTGGAAGTATCCATGTTCTTGCATAGTCAAGAATGCCAAGGATGTATTTATGATGGTTGTTCAAGTGATTATTCAATTGTTTTTTATAGATTTTATTATTTATGTTGGTGATACTTTTAAATTATTTTAAATCCATTTATAAGTATAATATTCAATTCCAACTTGTATTTTACTAAACACAGTCCTACACAAGCACTCAAAACTTTATAAACTTGCATATTGGAGATGTTTAGTGAGCGTATGTATAACCATATATTGGGGAAGGTGAAGTGAGTTAGGGAATTACATGTCTTAAACGTGTTTTAATATGTTTAAAACTCATTATAAACCATTTTTTTATGATTTTGGACTTGTACATGCCTATACAAACCTAGACTAGGGTTTAAAATTTACAAATTGAATAGATTTTGTTCCCATCCTCCAAATATAATGAATCTTTGGATTATAATGTGTTTTTACGTGATATAGATTATATTTGTTATTTAATATGGTACCTAACCATAAAATATGGTATTTAGGTTTATGCCATTAGATTAGGCCTAAAGAGACCTAATTGTTAGGGAAGTGTGTTGAGTTAGTAAGTCTACCTTGAGAGATATTTACTAAAACTTTAGGTGAAGTTATAAGGGGATAAAAGGTATATAAAAATGTATTTAGTATATCTATAAACTTTTTTTATTGTTAAAATTCAATATATTTATGTGAAAAGAGGGTTATGATAACTAGGCCTTGAGGAAGAAAAAATTGATTATTTTAGAGATCTACTTTGGAGATTGAGTATTATGATTGGATGTGTAAAGGATTTATAATACATTAGGTGGATGTCCATGTGAGACCTAGTGTGGAGACAAGAACCTTTGAACTATGTATTAGGCCTTTCGATCTATGAACCTATATACTAGATGAGCAATAGTAAATAAATAATAGAGAATGAAATCTTGAAACTTGTGTATGAGAGGATGGTGTTTGTACTAAGGAGAGAGTGAAGATGATGCATAACATCACAAGATGACTTAAGGTGATAATATGTTAAAGAGGTTAATGGTGTGCATGTATAGTTTTAAATAGGTGTTATATGTATTTTAGTTTCCTCTAGGATGTTGTGGATTCATTATAAGTCTTTAAATTTTTTATTTGAGCTCATTTAGAGTTTTCTCAAAAAAAAGGGAATTTGAAATATTGAATTTGAAAATGAGATCTTGAGTGGTATTTTGGGGTGTTACGTGAAATCCAAAGGTTGGTAAATGTTTTTATGGGTCCTATTTGGTCATATAAGTGTTTCTAGAATGTGTTCATTGTGAAAATCATGGTAAAGAACAATATGAGCCAAGAAAGGTAAAATTGTAACTACTAACCTACATGTAATTAACCAAGAATAAGGAATTTTCTTATTTTTTTAGAGTCTAAATAGGTAATTTTTACATGTATTTGTATATAATAGATTATTATAACATTATATGATAGGATAAATATTAATAACATGGGTAGAGAGTGCCAAGAAAGATCAATACTTTATGCAAGAACTCTGCCTTTGTGAAAACTCTATGTTTTGATTGTTATAAGAGACTGAGATCAAGGAATAAAGAGTGTTTTAGATAACACTTGTGAAATTACATGAGTTTAATGGTATGATATAAATTTTTTTTTATTTAATTCATTTCATAGAGTGGGTTTATATGAGAATTGTTTAAATAAAATGAATTCATCCACAACATAGTCCCATTAAGGAACAATTTTATGGTAATATAGTCAAGAAGGTCAAGAAAAAGAGATAAGTTTGATGGTTGTTAATTGGTTATTGGATTTTTTTATATCATAATCATAGTATAAAGTGTATTATTGGTGATAATAACAAATTATTAGTCCCAAAAACCCATTATAGGTTTGAGAGATAACTAAAACTATCACACAATCCTATAAAGAGCACTTAAAACTCTACAAATTTGCTTGTTTAAAGTCTATTGAGATTTGTCATGATAAAAAAACTATTGTATAAGGTATAGAGAGGTAATTTAGAAATTATAAAAGTTTTATTATGTTTTTAAGTTGCTTAAACTCAAAAAAATTTCCCTTTTGTTAGCTCTTGGCCTAATACATGCCTATATACAACTAGACCTGGGGTTTGGAATGGAAACTAGCACAAATTTTGATTCAATAAGAAAAAATAATTGAAACTTTAATATATGATGTATTTAAATGTTCCATAAAGTATTAATGAGTTGTTAGATTGGTACAGTGTTGTATAGTATGGTCTAAAGGACTATGGGAGTGAAATAGGCATAAAGAAACCTAATTGGCAAAGAAGTGAGTTGAGTTAGTTGATATACTTTGAGAGTTAGGTATTAAAAAATGTATGGATAATAAGGGGATAATGGGTGTCCAAAAATATATTTAGTTTGTCTGATAGCCTTGTATATTGTTCAAACCATCAATATTTATACCTAAATAAGGCTATAAGCAAAGAGACCTTAAAGAAGAAAGTGTAGGTTATGTGAGAGTTTTGACCTTCTAGATTATGTTATTTGATTAGATGTGCAGAGATTTATAATAGGAAGATTAATTAACTTGGGAATTCTAGTTGTGAAGTCAAGAATCTTGGAATCATATTTTAGGATTTTAGTGCTGTGAATCTCTATGTGAGAATGACAAGTTTGAACCAAGTAAAAGAGAGTGAAGTGATGAGAGATATGTATGAGAGGATGGTGATTTACTATTAAGGATAAGAATATATATAGAGATGATTAATGATATGTTTCAATAGAAATGAGGAATATATGCATGCTAAGAGGCTTAAGTTCCTAAAGAAAGCAAGATTGATGTTTCTACCTCAAATTTCGCTTTTCAGACTAAAAAGAAAGAAACTAAAAGAAAGTAATGGACAAGGCTTGGAAGTACCTGGACTAAAGATTGTGCACCGTAAATCCAGACATTTGTGAGCACTCCTCTTTGGCTGTGGAGGAATGACACCTGCAAGAAAAAAAGGAAACTAGGACAAGAAAAACGTTAGACAGATAGGCAGTGGGTTGCCAAGCAAAAGGCTTGTTCCCAGAAGTGTAAAAACTTCCTTAAGGGAGGTCAACCCACTGTTTTGATGAGATAAGTGACTGATAAAAGACAGAATGCCAGAATACAGAAATGACAAAGAAAGTAGAAAGGAAAGAAGCAAACAAAATGATTACCTGAAAGAGCTGTTGGGCTGAAGACAGTCGCCGAGGTCGGAAATGTCGCCGGCGTCGGTTATCTAATCTGCCGGCGTCGGCTATCCTGCCGACGTCGGTTGGGGAAGTGACCGGTGTAGGTCGGGGTTGTGGCTTGTAGTCGGGTCTGGATTGCTTGCTGGACTGTGGACGGGTCTGAGACTGAACGGGGACAAGTTTGGATGGATTGGGGAGTGGCCTGGTTCGGGTCGGGTACCTGTTGCAAGGTCTTTTTGGCAGAGGGGTGAGGAAGTTGAAAGAGACACAGAGGACAGGGAAGAGGAGGATTCACAGAGGATGGGGCCTGAGAAGGCTTTGCAGCCTCTCAAGGGGGGAGGACAGAGGGAGCAAAAGACAATAGAATATAGATGAATGAATAAAATGAAATAACAAACCCAGACTAGCTTACCTTTAGCTTACTGAATGAAGAGAGAAGAATATGTTGCTGAAGCCACAGAAGAGTTGCTGCAAGGAGAAGATGCTGATCCAGGGCCTTTTCACCTATTGCTGCTATTGCACGAGGTCAAGATAGAGGAGAGATCAAAGCCGAAGCATCAAGAGAATCCGTTTTCGAGCTCAAGAGTCCAGCGGGTGCAACGGATGCAGAAGGGGATAATGAAAGCTGCCGACGCCGGCAGTTTCACCGACGTCGGCCGAAGGGTCGCCGACGTCGGCGGTCGCAGGATGGGCATAGAGGCTAAAAATAGCCTCTGCCCACTCTTGCACGCCGCCGAGCGAGGGGTCATGGGCAGAACGGTCACGAGGATGCCAAAATGGACGAGGGGGGATATAATGGTGAGATTTGGCCTAATAAATGCTAGGGGGAAGGTGGAGGGATTCAAGGGAGGATCCAAGGTGGCAAGGGTAGGGTGGAAAGGGGGCCTAATTTAATTAAAAATAGATGTTAATTTCTAATTAATAAGCCCTAGGTGGGTTAGGGACCAAGGAGGACTAGGTGGGAAAAAGGGCCAAGGGGGAGAACCAAGGTGCAGACACGTTTGCAGTGTCTACATTTGCCCCTTTTTGTCTTGTTGGTTGTTCTGAACGAACTGCAAGACAAAAATAGGGAGTGGTTGCCCCAGGTGAAGGATGATGTATTCCCCCTCAAAGCAGGAGTCGAGAGAAGGAACCTGATGTCGGGTGCTGATTTGACAAAAGGTGAATGAGAAAGAGAGAGGTGAGTGAAAATGCTGCAAAAGTCATGATTGCGCGTATACCACATCACGGGATAGTCGAGTCAAATTGTCGCATGCTCAAGGGTCAAGGAGTGCCAAAATTGAAGTAATCGGGCCCCAGAATTTAGTCGTCTGTTGATCGGGTTACTCAATCTAAGCTGAAGCTCCAAATGGTCGTCGTGTCCCAGGTATCCAGGGCTCAGGAAGTGCTCCCAGAAACACGAAAAAGTCACAAGTAGTGGGGATCAACTGGCTCGCGATCCTATACTTGTGAAGGGTCAAAAAAAAGTCTGCGGACAATTCTGCTAACCAGCCGTGGAATAGTATACACACAAAAACAACCAAGGCAACATTGTCTTGGAAGTGGTCGAGGTCGAAGGAAATAGGCATGATCGCCAATGGTCATTGGTCAAGAGGATGGATAGACGAAAGGATGCGGCCGAGCTAACCCCAGAAGACATGTTATCTGAGTGCTGCCTACATAGCCCTGGTGACAAGGCCTCAGGCCGATGTAGTTCTCCCTAAAAGGGAGGGGGGGGTCGGAGGGATTGATAGGTCTTGGTCAAAGTCGATGATTGGTCTTGGTCAAAGGTCTATGATTGGTCTTGATCAAAGGGAATGATTGGTCTTGGTCAAAGTTGACGAAGTTGGGTGTGATAAGAGTCAAAGAAGAGAAGGTTTGTCCATCACAGAGACGAACAAATGGGGGTGGTCGAGCTAACCTCAGAAGATGTGTTATCTGAGTGCTGCCTACATAGCCCTGGTCGTAGGGCCTCAGACCAATGTAGTTCGGACTGCGAGGGTCATAATGGTCGATGATTGGATGTGGTCAAGCGTCGAAATGATGAGGATAAAAAGATGAGGATAAAAGGATGCTACAGATGGTGTCTTCTGTAGAAGTGGTCGAGAGTCTTTCATCCCTAGCAAGTTTCCATAGTCGTGATGGATGTATGCTAGAAATGAATAGAAGGTCTATTTATGCTTCAGCAAGTATTGGTTTATGCTTAACATAAATTGGGTCTGGTCAGTAGTTTCCATGGGTATTGGTGTCCATAGAAACTATGCGAAAAGGACAAGGATGATGCCTGATGTCATGTTGGAAATGTCGAGGCTGGTTTGAAAAAAAATGTTGAAGTTGGCTGGGTTTAAGGATGAGTCGATAATTGACGTGGCCAAAGCGTGACCAAAGTGTAGAGAAAAGGTGAAAGGCAAATTGCTCTTTCATTGACAAGGACCAGAAAGGAAGCATAGATAGGGGTTATTAGAACAAAAGCCCCGTTCATGCATTGCGTCGATGACCAGTGTTGAGTTAGAACGGTAATCGAATCACTTTGACATTAAAGTGAGCTCGAAGTCCCTTGAGTCGGTGATAGAAGGGGGATAGGGTAACCCAGTTTAAGAGCAGGAATAACCTTGCCCCTTTTGTAGGAGACCCTGAGACAACTACAAGCCAATGTCCGTGACTCGTTTTTTTTTTTTTTTTTTTTTTTTTTTTGAGTCAGGCTGATCGATGTGGGAAGCCTGCATAGAGATGTCACTTGATGTAATGGTCATGTTGCAAAGCTGATCGATGCGGGAAGCTTCTAAGAAAAGTGTTGTTTATTACCAGAGTAGTCATAGCCATCCTTCGAGGGAGTGGTCTATATTTTTGCTTAATAATGTTTGAAAAGTTGGCCTAGCTGTCCTTCAAGGGATCAGTCTAGTAATACAGCAATGATAGTACAGCTGTCCTTCGAGGGATCAGTCTGTCTTTTTGATTTGACTTGACTTGATTTAGTGACCATGGATATGTTTTGACATCTTGATTTGGATTTATTGATAGGAATGAGAGTCACGGACAAGACTGTAGAAGCTCAAGGACGCCCCTTTTTATTAGGACAAAGCATCACTGCATCCTAAAAGGGTTGTAGAGGACTTGTCAAAGGGGAATAGGGTTGAAAGGGATGAGGATTAAGAGGACGAGGATTGCTCAAGGGACGAGCTTAAGTTATGTGTCAAGTAGACGAGTACGCGACTAACAGAAGAAAGGTCGAAGATGCAACGCATTAAGAGGGTCAGGTTCTGGCCGTCCGTCGAGGGAAGACAGACGATAAGTCCCTGACCCATACTTGTGCGTGATGATAAAAGGTCCAAGCCAATTGGGGGTGAATTTACCTCGTTTACTTCGCTCCATATTGGTCACGTGCTGATTCTCTTTGAGGACGAGGTCTCCGATGTTAAAATCTCATTCTCGCAGATTTTTGTCGTAGGCCCGCTTTATGTGACTTTGGTAGACATGGAGATGATTAAGGGCAGCAAGACGATGCTCATCGAGTAACTCAAGTTGAGCTAAGCGATCCTGACGAAAGTCATCATTGGAGAGAATGTCATGTAGGGAGATGCGGAGAGACAGGATCTGTACCTCGAGAGGTAAGACAGCCTCTGTTCCGTACACGAGAGAAAAGGGGGTAGCACCTGTAGAGGTTCGGATGCTAGTGCGGTAGGCCCACAAAGCGAAGGGGATATGAACGTGCCAATCCCTTCCTGTATCGTCAACCACCTTCATGAGAATTTTGGTGAGAATTTTGTTGGAAGCCTCGGCCTGCCCATTTGCTTGTGGGTAGTAAGGTGAAGAAAAGCTGAGTTTGATGCCAAATGAGTCACATAGTTTTTGGATAGTCTTGTTTTTGAAGGACTTGCCGTTGTCGGTGATGATTTTGTGAGGGACACCGAAGTGACAGATGATGTGGCTACTGATGAAGTCGACAATTTTGTCAGCTTTTGTGGAGACGAGAGGAATGGCTTCCACCCACTTGGTGAAATACTTAGTGGCAGTGATGATGGACTGATGACGAAGAGACGAGTGAGGGTTGATCTCACCGATGAGATCCAAGCCCCACTGAGAGAAAGGCCAAAAATCCTGAGCGACTTGCAAGGCGTGACTGGGGAGATGAAGCAGGTTAGAGTGCTACTGACACTTGATGCAACGCCGAACATAATCGCTACAGTCTTGATGAAGGGTGGGCCAATAATAACCCAGGCGAAGGAGGCGCTTGGCAACCGAGTTTCCACTGAAGTGTCCACCACAAATCCCGTCGTGGACTTGCTTTATGGCTTGAGGAGCTTCAATGGAGGTTAGACAGCAAAGAAGGAGGCTGTCAAAGCCTCGTTTATAGAGAAGGCCCCCTAGCATGGTATAGCGAGCTGTGCGCTTGATGAAAGCTTGTCGCGCATTGCTAGAGAGGTTGGGAGGAGTGATAGAAAGAGACAAGTAGTCCACAAGTTGCTTATACCAGTCATCTTGTGGGCTAGAATTGATAGTATTGATATGGTCGATGTGAGGAGAGATGTATGAAGGCAAGGGTATGCGATGCACTGTGACAAAAAGGCGGGATGATGATGATGAAGATGGGATATGCGAAGCAAGAGAAGCCATGGTGTCGGCAAACTTGTTCGTAGAGCGTGGAACAGTCTGTAAGAGGTAATGGTCGAAAGATGCCAAAAGAGTGTCAGCATGATTCTTATACCTCTATAAAACTTCATTTTTACAGAGATATGAACCGTTAACTTGATTAACGATGAGCTGCGAATCGCCGAAGATGTTGATAGACTTGATGTGGAGAGAAAGGGCAGTCTGAAGTCCCAAAATTAAGGCCTCGTATTTGGCCATATTATTGGTACAATCGAAGTCAAGCTTGAAAGATAGAGGCAAGGGCTCCCCGTTGAGTGGGATGAGGATGACCCCCGCACCCCCACCGAGTTGACATTTGGAACCGTCAAAGAACATAGTCATCTGGTAGACGGTGTCATCGGTGGAAAGTGTGGCGATAGACTCGTCAGGGAACGCACAGTGTGAAGGTCGGTTGTCGGGAAGAGGGGCATCTGCCAGTTGGTCAGCAATGGTTTGCCCCTTGATAGATTTCTGTTGGATGAATTCGAAGTCAAACTCAGCAAGCAGCATGAGCCACCGAGCCATACGTTGATTCTGGTATGGCTTGGAGTGCATGTACTTGAGAGGGTCAGTGTGAGTGACGACAAAGGTTTTGTGGTTGAGAAGATAGTGGCGGAGCTTGGTAGCGGAAAAGACTAATGCCAAATAGAGTTTCTCGATATGAGTATACCGAGTTTCATAGTCGACCAGTGTTCGGCTGATGTAGTAAACCGCTTGCTCGCAATGATGCTTATCTCGGTGCACGATCATGGCACCTAACGAATGGTTGGTAGCAGAGATATAAAGGTAGAAGGGTTGGTCGTCCTTAGGTGGAATGAGGACTGGTGGAGAGACCAGATAGCCTTTGAGGGCCTCAAAAGCCTCTTGACAGTTCTCATCCCACTTAAAGGAGACATCCTTCTTAAGGAGGTGATGAAAAGGTTGGCAGCGGTCTGAAATTTGCGAGATGAAACGGCGAATGGACTGGAGCTTCCCTTGTAGACTGCGAAGCTGCTTGAGATTGGTCGGGGGTGGCATTTTGAGAATAGCGCAGATCTTGGCGGGATCTATCTCGATACCACGGAAAGAAATGATGAAGCCGAGAAGTTTGCCTGAGAGGACCCCAAAGACACACTTCTTGGGGTTGAGGCGGACATTGTATTGAAGGAGACAAGAGAAGATGATTGTGAGAATGGTCAAGTGGTCGCGGCGGAGCTTGGACTTGCCGAGAAGGTCATCCACATAGTCCTCCATGATTTTGTGGAGGAGATCATGGAAAATGTAAGTCATGGCGCGCTGATAAGTGGCACCAGCATTTTTTAGGCTGAAAGGCATGACTCGATAGCAAAAAGTCCCCCATGGGGTGATAAAGGTAGTCTTGTGCTGGTCTTCTGGTGCGATCAGGATTTGATTGTATCCTGAAAACCCGTCCATGAGAGATAGCATCTCATGGCCGGCCGTGAGATCAACAAGCTGGTCGATGTTAGGAAGAGGAAAGTCATCTTTGGGACAGGCTAGGTTAAGGTCGCGATAGTCCGTGCAGATCTGAATCCCCCCAGTTGCTTTAGTAACTGGGACGATGTTAGAGACCCACTATGGATAATCGATGGGTTGGATGAAGGAGACAGAAAGAAGGCGCTGAAGCTCCTCTTTGACAAGAAGCGCAACGCGAGGATGCATCTTTCGAAGCTTCTGCCTAATAGGCTTAGCCTCTGGTTTGGTGACAATGTTATGGGTAGCAATGGTAGGGTCGATGCCAGGCATGTCGCTGTAAGTCCAGGCAAAGGCCTTGCTATGGTTGGAAAGGAACTGGGCATAGTCAAGCTGCTCCTGAGTGTCTAAAGATTGGCCAATCTTTAAGACGTGAGGAACATCGAAAGAAGAAGGGAGGTTGATGTCAATGGTGGATTCATTTAACATAACCTGGGTCTCAGAAGGGAGGAAACGCTAGACGAAAGAGTCATCAGCACCCATGTAGGAAAGGATGGCGTCATCGTCAACGCAGTGGACAGTGTGAATGGTTGCCGACTCATCCTCTACCATGCCAGGAAAGATGAGAGGGAGAGACCTGGGCACCCCATTGAGCTGATAGGTCAGGGGTTCCAGGGGGATGGTGTTTATGAAGAAAAAAAAAACTAGGAGGGATGGAAACTACCGACTCCGTAGGTGACGAAGGAGAAATGGGCGAGTCTAAAAGAGATTGGTCAATGGTTGGTTTGGGACAAAGGTCGGAAGGAGCCTGAGTGGGGTCATGATATCCCAGGCCATACCGTTTCTTGGCATCATGATCATTGAGCGGCTCGATGGGCTGATGGGAGCCCTGCTCATAACGTCCAAAACCAAAACCCTTCCATGCACACCTGTGAAGGTAAGTGTGTGCAAAGGCGGGGTTGCCAAGAAACGAGAAATCAGATGTGAAAGGTCGAGGTGAAGAAAGAGAAGTGCTGTAGGTAGGGGCTTGATTAAGCCCCCCATAGACAAAGTTGGTTTGGAAGTGAGGAGGACCATAAGGTAAGACCATCCCGATTCGAGGGTCGTAATTAGGACTGAGGTGAAGGCGTCCATACTCTTGTGGAGTTTGGAACATGTCGAGGGTCAACAAGCGGTATTCCCCAAGTGATAGTCGTTGGAAGATGTCTTCCATGGGGTCCTTGGTCGGCGCTTGAAGAGGAGGGGTGAGGGCAACCGCCGATTGCGAACTGGTCGAAGATTCCACAGATGGAGGCGGTGCCGGAGTGGACGGCTTGATGGGAATGAGGACGTCGTTAGGACGATAGGTGGTGTTGCAAGTCTTGAAGGGTGAAGGGTCAGCGGGAATGGTGTGGACTTGCCCGTCATGCTCAAACTTCACACAACGGTGCAGGGTGGAGGGGATACAGGCCATGGCACGGATCCAAGGTCGGCCCAGTAAAAGGACTCTCCTTTGATGATATAGAAGAGCTCCGAGACTGTGCGTGGGCCTACGCGAATGTGGAGGATGACTCTGCCAATGGTCGTGGCGGTGGTGTCGTTAAAAGAGCGTAAGATCGCGTCAGTTTTGGAGACGCAGTTTTTGGGAAGAGCCAGCTGATCAAAGGCGTGGGTAGAGATTATGTTGATGCTAGCGCCGCCATCGATCATAATGCGTTTGATGTGCATCCGATCGATGTAGGCAGTGATGAAGAGGGCGGCGTCCTGATCTTCCATGTTAGATGTGGGAATCTCAGAATCGCTGAATGTGATGGAGTTGACAGGAGATAAAGAATGGACGAGGGCAGCGAGTGGTTGGGGGTCCTCAGGTTGGACCTCCGCTGCCTGCAAGGCTTGGATAAGGGCTTGACGGTGCTGAGGTGAAGTTTGGATAAGGTCGTAAAGAGACATCTTCACCGGTGTCTGGTGAAGCTGCTTCAGCATGGAGTTGTGAATTGGTCCAGAAGAGGAAGATGAAGAAGGTTGGGACGCGCCAATGATAGAAATTTTAGGCTTGGGCGCAAGGGGTGGCTTGATGAAGGGATAGGTCCAAGGAATGGCAGCTTTTGCTTTGGCCTTGTCCTGCTGCGACCTAGTGGTTATACGGATGGCATTGATTTCGAAAATGGGAGGCGAAGAAGGGGTCATGTTTTGCTGGTGAGATGTTGACGTGTTTGAAGAAGTTGGACAGGAAGGAGTCGGGGTCTGGTCAAGAGTGTCCTCAAGGAGAAGAGTGTCCTTCTCCATATGGCGGTGGATGACGGCCTTGAGGGCACAGCAAGTCTTGGTGTCATGTCCTGGTGTACGATGATATAAGCAAATTTTCTTATCGTCGAACCAGGAGGGCTTGGACCCGAGAGGTTGGAAAGGCTTGATGGGCGGAAGGGTTATGTCAGAAGTCTGGAGAAGTCGGCGTAATATTGACGAGTATGAGCCCAATAGAGGGTCCGTGCTATTTGATATGCGCAAGGTTGGTGACTTTTGCTTAGGCGAGGTTAGAAGAGGTTTCCGTACCACCTTATGGGTTGATGGCGCGGTGACAGATGGAGATGGCTCTGGCCTGGTGATTGAGAACGCCTTTTTAGGAGAGGGACGACTGGAGGTAGGCAGAGGAAGCAAAGGAGGCAACGAGTTTTGGTTGAAGGTCGGAGTGGGAAGGATGCTAGCCAAGGTCGAAGGATGGGGGCCCAAAATAGATGGCAACGGTGACGGAGAAGGAGGCGTTCGTTTCTATGGTCTAGCAGTCTTTTTTGACTTGGTTGGAAGAGTACTGCTGGTCGAGGTCTGGCCTAGGTCCACCTTCACTTGCGGGTGAGTGAGGGTGGAGACAGGACGAATGCCAAATGACTTGATGTGTTTGGACGAGATAGACGCAGGCTTTGGTTTGGACGGATTTGGTTGAGGTTTGAGGGTCTGGTCTTTGTCAAGAGTCTGACGAGATTCTGCCTTGGGAGGATTAGCGGCATGTGATGAGAGGGCGCGGGTATGTTGAAGGGCTTTAAGACGCTCCCACAACACCTGAGGCGTCACTTTCCACGGAGGGAGAAGTTCAATCTTCTCCACTAACCGGGAAAATGGCTGAGAGGAAGATGTTGATGGTTGCGAGGTTGAAGACGAGACGGGTGCAGGGTATGGTGAAGTCATGACAGATTTAGATGAGGACGAAGGAGGGACAGGTTCTTCCCTGGGTGGAGAAGAAACCGGGGAGCGAGGCTCCTCCAGCGGGGAAAGGGCAGGGATGACGGGGCCCCCCACTTACAGCTGAGGGGTAAGAAGGGTCGGGTCCTCCATAGGCAATAGAACGGGGGATGGCGAGACCGGAGGTGCAGGTAAGGCCGAGGCGTCCTCTAAGATGAGAGAGGTCAATGGAGAACTAGCCGGGGAGAGAGGTTCGTCCACATGTGATGGACTGATTGATGGACTAACCTCAAGAGGTTGATTGGGGATGAAAGGGGAGACCGTATTGACTGTTCGAACGTTGTGCTCATGATTGTCGTCAATTAAGGTCTGGACGCTGTTCTGAGTTGGCAGATGATTGGGAAAAGGTTGTTTGAAGATGTCGATGGCCTGATTAGGGGGTGCATTTGGATTGTCTAAGATGAGATCCCCCTTTTCGAGCATGTCTTGTATTATGTTCTTAAAGGTTTTGCAGTTCTCCGTGTCATGGCCCTTAACACGGTGGAAGCTGCAGAAGTCATGCTCCCTATACCACGCGGGGATGGCGTGTGAGGGATCGAATTGCGGTGGAGGTCAGGCTTGAGGGAGATTGAGGGCCCCCTGCTTGAGAAGCTTTTCCAGCACAGACGCATATGATTCTCTGAGAGGAGTATATCGTCGCTGCATGTATCTTTGTTGGAATTGCCGAGTAGCGCTCTGAGATGTAGAGGGCTCAGGCTGATTGGTCGAAGAAGATGAAGGTCTGACAACCACAGCATTAGCTGAAGCCTTGGATTTAGAATTGGATGATGATGGCTTGGCAGAGGAAGAGTCATTGGCCTTAGAGCTGGGATTCTTATTCCGCAACTTGACTTTGTTCTCCTCGATGGCACGCAACTCTAGTTTGCGGGCCATCGTGAAGGCCTCGTCAAAAGTGCGGAAGGTTTGAACCCTCAGGGTGGAAGAGATATGTCGGGCACAGGCTTGAGAAAAGAGTTCAATAAGCTCAGCCTGGGGCAAGGAAAAGGAGAGTTGGTTGATAAGGCCTCTCCATCGAGCAATGAAGTCGGCTATGGACTCATCCTCGAATTGCCGAATAGAATAGAGGTCCGTGATTGAGACTTTCTTGGTTATGTTGATAGAAAAGTGATCGAGGAATAGCTGAGCCAATTGCGTGAATGAGAAGAGAGAATGGCTAGGAAGGGAGCTGTACCAGTCAAGTACAGCACCCGAGAGAGACATAGGAAAGGTGCGTAAGAGTAACGCATCGTCATGGCCAATGAGGTAGCAGGCGTGTCTGAATGCCCGCAAGTGTTGTTGGGGGTCTTCCTTGTTTTGAAAGTGAGAAAACTTCGGAAGCTCCCACTGGCTAGGATATGGTCTGATTGGGATGGAAGGATGAATGGGCTCGTTACAGATCTGCTCGTATGAAAGAGTGTTATGCGAGCCGAAAACAGAGGTCTCAAGACTGGTCATCTTGTCCATCAGCATCTTGATGATGTCTGCCGACGGATTGACGGGTTGCGCACCCCCTAAGTTGTAGGGCACTTGGAAGAGGTTAGAGGAGGCGAGCGACATAGTCGGTTGTAGAATGTACGGATGACTAATCGCAGGGGCAGAGGTGGATGCTAAAGGTGGTTGGTTAGAAGACATAGCTGGGCCCGTTGTTGCCACGAGAGGTTGGACTGTGGTAACGGGGGCCAAGGGGTAGGAAGCCACCCTGGTGTTGATAGGGGCCAGGGTAGGTGGGATAGAGACAATAAGGTTTTGAAATGGAGTGGATAGCGGTTGAGCGGGTTGAGGTTGACAAGAGGCCGAAACCCCGGTGGAAGTGGGCCCAATGATAGAGGGGGAGGCCACACCTGGGAGATTGGTCAAAGTCTGGTCAGTGGTCAAAGCGATGGCTTGGGTGTCCGAAGGTTGAACTACGGATGCTGTCGATACAACCGTAGTCGCGACAAGGGAGGTTGGCATTCCATAGATTGGATTGCCCAAGGAGTCTCGCATTCGGCTATGCGCGAGATAATGTTGCAAGGCCTTGACGTTGAGGTCCAAGAATCGCTCGAAGTCTTGGTCCCCTTCTTGGACAATGGGAGTCTGCGGCGGGGTTGGACGAACGGGAGTTCTTTCGGTCTCCAAGTTGAACTCCATTGTAGGCTTGGTCACAGACGGGGTGGATGGAAGTGGTTGATGGCTAGCGTGGTTGACAAGAGCTTTGGCTTGGCTTTGAGTCAAAACCATGCAAGGCAAAGAAGGTTCAGGTCTCAGGAACTGTGTTGCTCAGTTCCAGAAAACTAGGATGGAGTCTTTGACAGAGAAAAGGCAGGCTTCAGGTTGCTGGTTTTGAAAAAAAAGGACAGTGACAGAGACCGACGTCGGTTTAAAAACCGATGTCGGTAGGAAATGAGGCCGGTGTTGGTCAGATAACCGATGCTGGTAACAGATGAAGCCGACGTCGGTAGCAGAACCGATGCCGGTGACAGGGGAAGCCGACGTCGGTGGCAGAACTGATGTCGGTCACTGTGTTTTCCAGAGAGCCAAAAGGTTCTTAGAAAAACAAAGAAGAAAGCATCCTCACACACTCAAACAAACAGATGAGAAGAGGAAAACAGAGAAAGACAGACAAGCCTAAGCGATAAATCCTAGGAATTAACCTTAGAAACTTGTGGGTTATGCCTTAGATGAATGTTCGGGGAGATTGGCTGAAAAATGGGTCCTAGAAGAAGGCAGTCTAAAGATGGTTTCAGGTGTTGCTTTAGGTGCTCAAAGATCTGTGTTAGGGTCTGGTACGTGGCCTGGTGCTAAGGAGCAAGCTCCCCTCACTTCACGATTCCAGTGGTTAGCTGGTCTCGCTTAGCCAAGATATACCTCGCCTAGAGTTTATCCTCCGCCAGAGAACGGAGTGGGCTTCCCCCTTGGTGATGAAATCCAAGTAGGGTCACCGGGATGGGTAAGGTATCTGCTGGGTGATGAAATCCCAGTCGGGCCTTGTCTCAGGTATGTTTTATGTGTGTTTTAGTGCATGTGATTCGGTAGTGTAACTTCAAGTGTCTAGATTTATTCAATATGCGCCTAAGTTAGTAGATGTGGACTAATGCAAGCACAAGCAGAAATGAAAGTGCAATATGTTTTAATGCCCAAGTCGAAATGTGATGTTGTTATGAAGACAAGATGGAGAAAGGGACGAGAGTATGATATTTAGACTAGTCTAGAATGCAAAGAAGAAAGATTCGTTTTAGTCCTTGCTTATAGTGTCATTTGGAATAGAAGAAAGAGATAAGAGAGAAGGAGCCTAAATGCACCTAAATGAATGAAAAGGAAAAAGGAACCCAGGAGGAACCTAGGGTCCCACCGGGCGTGCCAGAGATGTTTCTACCTCAAATTTCGCTTTTCAGACTAAAAAGAAAGAAATTAAAAGAAAGTAATGGACAAGGCTTGGAAGTACCTGGACTAAAGATTGCGCACCGTAAATCCAAACATTTGTGAGCACTCCTCTTTGGCTGTGGAGGAATGACACCTGCAAGAAAAAAAGGAAACTAGGACAAGAAAAATGTTAGACAAATAGGCAGTGGGTTGCCAAGCAAAAGGCTTGTTCCCAGAAGTGTAAAAACTTCCTTAAGGGAGGTCAACCCACTATTTTGATGAGATAAGTGACTGATAAAAGATAGAATGCCAGAATACAAAAATGACAAAGAAAGTAGAAAGGAAAGAAGCAAACAAAATGATTACCTGAAAGAGCTGTTGGGCTGAAGACAGTCACCGAGGTCGGAAATGTCGCCGGCGTCGGTTATCTGATCTGCCGGCGTCGGCTATCCTGCCGACGTCGGTTGGGGAAGTGACCGGCGTCGGTCGGGGTTGTGGCCTGTAGTCGGGTCTGGATTGCTTGCTGGACTGTGGATGGGTCTGAGACTGAATGAGGACAAGTTTGGATGGATTGGGGAGTGGCCTGGTTCGGGTCGGGTACCTGTTGCAAGGTCTTTTTGGCAGAGGGGTGAGGAAGTTGAAAGAGACACAAAGGACAGGGAAGAGGAGGATTCACAGAGGATGGGGCCTGAGAAGGCTTTGCAGCCTCTCAAGGGGGGAGGATAGAGGGAGCAAAAGACAATAGAATATAGATGAATGAATAAAATGAAATAACAAACCCAGACTAGCTTACCTTTAGCTTACTGAATGAAGAGAGAAGAATATGTTGCTGGAGCCACAGAAGAGTTGCTGAAAGGAGAAGATGCTGATCCAGGGCCTTTTCACCTGTTGCTGCTATTGCACGAGGTCAAGACAGAGGAGAGATCAAAGCCGAAGCGTCAAGAGAATCCGTTTTCGAGCTCAAGAGTCCAGCGGGTGCAACGGATGCAGAAGGGGATAATGAAGGCTGCCGACGCTGGCAGTTTCGCCGACGTCGACCGAAGGGTCGCCGACGTCGGCGGTCGCAGGATGGGCACAGAGGCTAAAAATAGCCTCTGCCCACTCTTGCACGCCGCCGAGCGAGGGGTCATGGGCAGAACGGTCACGAGGATGCCAAAATGGACGAGGGGGGATATAATGGTGAGATTTGGCCTAATAAATGCTAGGGGGAAGGTGGAGGGATTCAAGGGAGGATCCAAGGTGGCAAGGGTAGGGTGGAAAGGGGGCCTAATTTAATTAAAAATAGATGTTAATTTCTAATTAATAAGCCCTAGGTGGGTTAGGGACCAAGGAGGACTAGGTGGGAAAAAGGGCCAAGGGGGAGAACCAAGGTGCAGACACGTTTGCGGTGTCTACAATTGATCTAAAGTGTAAAAGAAAAGTAGTGTACATACATGACAAAGAAACTTCAGAGATGATTGAAGGAAATAAAGAATAAAATAGAGCCAAGGTAATGAGTATTGATATTTTAGGAATACAATATACTTAAAGTGGTATGAGAGCAAGTAAGCTCTTGGAATAGTTTTAATTTTGAATATGAATCCTTGTTATTTGAGGTTGATAAAAGTTGTTAATGGAGGTTAAAGGAATAAGAGAGGTAAAGAAAAGTTTTAGAAAAATATTTAGATTTAAAGAGTTTATGGCAGAAGAACATCCTTAAGAAGATATAAGAAATACTCTAAATAGATAATTGTAGTTCCAAGGTGAAAAAGACTTGGACAAGAGTGTCAATAACCTAATTAAAGGAGAGAACCTAGGTTGAGACACCAAATCAAGGTGAAAATGTCTTGCTTATGAGAACATGAAGGTAGAGAAGGAAAAGGTGAATAAGGTATTGGTTGAGTCAGAGTACCACAATGAGAGAAAGAGGAAGGAAGACCTTAAAAGAAAGGGGTTGGTTGTTAAATAAGAGATGAGTGAGATATATCAAATGATAGAGAGGATACAACCTAATCATTGGGTCATGAATAAGAATAGATTTAAGTGGCCTATAAGGATACTAATGGAGAGAATAAGAAGGATTGTTATGAGAGATAATGAAAATCAAAATATATTATTATGTAAGTAGCTCAAGGAGGAGATGAAGAAGTTCATGAGGAATGAACAAGTTGGTAGACAAGATGAAGGTGATAATAACCTTGAGGAGAAGAGGATAATCATGAAGGATAATGAGAGGAAATAACTAAAGAAACATAATAAGGAGAAGATAGAGGAAATCAAGCCTTAATCTTTTAAAATTGATGATTTATTATCATGTGTGTATGTAGGTATAAAATTTAATGAATAATAAGTAAATTTTGAGGACATAAAACTTAATATCATGATAAGTAAAGAAGGCATGAACAACTTGATTATGTTAAATAAAAAGTTGATTTGGTAGACATGTATAGATGTATAGTGGTTTATTACCCATAAATAGTGAATCAATCAAAGAGCATCTTGAATAAGATTTTATAGGTGATGGAGAGTTGTTATATGAGAAACAAGACAAGCATTTTGTTTATGTGAGTTGGGATCAATTCAAGGTAGATATGGTATCTTTGGAATGTGCCATAAATCATGAATAAAAGGAAAAAGTGTATAGTAGAAAAATAGTTGAAGAGATGAGTATTTGGCATTAGTCAATGGGAGTTCAAGAGAGAATAATGTTGATTGATAAGGAAACATACATCATGGATAAGTAAGGTATATATATTAATTTATAGTAGAAAAGAGTGTCTAGATTGACACATGAAGGAGATGCAACCCAAGTATAAGTGGTAGTACAAGCTATGTAAGGTACAATGAGGAAGATGAGTTAATGTGGAGAGAGTTGATGTAAGAAGTTGAAGTAGACCTATTAGATTTCCTAAGTAAAGTTGAAAATAAGGTAGAAGCTATCATACAAGAGAGAAAGACAAAAATTTAAGATCAAGGAAAAAATATTTCAAGGACAAAGAGCATGATACCCATCATAACGCTTCAAGAAGGCAATATTTTAGGTCACATAAGGGCAAAAAATTAGAATAAAGTAAAATAAGTTGCAAGCTAAGGTAAGCCAAAATTAATGAAAAAATGAGTATAAAATCATGTGATATAATCTCTAGGAATCCATTGGAAGCTAATGATGAAAATAAAGAGAATAAGTTAAGATTAAAGGATAAGTAAATAAAGAAGATGAGATAAAATCCTAGAGAGGCTTGGAAGAAGAAAATATATGTAAGAGAGGATGGAAAGAACAATGAAGTCTTTGAAGAGACTATCAGGTCTCATTAATACAATTTGATGAATAATAAACATGATGGTGTAGGTATGGATATGAAAGGGAGGGAGCCACTCCATGATCACATGGAGGAAATAAGTAATGAGGCACAAGATCTCATTATATAGCTAAGGAAAGAGGAGGATAATTATGTTCCTCACAAATGAAATGATCGGATGAAGAGAGTATGTTTGGAGGAGGACACGATTAAACCAAAGATGATCTAAGGAATAATTAATAACAATTTAGCATGGAGAGATAAAAGAGAGAGATTATTAGCCTAATAACTAGTCCAAGTAGAATGCCAGGTGTTGAAGATAAAAACCTATAAATAATAACTACAATCAAGTGAGCAAGAGAAGAAGCTAATGAAGGAAGAACAAGGTAAGAAGTATATTTAATCAATTAATAATGTCATAGATAAATTATTTGAAGGTATGCATGATGAAATAAATATAATAATTTTCCAATAATTTTTTTATTATGATGAAAGTGAATTGATCAAGAAGTTGTCATTAGAAGATAAGCAAGGCTATGAGAAGACTCACCATGAGAAGGTGGAGTATCATGAAGAGGAAACCAAAGAAGATATAGATGAGAATATGAAAAGAATTAAATAATATCATATGGATAATAGGTCATTATATCATGAGGACAAATAAGAAAGTAATTATAATAAGGTAGACTAGCAAAGAGTGCATGAACCAAACATGAAAAATGAATAAGGAAGCTATGGACTAGGAGTAGGAGTAAATAATGAGAACTAGAAATTTGAGGTAGAGTATGATGAAGATAAGTCTAAGATGGAGGATATATAATATTAAGAGAACAAATAATTTTAAAATGCCATATTACTTCATGGAGATAAAATATGAGTTAGAAAAGAGACTAGACAAGGCAAGAAGAAAAAGACACAATAATCAGCTAAGAAGAAATAAGAAATAAAAGAGGATAAAAATAAATAACTCAAAACATTAGAGGATAAATAATTGGAAAAAAAATAATAAGTTGGACAAAGTGCATTTGAGTAGGATCTCAAATTTTCCCACTTAGGGAGATTGATGCAGAGTACCACAAGATGACTTAAGGTGATAGTATGTTTGACAGGTTATTGGTGGACATTTCTAGTCTTATATGGATGTTATATGTATTATAGGGTCCTCTAGGATGTTTTTGAGTCATTATAAGTCTTTAGGTTATGTTTTTGAGATCTTTTAGAGTTTTCCTACCAAAAAGGGAATTTAAAAATTTAAATTTAAAAATAGGCTCTTGAGTGGTGTGTTGGGGTGTTATGTGAAATACAAAGGTTGGTAAATGTTTTTATGGGTCATATTTGGTACTAGAAGTTTGTTTATAATTTATTCAATGTGAATATCATGGTAAAGAAAAATATGATACAAGAAAGGTAAAATTGTAACTACCACCTTATGTGTAAGTGGCCAAGAAGGAGTTTTATTATTTATTTGGAATCTAAATATGTTGGTTTTGCATTTACTTGTCTAGAGGAGAGTAGTATAATGTTATAGGAAAGTATAAATTGAAATAACATGGGTAGTTTATACACAATATTTTCAAACTTTATCAATTAATGACACTTTCTATATTGTAGGAACCCATTGAGTCCTAATATCTTTGAGTGCACACCTTAAGGGGTGGGAAGACCATTGGTGACTCACAATATTTTTATCACTTATTACCACTTTATATCTACACATCCATCTCCTAAAACCATTCCCCTAAGCTATGCCTCCTATTTTTCACATTCTTTTAGTCATTTACCACCTTCATTAGCCCTTCCCTAACCTAAAACCCCTTTTGATTGTTTACGTTACACTATTAACCATCAACATTATATTCTAATTGATATAAATTATTAGGGTCTAGGTTGACCCATGCCTACCTAGTCCATAATTTTTTTAAATAATGATACTAGGTCGACTGGTTCAACCTTATTGGCCTAAACTTTCATAAAGTATTAGGGTTAGATCCACAAATATAAACACATCCATTTCATTATTTATAAGAGAAGAGAAGATAAGAAGATTATATATATATATATATATATATAGCATATTATTATTCAACATTATAATTGAGGAAAAATATTATGGTTTCATATTTTCTTTGGAGATATATATCTTTTCTTGTGGAGAAGTATTTTGGATGCATGATAGGTTATTTATCCTAGAGCTGATTTATCCTTGTCATCCTTACATACCAAAACAACCTCGTCTAAAGATATATATATATATATATATATATATATATATATTGAGCATATTATTATTCACCATTATAATTGAGGAAAAATATTATGGTCTCATATTTTCTTTGGAGATATAGATCTTTTCTTGTGGAGAAATATTTTGGATGCATGATAGGTTATTTATCCTAGACCTGATTTATCCTTGTCATCCTTACATACCAAAACAACCTCATCTGAAGAACCTTGACCAAGGGATAAATTGAGTCTTGGTGGGTTCATCTTCAAAGGTAAGTATTCCTAACTTTGTTCCTCCTTTGTAAGAGTAGATATATATGCATTTGTGCTTCTCTCCCATGCATTAGGATTTTGTATACATTGACATGAGTATATGTATTCTATTTATGCTTATAACCCACACTTTATTACAAAAGCTTTGGTGATCACTATATTAGAATTTAATTTACTTGCTATTAGTTTAGTGAATATGAAAACATAGGACCTCATTTGGGTTATTGTGTAGTTTTTCTTGACTAGAGGCTTTTGAACCCTCCTTAGTGAAGTTATTTTGGTAAGAGATGCCTTAGCTAAGTCTAGCAGATCCATCTTGGTCATGATCCTAAATATATAATATATTAATAATATAAAGTGTAAGTAGTATTTATCTTCTCTGACCTAGGATTGATTTATAGATTTGTTGCATTTCTCTTTGCATACATTTTGGTGAACCCGATGTGAATCTAACCCTTGTAAGTTTTATTTCATGCTATCATTTTTATCATCTTATTATATTTTTCCATATTTTTAGTACTATATAAAACTAGTTTTTATAGTTATAAATTTGTATGCATAGTTTTAACACACATACCCATAAAAATTACTCTATCCTATCTATGTATGTCTTTGTCATATACAAGTTACTAGATCAAACAATTCAACATAATATTCCTTTTTAGTTCAAATAATAATATAAGGTTGAACATATCAAATTTATCATATTATTCTCTTTTATATAATATAGGTCAACAAAATAGGTCAAACAAGTCAACTTTATCATCTTATTCTTCTTCAACACACAAGGTTTTGTATAATTGGGTCGAACTAGTTAACTTAGTTTTCAAGTTTTAAAAGAAACAATTAAGGAACTTCAATAATAAATTTGTAAGATTAAAACATATTAAACCCAACCAAGTTTCATCTCTTTCCTTTCTCAATCATTTCATTACTATATTTAGTTTTATTTTGCATAAGTTAGTAGTCTTCAAAACTACAACCCTACAGCTAACTAGATCGACCTAGTTGACTCAGTTCCATAGTTTGCCTTTTATCTTAAAGACATAGTCAACCCCTTTACCTCTATTCTTAAAGACCTTGATTCTATAGAATATTAATGACCCATTTGAGTTTTTTATGTATTTTTTGCATATAATTTCACCTAAATAACTCTGTATTATTCTTCATTAAGGAATTGTCAAATACTTTCTTGTAATTAATTCACATTTCCTTTTTAGCTATTTTTATGCTTAAATTAACTCACATAGTCTAAATAGGTGGTTTTTAAATTAACATTTATTTACACTATTTTACTATTTTTACACACCAAAAAATCACATAACATTCAAAATGCATTTAAGCACTTGTCTTCCCAAGGCCTACCTTATTAGATTTCATCACCAAGGGGGAAGCTGACTTGGTTTTTTGGCCAAGTATAAATACATTGATAATGGTATATATTGGTGAAGCACCTAACACCCTTATCATTGTGGGATTGTTAAGTGAGAGGGTAGGACCCAATACCAAGCTAATACCATTACCAACATAGATCCCTTTTAACCCAAACATCCTGAAATCTTTCATAAATTAATTTTCTACTTCCCTATTTTAGACAACTCTCCTATCACACTTAAATAAAAACTTTATAATAATATAATAAAACTCAAGATGACCATTTACTTAGAATTTATTTTTTAGTTGATTTATTACTCTCTAATTATTGCGTGTTGTATTGTAAAAACTTGCATTAGTAGTGTTGGTGCAAGTTTTTATGTTATGTGCCATAATTGGATCACTCACATTTATCCAATTATTTGTGTGCTTTCTTTCATTCTTTCTTCACTTTTATTTCAATTTATTTTCCTATTTCATCACATTATCATTCTAGTCAATATAGTCTCTTACATAATATATTTTTCCTTATCAATAGTACATAGTTAAATTACATGACTTTGCATCCTTTTCAACTTATTTTATCTCCTAGTCTGTAATACAAAGTCAACCTATATGAATTTATATCCATATTTGCCAATTAGGTTATAAAACGTAATCAAACTATATGAATCTGTATCCTTATCATCTTATTTTATCCCATGTATGACTTTGTATCCTTATTTGCCAATTAGGTTACAAAATTTAATCAACCTATATGAATATATATCCTTATCATCTTATTTTATCCCCTATGTAAAATACAAAGTCAACTTGTATGACTTTTTAATCCTCTCTAACTATTGGATTATAGAACTCAATCAACATGTTTGACTCTGTATTTTCTTTGCCCTTTTGTATTTACATCATATTAGTCTTCCTTAATATTTCTCTCTCATCATGAACTTCTTATTTGAGGATAAAACTAATTTAAACTCTACAGATATGATGAAATTTTTCAACCCCGATATGTTCTCCCATAAATATCTCATGGCTCCTACTCTAGATGAAATCAATGTGCATGTGGAAAATCACACTACAAAATATGGGACCCCTCCTCATACATCTTTAGTTTATAACCTTTTTTTCTCCTTAGAAGATCAACCTAAATTAGAATATATTCTATAAATTCTTTTCTTCATTAATGAATTTCCTCAACATTGAGGAAAAGACCCTTCTACTATTTATCACCTTATGATAAGTGGTAAAATAGAGGAACCCTATTCACATTCCCCAACATTCTTATATGAATTTGGGGGTAATTTCTTCTTTGCATCTCAAAATCTTCCTTATCTTTTGACCCCTTCTCACACTATGAACTCTTCTTATCTAATTTCCTCCACCTCCATGCCAAGTATCTCTACTAACATGGTAGGTTCTACACCTAGTGGACCTTTTCAAATCTTTAATCTTATTAATTCTTCCACTAGTGCATCATTTGATACCCATGGTACTCATGCTTCCAATTATTCTTCTCATCCATCTACTAGTGCATATTTTAGCACCCAAGAAAATCATACTACTAGTGCCTCATTTACTAAAAAATCCTTTCAAGATACTCATAACATGAATGCAACCACTCATAGTGGTACCAAACCACTAATACTAATGCTAATGCTTCACACACTACAAATAACACCACTCTAACCCATCAAATTTTATTACAAACTCTTAACCAAATGAATTATTCCAAGCTAATAATGCCAACCAAATGATGAAAATACAAAATCATCTTATCCATCTCCAAAATCACCCTTAATAGGTTACATGGGGAGTGCATAACTAAAGTATACCCCCACCTCCTATTTGGGATTCCCATGGTAATCTTATCCATAAACCTTCTCTTGTTAACAAAACAATAATACATATTAAAAAAAAACCTATTATGCCTCAAATTGATAACATAGATATAGGATTTATCACCCCTAATATTAGTTACAATGAGTCAACCAATCCTTCCCTTCACTTAGATTTATTTGGAAATTTATACAAATATTGGGTCAAGATAAACACTTTGCTGCTATTAAGATCCTATTAGAAACTCTCTCTAGAGATTATTAATATTGGTATAACCAACTCAAATCTCATTCCATATCTAGTTTGTAAGATTTATTTAATGCTCTAGTACAAGACTTTCAAACTAGTAATCTCCTTGAAAATACCTTGGCTCATTTTATCAATTGCAAGTAACTTGAGATGGAAACTATGCAAGCTTTCATCAAATGGTGGAAGACCTTGTCTAGCAAGTGTGAACACAATATGGTAGATGATGACCTATTTAATATTTTCACCAATTCTCTTTATCCTAATTTCTAATATTAAGTATAAACTCTCTCTCTCTCTCTCTCTCTCTCTCTCTCTCTCTCTCTCTCTCTCTCTCTCTCTCTCTCTCTCTCTCTCTCTCTCTCTCTCTCTCTCTCTCTCTCTTCATGAACTTTGGAATAGGCCATTGACCAAGCCAAGTGCAAAGATTTCATCATGCATCAATTTGAGCCATCCAAACCTTCTATGGGAACTCTCATGCTCATAAAAAATAAAAACTATCATGAAACTAATGATGGTGTCACTTATTATTTTGATACCATTCATAATATTCAAGATAATATTCCTGACTAGGAACTAAAATAAGCATCCCCTCCCAACCACATCCTTAATCCTTATTTCTCTTAAAAAAGTAACATAAATGTTTATAAACCTTTATCATTAGTAGAGTTACAAAAGTGTCTCTCTATGCCTCTTCCACAAGAGCTTGATCCCACTCATCTCACTCATCCTAGTATGTTCCAAATAAATTATGTTGGTTTCATTCTAGTTAAAGGCATTCTCATGAGACTTTTAGGCAATTGTGTAACTTAGCTATAGATTTCCTCCTTAGTCCCAATTTAAATCATGATTATATCATTCATAAACATCTTCAAGCCTATGAAACTACCTTAAAATCCCATGAAACACATACTAAAACTCAATCTTTAAACTAGGCTAATGCTTACTTGGACATCTACAAAGACCCTCTTCCAAATCACCAAGACAATAATGATAGGCCTACTCCTACTAATAACATTGATAGTCTTATATACCCAAATTCTAAAGATAATGTGGTCAACATGAATAATATCTAAAGGGTATTTTTCTTCATTGATTCTCATCCTACCCACACTCACCAATCATCTCACACTTTCTATGTTATCTAAGATTCTTCCCTAACTCACTTAACAAAGTTAGGGTAAGAAGACCTTATATCTTTCAATTAAATAATTACAACAACTCCATTGAGTAACACTTCTCATACCATTTATATAAATCCTCCTACCTCTTTACCCATCACCAATGATACTCAACCTTCTGCTACCACTTATTCAAATTTATCTCAAACCAAACCTACATCACTACCCCATCCTCTCAATAAAATAAACCAAATTATCCTCTAATTAAACCTCTCACATCATATTAACACAAATTTTCATGTACTTATACTCCTCATTCTTATAAACTCCTCCAAAACTATATACCTCTTTCCAATAGTCCCCTTATGGGTTATGATGAATGGGATCTTATCACATAACTTACTAATCTCCCTTCTCAAATCTCATTATTCAAACATATAAAAAATTATTTATATCATCATAATCATATTATGTAGTTCTTGTTCAAAATGAACATCCCTCATCCTCCCATAGAAGGATGAGAAACCACCTTATATATATCAGCATATAACATTTTAAAATAGTGTGAAGAGATTCCTATACACATTGATGAAACAATAGACACTTCTCTCTCCCTCAAATTCCCTATTGCTTCTATTATTCCCAATGATATTCTACTTCATAAAAATGATCATCCCCTCTTTATTAGTTTCCAAATTGGTGACATCCATGTTAATCATGCCTTTATTGATGAGGGTTTGGGTACTTGTGTTACCTATCTAAATTTTATTAAAACCTTAAATACTCTAAATGTAATCTTAAGTTTACATGTATCACTTTTCAAGGCTATGGCCAAAGGAAAATGAATCCCTTAGGTTGTGTGTGGTTCCTTGCTACTATTCCATATATAAATTTTTTATCAAATGTTATTATCTTCAAGTTTCCTCTATCCTATAACATATTTTTTGGTAGGCCATGGACTCATTGCATGATGAAAATTTCCTCTTTCGTATGCTAATGTGATAGGTTGTATTATAATGGTATAATCTATAGGATTCAAGGTGGCACTAACCCTTGGAATTTTTAATAATTAAAATACCATGGTGTATTTAAAATTACAACCCTTGAACCTTTTCCAAGTGTTCAATTCCACAAATCTCAATGGTTTAACTTCCCTATCAATTATATGCAAGGTTACCATGGTCAACCTGAACTCATCAGGAATATACCACCTAACATCTTAGATTCAGATGATGATGAGCCTCAAAAGATAAATATCAAGATAAAAACCTTTGATCTCTCTCCTCATCTCATTTCTTATCTTCCACCTATTGACATCAACATAACCCCACTCTTGAAAAATGGGGACCCTTATGCTAAATTATGTAAATTTTTTAACTTAAAATTTGAAAATTCATTTGATTAAAATACCATTATAATGTTTTGTGCATTATATTTATTTGAATATCATTCACACTTGGTTTGGTTAACATATTTGTGCATGATTTTAGTTTACCCTTGTTTAAATTTTCTAAAATTTGATCTTTATGTTTTAGGCTATACCTCTAATGGAGTACATTTGAAATAGGCAATGCCTGGGAATCATGATTCTTATATCAATTTGGAATTTTAACAGGCTTGTATCTCAAGGATCAAATTAAATTCATGGTTGAGCATCTTGAAACCCTTATTTAAAAAAACATGGCTTAAGTCCCTTTGAATCAAATTCAAATTTACATGGGATAAATTTCTGTGAAAATAGTTAATTGAACCATATACTTAGCTTAATTTTTATCCTAATTATTGGTCATGTTTTTCAACATGACCAAGCCTTAGTCTAAAAACCTTATGCTTGGTTTATTTATTTCTCATGGTCCCTTGGTCTATTTTATCATTATCATGGTCTAACTAAATACAGGGACCGTTTTATTATGCCATGGACTTAGTTCTATTTTTATCCTAAGGTTTAGTCATGTTTATTAACATGACCAAACCTTAGTCTAAATTTTTTACATTTGGTCTCTTTATTTTATCAAGCCCCCTTTGGTCCCTTTTATTTTTACATGGTCTAAATAACCACTAGGACCTTTTGTTATGTCTATAGACTTAGTATAAAATCCTTATCCTAAGACTATATTCTATGTCTTTGATTATTAGTAGGGTCCATTTTATTATGTCTCAAAACTGAGCTTAAAATGTTTTTCTAAGGTCTTGCTCATGTTTATTAGCACAAAATAAAATCATAATCTAAAACATTATGCTATGTTGTTTATTTTCCCCTAGAAATAACTTAAATGTCATTTTTATTCATAGTATAAATGATATGTGTTTGCTTAGATGATCAAGATACAATAGTCAAAGCTTAAAGTCAAGACCCCTACCCTAAGCAAAATCTCAAGCATCTTCACAAGATCAACAATACGCACTTATTCAGGACATATTGATCTAATGATGTGTATTGAATCAAAACTTCAATGAATCCCTAGGATAAGAGAGGAAGTGACAAATATCATAATCTCAACCAAATAAAACTCAACAACCATTGGTGTTCAACCTCAACTATCAAAATATAATAGAGCACATTTTCTCAAATAAGGATGATCCAACAATGTGAGATGAACATTAAAAATTCAAGATGAATGTTGAGATGACATATGGCATACCTATGGGCCACTAAATTAAAGGTTGAGCATATTTTAAAGATCAACAATCCATGAATGACTTTACACATTCAAATCAACAGTCTATGGAACAAGAGGTACAATTAAGTAGATTAAGATCAATGAAGTGTGATTGATCTTTACAATAAAGATCAATAGTGCATAGAAAATGTTAAAAATTCAAGGTGAATGAGTAAGTGAAAAGTTTCATAACCATGTGGTATGTAGTGAGAAACCAATGGTGTTTAAGTTCTCAAATCAAGATCAACGGTTCATGTTGATCTATGCAAGGATCATCTAAGGGTGTGAAATCAAGTAGGAATTGCAATAGTCATTTTTTAAATATGAATGACAAAAATTCCATAAAAATGCCACAATGATGCTACATTGGAGCCACATAAGTATAATGTGCCAAGTGAATGATCTTGCAAACCTAGGCAATACAAGGGCATAATAATGTAGTCTAATTGAGATCTAAGTAATGAAGCTTGTGCAAGTTCAATTAGATACCACCATAAGATCACTATAAAAACCTTCAAAAATCCCTAGTTAAACCTTATATTCACCATAATCAAGCTAGAGAAGATGAATTTTCATTTGTGTAAGGGTAATTTGTCTAGAATTAAACTATAGAGCACTAGTGAGAAATTTAAACAAATCCATGTCCAATGGTAGAATTCAAGGGATAAAATGATAGAGTTGACCAACATCTTGATGGAAGATCAAATCCCTTATTTCAAAACCATTAGCATGGCTCATTTGAAACACAATCATGGGACTAATTGAAAACAAAATCAAAAGCCTAATGTATGGTCTAGGAACTTGGAAAGTCTCCTTGACAATGGTAAGCAACTACAAAGTAGGATGGAAAACTTATTTGGGACCATGATCACAAATTTAGATACACTTAGCTTATAGACCTCATCACTAATGAGGAGTTTAAGCATAGTGATACCCTAGTCATGTAGGAAGTAAGGATAAATAATCAATGGAAATCTATGATGTACAATAGTAAGGTCATAGACATGATCCTAAAAATAAAATAAAAGATGACTAAAGTTAGGATCATCAAAGAGGTTTAGGATAAAATAACATAGATATTAGAAGCCTAGTATAACAAGAAGATGAAATCTTCATGGAACCTATTATTAATTTGAAGCTAATGGATGAACAACATCAAAGAGAAATGAAGATCTTAAAATCTCAACAGGGGACTTTAGTAGCACAAGGGGCCTCAAGGTTAGATGAATTAAGAATATTCCTCCTATATCTAAGAATTATATATTTTGAGAATGGAATATTATTTTTGTATAGGCATGTGAAACTTATAAAACACATTTCCTATAGATCAATCCATTAGGGAAAGTCTAGTGTATTCTAGAACATTTGTATAAATGATAGTTGTCATAACACTTGTACTTTTATAATTGGATATAAATGATCTACATACATCCTTACATTCTATAAAAGGAGTATTTTCAATTGTAAAATGAGGGAGTTTTTTGAGCCAAAACCAGTTTTGACTTTTGATCAATTAATATAAGTAAGGAATTAAGCAAAGTTTGTCAAAATTTTCTTGTGTCATTTGTTATCTCTGTTCTCTCTCACTTGTTTATTTTGAATTCTAGATTTGAATGGTTCTTATGAATTCCTAGTGTGTACTTTGAATGTAGAGTTGTTAACTTGTGCCAATGTTAGGTTAATTGAATGTTTTTAGGTTCATTTCATTTTCTTACTCTTCTTGCATTTGGGTTAAAGTTATTTTCTTGCAAGGGTAAATATTTAAAGTGAACTTAGTTCTTATTTAAATTATTTCCCATTTTTCCTTAGATGATTGCCTGATGTGTGATAGGATTTGAGACTACACTACTTCATGTCATACATTGGTTAAGTGCATGCCTGGATGATATTTGAACTTTGTCATGATGTTTGGAATGAAGATCAACAATATCTCTTCTCCACCTTACCTTTCCTTTTACTCCTTTTATAACCAAATCACTCTAGCTTAGTTTTCATTATAAATATCCATCTTAGATTAGTATTCAAATTATTTATTAATCATAATTCATGATTCTTAGCATAACATAATTCATATTTTTCATAGGTTAACTATTTGGCCACGGTCTCTCCCAACCACCAAATATTATAAATATTGTGAAATATTATCAATTTTCCTTTATTCCATCAACAAATAATAGGATTACCATAACCTATAACTTATGCAGTGAATTTTTATAATTCTAAAATGAGAAGTGCTATTAAACACTCTAAGTACCTATGATATACATAAAAGCATCAATAGGAGGGGCTTTGATGGCACTAGAAGGAGGGCTTAGTTAGATCTTTATAGATTTGAAATATCTTTGTTCATTCTTATGAATTGTGATCAAAGATTGGTGTAATATTTGCACAATTATGTCATTCTTTGATCAATTTTGTAGAGATCAATGATTTTTATGGTCTTATACCATTCTTTGTGCTTCCCTAAGATAAATATCAATGCTCTTTGAATATATATGCTTAATTTGGTAAAGATGGCTTAAGATTTGTCAAGTCAAACAAGTTTGAGGTTAGTATTGGTTCCTTTGATCAAATATTTATAGATCCTTTACAAATTTGAATTTATTTAAGCTTAAACATATAAATATCAATCATACATAAGTGTTTAGATACATATTTAAGATAAATTAGTTAAATATTACTATCATTTGTCATCCTTTATATAAATATTTGAAAAATTTGCTTAATGTGCAAGTCTAACCATTATTTTTGGTAAAGATAAGATTGACACATCATATTTAAAACAAGATTTAAATCCCACAAGCTATAATTACAAAGAATCAATACAAGGTCACATTCAAATATTAGAAAACCTCTGTTTTCATTAAAAGTTCATAGGAGAACTAGGTGAGGCAAAGGTAAGCACAAACTTTCAAAGTATTTTCCAACTTCCCTAATTCAGGATGCTCTTGTGTTTGATCCATATCATAGTATGGCTTTTCTAGGGAGTTATACAATCAATGTGATAGGTTCGGTACATGACCTTCCTCATAATCTTGAAAAGTATTTGCCAAAATTTATTACTAATGGCATTATAACCAATAAAGCACACATTAACAGTTTAAAATCTGATCTAAGATTGTTGAATGCGACTCATGAAGATATAGCATGTATAATATTCCCTTTTAATTTCAAAGATTCTACCTATGAATGGTTTCTAAACCTTCTTAAAGAATAAATTACTAGTTGGGTTTATTTTAACAATGTTTTTATGGATCAATTTGGTAAAATCATTATTCCCTACACCCTATACCAACAATTCACCATAGTGAAAAGAGATGAAAATAATCCCATAAGAGACTTCAATGCTAGATTATAGAAGATGTTTAGTAGGACCATATATCCTTATAGACCTAATGTGGATTTAGCCTTAGAAACTTATAAGGATGCCATGAATCCCATAAATTTTATGTTTATACGAAGAGCTATTCGGCCCATGAATACATTAGCATTAGTTTATGCCAATGCTATTATCATTAATAACTAGATGCAATGCCAAGGATAATTAGGATACTCCATTCCTAATGTCAATATATATTTTCATTTGAATTTCATTTCCAATGCCAACCAAAATGTACCTACCCTGAACTAACTTCCAATATTGAACCAACTACCTTTGAGTCATGCACATCCTACTCAAAACCTAGGATTCCTAAATAATGCTACTAATGGATCTCATCCATAGGATTACAATAATTTAATGCCTATAACTAAAGTTTATAATTATGAGGCACCAAAGAATGAGTGTGACTCTATCCTAAAAATGGTTTAAAATCTTATCACTAACTTCCTTCAGTTTAAAAATCAAGTAGGCAATACTAGAGAAAGCTATAGTAGGAAGTTATTCTTTCAAAAGTTTAATAGGCCCACTAAAAATTTTTAGAATGATAGATACCACAACAATAAGAACAATGAGTCATTTTCTAGAAATAATGTGCCTAATATAGATCTTACTAATGTTGTTTTACTTGACTATTATAGAGTTCATTGTACTTCTAAGCATGGGGAAATAAACTATGTTAAATTTTGTAATGCTTTTGAATTCTTTCAAGAAGAGCTACATATGTCCTTTTAAACCTTTAAAGAAGAGATATATATATATATAAGGATTTTGATGTAGGTACATATAGTTCTTCAAGGTAATCTAGATATCTGATTCGACTCTCATGGTGAAAATATTTGAGTTCCCCTTCTAAGAGGAGAATGGGCCTAAGGACATTCCTAAAGAGATTCATTTTTCAACAATTTATGAAGAATACTTATCCTCTAAGAAACATGGAGTAGAAGAAACCATTGACCACTTCAACTCCTCCAAATAATTTTGATGCTCCTCTTGATACTACATCATATAAAAATCTAGAGTCCCTTAAGGTAAGTAAATCTAAACCCAATGCTAATGCATCTAACTCTTCCAATAGGATTGGATATAATATAGTAGAGGAAATGAAAAGGATAAAATATAACATTAATTTGCATGAGTTAAATTATATTATAGAAAAAAAGGGATCTATTTATGGAATCTTTGTCTAAGAATCCTAGTAAGTCTCAATAGTCTACACATGCTAATGTTACAATACACAAAAGTAAGGCAAACATTCCTCCTTTCCTACTTATAGTTAGGATCTTTGGTAAGAATTTCATAACTATTTGTTAGACTCTAGTGCATCTTCAAATACTATTCCTAAGGGTATTTGTGAGAAATTATTTTTGACTCATATTAAATTTGATAGAGTTGTAACTTAATTAGATAAATCAAGAGTCAAAGTAATTGGTGAGTTGTTAAATATTCAAATGCAGATTGCTTATAAACTAAGGATCTAATAGTTCATTGATATCCAAGTGTGGAAAACCCTGATGCTTATGGGATTTTTTTAAGTAGAGATAGGACTAGGATCTTTAATGGTTATATGTCAACTAATTATTCACATATGTCATTCTTTGAGAGGATCCTTCCTAAACAAGTTATCAAAAATTTACAAATACATGAAATAAACAATATAATTAACAATACATTAACTCAAATTAACTGAATTGAATTACAATAGATGAATTTTAGAATTAATAATATCTTTGAGGGGGAAACCTCCTTTGAGAAAGATCAATAAATTAAATTTGTGTATGCCTTCCTTGGCCTCAACACTTACTTATATACTAAGTCTAATATAAGCAACTACTACTTTCCTTGAATTTAGGATAAAACATAATTCTCACCGGATGACTTACAAAGTGTATAAATCCATAGTAAATATTACTCTAACAAAATAAAGAGAATGTGTAACATGTGTTCCTAACATACCCTCCCTCTCAGACAAATATTTATCCTTAAATATTAAAATGTGGGAATTGGTGTTAAATTTGAAATAGTGGTTCCCATGTTGCATCTCTAGTTCCATTATGTGCCACTGAATTAAAACCTCTATCATGGAGTGTGAGAAAAGTTGGCATGCACACCTATCTAGGATTGCCTCCATATTGAGAAGGATGGACCCTTCATTATCAAGTTCTAGTAAAATAGTATTCACTTTGATGTTTATGACAAGAACTTTCTTTAGATAAGAGATATGAAATAATGGGTAAACTCAAGAAGAAGGTGGTAGCTCCAACTTATAATCAACCAACCCAATCTTATAGATAACATTATAGGGCCCATTGAACGTGGGAGATAGCATATGATGTCATTTGAGTTTTAGGGAGGATTGCTTATATGGATATAGGTGAAGAAAAACCATATCACCTACTTGAAAAGTACACTCAGAATGGTGTTGATCTACCTATTATTTCATTTGATTTTGTGCCGTATGAAGATTGTCCTACAAGGTGTTGAGGATTTGGTCTTGGGTGTGGAAAATCATGTTGACCGCTTAAACTAATGAACTAATAGGGGTGTACAATAGGATAACTAGTGGTGCTTGACAATAGACTACTTCATATGAATTCATTTTCATTAAAGTTTAGTAGGGGGTATTGTACCATCATTCAGTAAGGGGGAGCCACTTGGCCCACTAATGTTGTTATTCTGAGGTGAAACAACTAAGGAAAGTTTTCAAGTATTTGTTGATAATTTTAGTTTGCCCATTTGTTTGGGGATGATACCTAGAACTCATCTTTAGTTGGGTATTGGTGCAGTGAAATAGTTCTATCAAAAAATGGTTGGTAAAAGTTACACCATGATTTGAGACAATGGATGAAAGAATGACATGAAGATAGAAAATATGCTCCAATAAAATTTGTGACTATGGAGGCAATATAAGAATGGCTGAGGGCATAAAGATGAATATATTTGGAGAGGCAATCAAACACAACTAAGATCATTATTTTACCTCCAAATTTAGGGAGCCCCTTAATGAAATCCATAAAAATATTAGGCCAAATATTGGTAGGGACGGAAAAGGGTTCAAGCAACCCAAGGATGAGTATTGTTTACCCTTGTTGTGTTAATAGGTATCACATTCAACCACCCTCTATTGAATTTCCATTTTCATTCCCTTCTAAAAGAAGTTGCATCATGTATGCTCATAAGTTTTGAGAAACCCTAAGTGCCCTACCAATGGAGAAGCATGGAGTTTATAGGAATATAACCTACTATAGATCTATAGTCTATGGAATCACTAGATGACCCTTATATCACAAAAAATCACCATCCCAAGAGTAATGTAGTATAATATAAGGGTTAGTGGCCAACTATTGAATGATTGGAGATAATGAGGAGTCATTGACATAACACTATTATATATTGTCCAACCAATTTGGAATAGGCATGAAAATAGCTAAAAGGGAGGCTTGGTCCACAAATGTGGGAGACAAAGCATTGGCCACAATATTGTCTTTACCCTTCTTGTAAGTGATCTCATAGTCATAACCCATGATTCTATTGACTTATTTATGTTATGATGGGGTAGAGACCCATTATTCTAGGAAATATTTTAGACTATGGTGATTAGTTTTGATGCAAAAATTATTCCCTGGTAGGTATGGCTACTACTTGTGTACTGCATGCAAAATAATAATCATTTCCTTCTCATAAGTAAAGAGTAATAAATTCATACCAAAAAGGGTTTTATTGGTGAATTTAATGGGGAATCCTTCTTAGAGGAGAATAATACCATGTCCATTACCATAAGCATTAGTCTCAACAAAGAAGGTTTTGGCAAAATCTGGCATAGCTAGAATAGGTGTAATATACATAGTTTATTTTAATTCTTCAAATGCACACTCAATAGCTTGTATCCATGTAAAAGAATTATTTTTCAATAAAGTTGTCTATAGATCTGCATTCTTACTATAATCCTTGACAAACTTGTGATAGTATCTATTTAGTCCCAAAAAACCATGGAGGCTTTTGAGTATCTAAGGATGAGGCCGATTTGTCATGCTAGCTATTTTTTTAGGATCCACCTAAACCCCTTGGACTGAAAAAATATGCCCAAGGCACTCCACTTCATCCTAGAGAAAAGTGCATTTGGACTATTTTTCACAAATATGATAGTTATAGATAAGTTGTAATGTGAGTTGTAGATGTTGGAGATGCTTAGACCATGTTTTACTATTGATGAGGATATAATCAAAGAAGACCAAAATGAATTTATGTAGGTAGGGCTAGAATATTTTATTCATCAATGCCTTAAATGTTGAAGAAGCATTAGTGAGGCCAAAGGGCATGACCAAAAACTCATAGTGGCCATCATGCATGGAAAAAATACATCTTATGGATATCAAGCTCATGAATCCAGATTTGGTGATATCCAGAGACGATATCTAACTTGGAGAAAAAATGATCACCATGAAACTCATCAATAATACAAATTGGGAACTTATCCTTGATTGAGATGTGATTAAGTGTGTAGAGTTTAATGTAGAGGCACCATGACCCATTTTTTTGAATAACGATAATTGGGGAAGAATATGGGTTGGTATTGGGGTGAATAATGCCTTGTTTTAATAAGTCTCAAATGAACATTTTGATCTCAGTATTTTGATGAAAAGGGTAGTGGTAGGGATGGATGTTGGGAGGAATGCTTTGAGGAAGGATTTCAATATGGTGGTCCTTTGAACATGAAGGTGCCAATCCTATAGATTTGACAAAGACACCTACATACCTATGCATAATAGTTTATAGATCAGAAGTAGTGGAGACTATTGATGGTTGCGTTTGATTGAAATGGAGCTGGGAAATGAAACTATGTGAATTCTTTTTAAGAATATTTTCTAGGTGATGTTAACTTATGATTTTGAGAGACCCTAGTTGTAAGCCTTTTAATATGTGTTTTTTCATTGTCTTAAAATTGCATCCAAAGTTCAAAAAAATCCCATAACATGAGTCCAATTGTGCATAACCATTAGTTTCCTAAAATAACATCACATCAACCCAAGTGTAAGACAAACATGTCAAAGCAAAAATTATAATATCCAATAGAGATATGCACATTATGACGCTTCATTTTGCAAGGTAATGTTCCCCCATTAGCAATCATGACTTCAAATTTGGAGTAAGGATAAACAAAACAATTAGCTTATCTAGTGATCCAAGGGTCAATAAAGCTATGAGTTGTACCAAAATCAATGAGATTTTGAGAGGGAATTTCTTAAAGTAACACTTGACTTGCATGGTTTATGGGGTGGTGACTCTTGATAAGGCATGGAGAGAAATATCTGGTTGGTCTTCTTGAGAAGTAGGTTCCATAATCAGTTGAGCTTCTTTCAGATCATCTTTTGTATCTTGAACATCTTTCCAATATTCAATTGTGGGTGGAGAGTCCACATCCAATAGGTAGACCTTTTACTCAACACATCAATGTCTTTGATTGAATTTATCATCATAGTTATAACATAGTCCATTTTATCTATAGGCTTGCATCTTTGATTTAGTCAGACACTTGATAAGAGTGTTTATGAGGGTTAGTGTTGTTTGAGATCATTGTGGAGATGTATTTTTGAATGGAGTAAAATTAGATTTGAATTACTGCTAATATATGATATTGTCCTATACCAACCTAGCCAACCCTAAGGCTTCTATCATTGTGTTAACTCAAAACATTTTGACCTCAGATCAAATTAAATCCTTCATTCTATTGGCAAAGCAACTCCTAAGGAATTCATTGGACAATCCCTCTATGTGACTGGCTAGATTTTCAAATTCTATTTGATATTCTCTCATGGTTTCGATTCATGAAGTTTAGTGAGTACTCTAATGAAGTCATCAAAATCACTAAGGCTAAACCATTACATAATGAGGGTGAAAAAATTAGTCCATATGGGTTAATCATGAGTCTTGGTTACTAGTGATACCATTGAAGACCTCCATGTTCCAAGTGAAAGGATACAAGCAGGACCTTATCATCATCAAAAGCATTATGCAAAATAAAATATTATTCTACCTGATAGATCTATCTAATTAGATATGCACCATTGAATAAAATAAAATTAAGCTTCATCCCAAACAAAGTGCTAGAATAAGAAAACCTAATGTCTGATGAAGACTCTAGATGCCATTTGTTGTTCATGATGGTATGTTGAAGATTGAGACTGAGAATTTTTTCATCAAGATCTTTGATGTGGGTCTTGAGGTATCAATTTCATCCTCCATGTTTTTTTCTCCTATTCAGGTTAATACCATGACCAAAATAATAGATTTTTTTAAAAATAAATGGGTATGGCAACTAGAGTTAAGACACATTTAGTAAGGGAATTTTTAATTTGGGTGAAATCAAAAGGGGTAAAGGTATTTTTAGTAATTATTTTACGTAGTAGGAGTATGATTGATGAAGGTGAGGGGGATTTTGGGAGTGAAAAAGGAAAAATGGAAAATTTATCAAAGAGGGACAAAGGAGTAGAGGAGGGAGATGAACACTGTGAATTTTTTTTGAGGCAAACAAACACAAATAGATGTTATGGACAAACCCAAAAAAGAGAAAATTATGATTTAGAAGAATTATGAATGGAATTAGGATATGAGACCTCAAGGAATAAAAATATAGATAATGGAATTTTAGGTGTTAGGATAAAGTTTAAGGATTAATGGGGCTACATAGGGAGAGATATGGAAAAAATATGAGAAAAAATTTACACTTTTTTTTGGTTTCTAGTTTTTGTCAAATGTGTAGCCGCAGGTCCTCTAAGAGTTAGTTGATACTCTACTGATTGTTTTCTATGAATATTGTTCTAGTTTTTAATTTATTTCAACTATTTGAATGCAAGTCCTCTATGCATATTTTAATGCTATGTTAAATGATGTTTTGAGAGTCTAATGGGAAAATTTTGAAAATGATAAAATGGGCCCTAAGTTTCAATGGTTACCTAAGGTTTTACTCATATCTCTCTAGCCACAAATTCCATCTAAGTGAGTACCAATCTCCAAAAAAGATTGGCATTGGGTTTATCTCTAAGCAACAACTCTTGGTTTTCCTCACAAGTAGAAACTACTCAATCAAGAAGGGGTTATTGTTCATTTCACTAGCAGGTCCTCTCAATGGTTTAGCTACTTTGGGGTTCTTTTGGTATTCCTCACAATGGTTTTTAGGGCTTTCAACCAAGCACTTACCACATTTATGTGGATAGGTTATTTTTACCTTAATATAAAATAGATTATTGTGATGCAGAATAGAGTTTTGTAGTAGAATAGAGTTAAGATTTTTTGAGAAAAATACTATAAAGGAATTATGTAGTAGAATAGAGTTTAGACTTTCTAGAGATAATTTTAGACCTGAAAAGTGCTTTGATACTAGATGAGAGGATCCTTCCTGAACAAGTTAGAAAAAAATTGCAAATACATGAAATAAACTATGAAATTAGCAATACATTAACTCAAATAATCTGAATTAAATTACAATGGCTAAATTATATAATCATTAGCCTCTTTAAGGGGGAAACCTCCTTTTAAAAATCTCAATATAATAAATTTGTGGATACCTTCCTTGGCCTCAACACTTACTTATAGACTAAGTCTAATATAATCAACTACTACTTCCCTTGAATGTGGGATAAAACAAAATACTCATAGGATAACTTACAAATCATATGCATCTATACCAATTATTACACTAATGAAAGAAAAAGAAGGGGTAGAATAGGTTCCTAAGATTTCCTTATAAGGAAGTTTCCAACCAAATTAGGATAGAAAGAGAGCCTAAAATGAAGCATATGATCACTAAGTATAATGCCATCAATGAGAGAGTTAGAATGGTTAATTTAGATCTTAGTGTTTACATTCTTGACACCACAAATGTATGTAACTCCAAAAGCTCTCATACTATGCTTGGATTATGAAAGCTATATTTTAATTGTGTTAAATGTAAATCAGGTTCGAGACTAGGAGTGGTATTAATCAATCCCATTGGGAAAGAGTATAATGCCTCTTAAAAAATTTGGTTCTCATACACTAATAATTTGGCTAAGTATTAAGAACTTATTCTTGGATTAAAACTTTCAATAAAGCATGAGGCTAAGGAACTATTAGTTTTTGGTGATTATGAACTAGTAGTTAATCAAGACAAGATTAAATATCAATGCAAGTTATTTTATCTTAATAAATACAAGTTTAGAGTCTAGGATTTGGTTGTGTTTTTTTATGCTTTTAACATTATTTCCATCCCTAAGGAAGAGAACAAGGCTTATAATGAGCTTTCCTTTGTAGTTACTAATCTTAATCTAGGCCAAGACTCTCATAGCCTTAGTATTGAGTTGGTTCTATGCCCTTTGGTTCTTGATAATGTAAACTATCTATAGGTATTTAAAGATGACCAACAAATCCTAGGCCTCATGACTAGATCAAGAGAATTTGAAGTTCATTCATAGATGAAGGCAATGAAAATACTCTTGAAAAGGTTGGCAAACTTGATGACAAGGTCATTCAAATTAATGACAATAATATCTCCAAAGGGATGATATCCTTAGCTAGACTCTTTGAATTTGAAAAATGAGCTGAGACTATTAAGATTCCCAAAATAAGTGGGAAGGATTATAATGTAATTAATATTGGGATTGAAGGTCAGCATCAATTAGTTAATATTGGTACAGCCTATAGAAGCATTGAGTCTAAAAAAGTCAAAGAATTTTTGACCAAATATAAATATGTCATAGCATGGTCTTTTAATGACCTAAAGATATTTGATCCAAATTTCATAACACATACCATACCTTTAAAGGATAATTAAAAACCTTTAAGACAAAAGTAGATGCCAGTCAACCCTATCTTAGAACCACTACTATACAAAGAGGTTAAGAAGCTCTTAGATGACAAGATTGGGTTTCCCATTAGACCCTCAACTTAGGTAGCTAACCTAATACCAGTCAAGAATAAAAATGGTGAAATTAGATTATGTATTGATTTTATAATATAAATATAGCATCTAAGAAAGATACTTACCCCTTGCCTTCTCTTGACCAAGTAATACAAATTATTTTTGGTTCTTCCATAATGTCTTTTCTTTATGGATTTTAAGGGTATAACAAGGTGTTGGTGAACCAATAAAATAGGATAAAAATTGCATTTACTACTAAGTGGGGCACCTTTGCCTATAAAAGAATGCCATTTCAACTTATAAATGGAGTAACCACTTTTCAAAGGGCTATTGATCATGCTTCCCAAGGTCTTGTAGGTAAGTGCATTATAATATACATGGATGATCTAACTATATTTTCTAAAAATATGGAGGATCATATTATGCACCTATAATAAGTATTTGAATGATGCAAAAGGTATGAGATTTATCTCAACCCAAAGAACAAACAAAAGTATTTTCTATTTTAATGAGGGAAAACTATTTAAACATGTTATCACTAAGGTGGGAATATCTATAGACCTGAACACAGTAAATGTAATATCTAATATAGAGTATCCTAATAGTAAGAAGGAATTGAAGTCATTCTTTACTAAAATCAACTTTATGAGGAAGTTTATTTTTGGTTTTGTAGAAATAGTGAGACCAAATGACATGTTGAAAAAAGAGGTTAAGATCACTTAGAAGGAAGAGATAACGAAGGCTTTCAAATACATAAAAGATTCAATTAGACAAGCCCCAATCCTGATAAGTCCAAACTTTACTAAATATTTTTATCTTTACTCCTTTGCTTCAGATCATACAAAAACTATAGTTATAACTCAAAAGATAGATGGATGTTGAGTTTATTTTTATCTTTACATCCAATATCTTTTCTGAGAACTAACCTTAAAAATGTTGAGTTGAACTACTCTTTGATTTACAAATAAGCATGTGTTTTGGTCAAGGTAGTGAAATAGTTCATGCATTATATCCTTAGAAATAAGGTAGACATAATACTACAAGACCCTACCACTAAGATCATGCTTAGTTAATGAAAACTTGGAAAAAGGAGAGGTAAGTTGATGTTTGTTCTCCAAGAATATGATCTAGAGATGAAGACTTCAAAATTGGTAAGGTACCAAGGTTTAATTCATTTGATTGACAATACTAATCCCAAGATAAGTGTTATGTAGGTTTAGACGCAATGATTGGTATGGTCCCATTATCCACTTACTAATCAATGGATTTTGTCATGTAGGGCTAAGTAAATAACAAATAAGAGCTCTAAGGGTCAAGTCAACTTACTTTTTGATCAAATATTGAGTTCTCTACAAGAAATTTTTTGAAGGTATTTACTTGAGATGTGTCTCCAAGAGTGAAGTAACTAAGATCATGAGCACCTTTTATGAAAAAATAGGAAGTTGACATCCATCTAAAAGGACCACATGATGAAAATCATTAGATCTGGTTGCTACTAGCCTACTATCTTCAAGGATGTTCACAAGCATGTGACATAATGCCACTCATGTCAAGTATTCAACACTAAAGATCCAAAGGCAACCATGCCACTAAGACCAATAATGATTGATAAAACCTTTACCTAATGGGGACTATATTTTGGTAGGGTCATTAACCCAAGTTCTTTTGATGGTCACAAGTATGCTTTGATTTCTACTGGCTACTACACCAAATGGACTAAAGTAATGGCAACTAGACATTGTAAAACTGAAGAGGTAATCAAATTTTTAGAAAAAACATATGTAAAAGGTTTAGGACAACTATATCTCTATTATGTGATAATGGATATGCCTTTGTATCCATTGAGATGATAGAATGGGCATATGATAACATCATCATTCTCAAGTTCTCATTAAAACATTATCCTTAAGGTAATGGAGTATCTAAATCAATGAATAAGAACTTGATGAAAGACATAAATAATAATGCAACTGGTTAATCTAATACATGATATAAGCTACTCAAGTATGCTCTTTGGATGGATATAAAATGATTAAAACAAGCTCTCAATGTATCACCATTATTTCTTGTTTATGGTCAAGAACCCATCTTCCCCATCACCCCCAATCTACCAACATATAATTTTATGCAAGAGTACATAGAGGAGGATCAATAATTTACAAGTTCAAGGTTTCTAGATGTTATACATATAGAAGATGCAAGAGAAGAGGCTTTTTCTAGTTTTAGAAGGCACCAAACCATAGTGAAAATGTGGTTTGATAAGTGTTCAAAGATAAAGGTGTTCAGGCAAGGAGACTTAGTCTTTCTTTGGGACAAGGCATTTGAGCCTAAGGGTAAACATGAAAAGTTAACCTCTTTGTGGATAGGTCCCTATCGAATTACTGATATACTTGGAGACAACACCATCAAGATAAAAGACTTACAATGAGTAGATTTCACACTACGCACCAATAGGTAGTACCTTAAGTACTACTTATAAGTTGTCCCACCTGAGGTCTTCTTGGAGTAAGCTATAATACTAGTTATAGTATAAGTAGGCTAAGTTAGTTTCTTTCTATTTTTTCATTCTTGTCCCTAGTTTCTACATATGTTTTTATATATTTCTTTATTTTCTTTATATTTGGTGTGTTTGCTTTCTATTATTTGTTCCTTTCTTTTAATAAGTCCTATTGGACAACCTCATCTCAAAGTTTACACAATTGCTTAAGAAACCTCACAGTTCAAGAATGTTGGTATGTTTTCTCAACATTAGTTGATCATGGATTATTGAAATATGAGCTTAATGTTATAGTTTAGAGAAACTAGTAAAGAATAATAAATAGGTTAACTATGCCTTGAGATTATAAACCTTTTTATAATCTAAGCTTGGTTTTAAAAAGGATTACATATGTAGGGTGAAAGCTTAAATTATTCAGATACAATCATACTTGCAATTAAAAAACATTAATTTCTTAGTATAAAGTTTACAGCCAAGGATGATTGTATAAAGATCAAACACTTAGCCAAATCCCAAAACCTGGCTAACCTAGTTTTTAACCTTTGCTATAAAGTCAAAATTACTTGAAAAATACAAAAATTAAGAACCTTATTGTAAAATTTAAGAGATTTCTAAGAAAAGGTGATTTTGGTAATCTTCACTATGGCTATTGACACCTAGCTAGAAGTGGATCAAGGCCTTGAATGAATACAAAGTCATCTCTATCAAGGATATGGACACTTTCCTGGTAGCATAGCAATACCCAAGCCTTCCCTGAGCTAAAACATGATTCTTAATGAACATCCAAATATGATGTAAATCAGTGTTAATGGTTAAAGTCATGAATTTATAAGTTGTCCTCTAAATTCTATGGCAAATATCAAATAGAATCAAAGCACACACATAACATGGTTATATCTCTATATTTGATCCTAATTCTACAAGTTCAAGATTTGTTCTAACCATGAACAAATCTTAATAACGGTGACTAATCAAGTGTAATAGCTAACTTAATGATTAGTCCAAACTAGAGTCTCTGAATTCTAACATATTGGTATGTTCCCTCTAGAATTCACCATTTATTGAGGTCAAGATACCACAATTCCTAAAAAATAGGGATCCTTATGTTAAATTTTACAAATTTTGTTCCTTAAATTTTGAAAATTCATTTGATCAAAGTACCATTAGAATGCTTTGCACATTATCTTTATTTGAAGATCATCTACACCTAGTTTGGTTAGCACATTTGTATATGATTTTGGTTTGCCATTGTCTAAAGTTGTTAGCATTTGATCTTTATGTTTTAGGTTGTAGCTCTAATAGAGTCAATTTGAAATAGGCAATACCTAAGGATCATGATTCTTATATCAATTTGTCCTTTTAATAACCTTTGGTCTATCAAAGATCAAATTAAATTTATGATTGAGCATATTAAAACCCTTATTCTAAAAACCCTAGATCAAATCCCTTTGAATCAAATTCAAATATATGTCAGAGAAATTTTCATAGGAATAGTTAATTAAACCATAGACTTAGCTTAATTTTTATCCCAAGGATTAGTCATGTTTTTCAACACGACCAAGCTTTAGTCTAAAAGCCTTATGCTAGGTCCATTTATGTCCTATGGTCCTTGGTCTATTTTATCATTATCACTAAATGTGGGGTCCCTTTTATTATGCCATGGACTTAGTTCTATTTTTATCCTAAGGTTTACTTGTTTATTAACAAACCAAACCTTAGTCTAAAACTTTTGCATTTGGTCTCTTTATTTTATCAAGCTCCTTTTAGTCCCTTTTATTTATAAATGGTCTAACTAACCACCAATACCTTTTGTTATGTCTATATACATATCCTAAAAAGTCTTGTCCTAAGACTATATGATATGCCTTTGATTATCCATGGGGTCCTTTGTATCATGTCTCAAAAATTAGCTTAAAATGTTCTTTATAAATTATTACCTCTATTTATTAACATGAAATAAAACCATAGTCTAAACCATTATGCTAAGTTTTTTATTTTCCCTGAGTACTAACTTAAATGTCATTTTTATTCATAGGTTCAATGATCTACATTTGCTTATATGATCAAGAACCAATGGTATGGTCTTAAATTTAATACCCCGACCTTAAACCAAATATATAACATCTTCACAAGATAAATGGTGCATGTTGATATAATGATGCATATCAATTCAAAAATCCAATGAAGACTTGGGATAAGTGAGGAAGTGAAAAGTGTCACAATTTTAGCCAAAGAACATGCAACAAACAATGACATTCAACCTTGAAGATTAAGATCCAATGGAGTGCATTTTCCCAAACAAGAATGATCCAATGGTATGAGATGAATATTTAAAATTCAAGACAAACATGAAGATAACATGTGGCATAGATGTGGGACACTAAATTAAATATTGAGCATAGTTTTAAGATAAACAGTCCATGAATGAGCATGCACATTCAAATCAATGATCTATGGAGTAAGATGTACAATTAAGTAAATCAAGATTAATGGAGCATGATTGATCTATGCAATCAAGATAAATGGTGCATATAAATTTTTAAAAATTTAAGGTGAATATAAAAGTGATAAGTGTCATAACCATGGGGAATGTACTAATCAGCTAATGGTGGTTAGGTTCTTAGATTGAGATTGATGTTTTGCATTCATCTGTGTAAGGATTATCTAATAATGTGAAATCAAACAATGTTTTTTTAAATTAAATGGTCATATTTAAAATATGAATGATAAAAATGTCATGAAAATTACACATGGATGTCATGGTGATTCCACATCAGAGTAATGTAAGTATATTGTGGTAAGTGGAAGATCTTGTAGACTTGAGAAATATAAGGGCATAAGCATGTAGTCAAATTAGGATCTAAGTAATGAAGTTTGTGCAAGTTTAGATATCTACCACCATTAAAGAACTATAAAAACCTTCAAAAATCTCTTTTCAACCTTGTATTCTCCATAATCAAGCTAGAAAAGATAAATTATCATCTACATAAGGGTAATTCGATCTGGAATTGAATTATATATCACTAATGAGTAATTTGAATAAATCCAAACCCAATAGAAAAATTCAAGGGATAAAATTATAGAATTGACCAGCATCTTGATGGAAGATCAAATCCCTAGTTTCAAAACCATTAGCTGGCTCATCTAAAACATAGTTATAGGACAACTTATAAACAAAATCAAAAGCCTAAACACATGGTCCAAGAACTTGGAAAGTTTCCTTGAAAATGATAAGTAGATGAAAATTAGGATAGAACACTTACTTGGGACCATAATCACCAATCCAACTTCACTTAGCTCCATATACCTCATCACTAATGAGGAGTTTAAGCATATGGATACCTTTGTCACATAGGAAGCAAAGAGCAAGAACCAAGGAAAATCTGGGATGGATAACAATAGGGTCATGGACATGATCCTAATAGCATAGGAAAATATTACTAAAGTTAGAAGCATAAAATAAGCTTTAGGATAAAATGATAGAGATCTTAGAATCCTAGTATCCCAAGAAGATGAACTCTTCATCATGGAACGTATTGTTAATTTAAAGTTAATGGATGAATAGCATGAGAGAGTAATGAATATATTACATTAAAAATATAGGACTTCAACAACACAAAAGGCCTCAAAGTTAGTTGAATTAATAATATTCCTCCTATAACTCAGCATTATATATTTCTAGAATGGAATATTCATTTTGTAAAGGCATGTACAGCTTGTAAAATATATTTCCTATAGATCAATCCATTAGGGAAAGTCTAGTGTATTCTAGAAAATTTATATAAAGGATATTTGTCCTAACACTTGTACTTTTGTAATTGGATATAATTGACTAACATATTTACTTATATTATATAAAAGGAGTATTGTCAATTGTAAAAGGATGGAGTTTTTTGAGCCAAACCAATTGTAACTTTTGATCAATTAATATAATCAAGGAATTATACAAAGTTTTTCAAAATTTTCTTGTGTCTTTTGTTATCTTGGCTTCTCTATCACTTGTTTTTTCTAACTTCCATATTTGAATGGTTCTTCTAAATTCCTAGTGTATACATTTGAATGAAAAGTTGCTAACTTGTGAAAATGCTAGGTTACTTGAAAGTTTTTAGGTTAACATCATTTTCTTATTCTTCTTGCATTTGGGCTAATGTTTTTCACTTGTAGGGGTAAATATTTAAAATGAACTTAGATCTTATTTACATTAGTTCCCACTTTTCTTAGATGTTTTCTTGATGTGTGATAGGATTTGAGCTTATGCTACTTCATTTCATATATTGGTTAAGTGCATGTCTGGATGATATTTAAACTTTGTCATGATATTTGGAATAAAGATCAACATCTCTTCTCTGCCTTACCTTTCATTTTGCTCTTTTTAAACCAGATCTCTTCTCTTCTAGTTTTCATTGTAAATATCTTTCTTATATTAGTCTTTAGATTAGTTATTGATCATAATTCACCAATCTTAGCATATAATACTTCATATTTTGCATAGGTTAACTATTTGGCCATGGTGGCTCCCAACCACCAAATATTAGAAATATTGGGAAATAGTCCACTCACTTTACCTCTATTCCATCAAAGGATAACATGATTATCACAACCTGTAACTCATGCACTAAATTTTTTGAATTCTAAAATGATAAGTTTTATTGAAAACGTTGGGCACCTATGATATATATATATATATATATATATATATATATTTAGGCATCAACACCACCTTCTCTAAATCTGTATTCTTGTCAACCACCCAGTGATGATATACCTATAGTCATAACTAAGATTTGGCACTCCATTTATCATACCACATATGATGAGAAGGTCATCCCTACATGTGTAATTGATCTTCATACACCTGAATATGATGATTGATATATCTTAGATGACCAATTTTTATGAAGTCGTATTCAAGCTTAAGATGCTAAAATCATTTGTTATCATTCTTCTTTGATTCAATCTTTCAAAAAATCTTATTGCATTCCATCCTATATAATTCCTATTTTTATTAGTTTTCTTCTTGTTCATAGGGTAGAGATGGTGCACTCACCTCTAGTTTATGAAGAACCTCATAGAGGTATGATGATGGATCATGACATGACTGGTCCCTATCACTTTGATAGATACCAAGACCCCTATATTTATCTCTCCCTAAGATGCTTGTCACTATCCTTTAGATTTCTATGTATCTTGATCCTCCCTTAGTTGAGCATAGTTTAGATTTTATTCCCATTCCTTCTTTAGTTGAGTCTCTTCCTATTTATGATAATATTGATCCTTTAGTTGAGCATCATCTAGTCTCTCCACTAGCCCCACCTCCCCTTCGTGATGGTTTTCTCCCTCTACTGTAGCTTGCTCTATTGCTCACCAAATGGGTTGATCAGCCATATTATGATATTTACATTTTTTGGTCATGAGAATAGAGATTTTACAACACACCATCCTTCCATAGATTTAATTTCCGTTCCATATATTATTATACCTACAAAGTTTTCTAACAAGTGAATCTATTACTTTCATGACATAGATAATCATTCCTCCACACATTGTCATAAGTTGTGATAGTATGTAGACACCTTGAGTCACACTCTTCCTTAACCCATAGACAAGGCTATATCTCCCCAAAAAGTATTAGCTAAGCATATTCCCAAATATAGAGAGGTATATTTCCTATATCACCAATGTATTACCCATAACACTAATCATTTTTTAACCCTTTAAGAACATATTAGGGATCACGTCATAGCCATTCCTATGCCTAATTCCTTCATAAAATAGGTCACCCTTACAAAAAGGATCCCCCTTCTTCCCCTATGTATCCTCCACATATGTATCCATATTTACCTATATTTTCTCCACCCATGACCCCCTCACTTTTTGATCCTCCTTTACCTGTGGCCCCTTCCCCACTGGTGACTCCTTTACTTGTGGCCCATTCTCCATCAGTGAACCCTTCATTTCCTATAGTGTCCAATATTTTTATTTCCCCTAAGTATCACATTCAAAATATTAATAATGATCACATTCCTTTAACCATTCCTACATTTTCCATTGAGGAGATTTGACATGAAGTATTTTCTAAAATTTCTATGAAGATCGATGAGACCTTCACTGCAGTTAGAATTTAGCTTCATAGAGACTTATCAAATGTTATGGATAATGTGTGTAAAAAAATCTACTAGTATTTATGAACACATCATGGTGTTCCTTCAATTTATTAATTTTAGATTGGACGTGTGCTCCAAATTTACATTTATCTATCTTATATCATTTGACATTGTGTCAAATTCTTATTTATTTTACATTATTCTTTATGTTTTACATTATATGTTGTCTATGGTTCATTATCTTAGATATTATTTTTCATGATTACATGATTTGTCTCTATGTGTTCATTTATTTATTTTCTCATGATTTTTTTCTACCTTATCTCTATAACACGGATGATCATTATCGTGACTTTGTTATACAAACCTTGATCCCCTTAGTCATTCCTTACTTATCATGTGATCAATTAACAAATAAATCATCTCATTACTTTCCTTATTTTGGTACATATTGGATCTACCTTTATTCCTCTTATTTCATTTCATAAACTAAGCATATACATGGTTGAAACTTAAGATAACAAGCTGGTTCATAAGTAAGCATAAGCGTTTTAGTCATTCATGTCTTTGGATACTTAGCTTCCTTTAGCCAAAGCCTACAGATCATTTATATGTATCACTTTATCTCTCATGATTGGTCATTAGAATTTCATATGGAGGATTAATATTAAAATCCATAAAAAATTTAAAATCCAAATCATTTTAACAAAAGGAAATGATATAAAAGGCAACATTAAAATTTTTGAAGAGTTAAATCACACTAAAAGACATGATTCAAAGCACATCTCCTTTTTATAATAAAATCTCAAACTCTAAATTTGTCCTCATGATAGAGTCAAGGTCCATTGGGGTGTGGTCTTATAGTAGATTTTTAAAGGAGAATAAAAAATACTTTAGTGCTAACTAATTTCTCATGTAAGTACCCAATCTTTACAGTAGACATATGACTCTATAAGAGGTCCTAAGGAATAGGGAACATGTTGTGAGATGGTAGGTCCATTTTAATTTTCTTTTTGAAACAAACAAAATTATTTGATCTTATCATCTCACTTATCTACCTATACAACATTGTGCCTATGATGAATGGGCATATTTTGTATATTGATGGTCACTAGTCATTTAGTGTCTTTATATGTCCTTATTATGCCTCCTATTTCCTAAAATATTCTCATAGATGCTTGCATTGTGATTTTTACATTCCCTCTTTAATTTTTCACATTCCTAATATTTACCATTAAGAAATATTGTTTTATTCACTAATCACTCCCCCTTAGGGATCCCATTTGTGATTTGCAGTGTAAGACCTTGGATAGGACTAGGCCTTCCTCACAAATTACCAAATTTTCACATTACCATTCCAAACATACCCTTTAAACACATTTTATTGTTACTTTACACCTCATTGGTGTTCCCTTTATTATTTTAAATGTAAATCATGGATATGACTTGGCCTTCCTCCAAAAAATTTCCAATACCCAAGTCACAATGAAACTACATGTGTCAAGTTTGAGATAAGTTGTGACTGATCATGAATTACATGTCATTGACATGCTTCCCATCTTGATTTAGTATTTTTTATTCTTACTTCATTGATATTTCACCTTTATCTACTTATTTTATGATTGAATGTAAGAATACAACCATTTTTCTTAAGTTTTTTATAATTACCAACTTGAATTAGTGTGATCAGTTTAAGTTTTTTTTTCCAATTTTGTTTCTCTTTTATACTTCCTAACCTGATTTAGTATGATTGATAACTTAATTGTTTTATTTTTATACCATTTGTCTTTCATATGCTTTCCATTTTATTATATTCTTTTCATACTTCCCAATGTGATATAGGGTGATTTTACCTATTTTAATTTGGTACAAATCTTTTACATGGTTTAAAAACATTGTGTTCTCTTATTTACCACTTTTTGGTTTATTATACTTAGTCATATTTTGTTATTGCACATTTCCCATTGTAATATAGTATGTAGTGCATTTATTTTGATTAATTATACTTTTACAAGTACTTTTTACTTGTTTATTTTTAACCATGCAGGTGTATCACATAATTCTAGAAAAGAAAACACTCCACATATATTTTCCATAACATATACAACAAAAGCAAAATATATGTGCTAGAAAGAAATATATCCATGCATCAAAAACCACAACCAAAAACATATCATGAGATCAAATATAAATTTAAAAACAATATATCTCTATATATCATGTGTTTTATATACTATAATGGTACATAATACAAAAATACATAGCTCTAGCTCTATGGTTGGGCTCCATCATGCCTATCCCTTGGCCTAGGCACATTGCCCATAGACACCTCAAACTATTCCCTTTAAATGTTTCACTATAATGAGGTCATTTAGGATCTCAATCTTGCTACTTATTCCTATAGGCTGGCCACTTAGGCCTATACCTATCCAAGCTAAATTATGGTATTCATATGTGTAGCTCTCTTCTAAGCTAGGGCCTACCAAGCCTATTCCTCTCCTAATCCCACCCTTGTAAGGGGATGTAATCCATCCTTGTATGTTTTTAGTTTCCTTGTGGCCTCCCCTACCAATATAAACAATCTTTCCTTAGCTAGGTCTGATGGTACCATAGTATCATCCATCATGGTGGGGTCGTATGTTGCCATAACCTCATCCAAAATATTATGGTGCATTATTATGACTAGGGATCCCCATCTGACCTTATCTATTATAGGATCTTAAAAAACCAAAACTAGATATATATTAGATCACATATACATAACCAATTCTACCTATCTACCTACAAACCACATACAACTAATATTATTTCTCAAAAATAAAAATTATAACATTTCTTACCAATCCTAGTGTCACCAAACACCATCTCCCCATATGTTTGTCTACCAAGCATGGTCTCTCCATCGGTCCATCCCTTAAGCACCTTATCTATGTGTTACTTCCCTATTAATTATAATCTAGGAGTCACCACTCATGCATGCCATGAGCCTTTCCTCAGATGTGCTTCTATCAACTAGTTCTATCTTGGGCTAATTATTAGATCATCTTGTGCGATTACCCTCATCTATGCTCAATATCAATAATAATAACTCCATCTATGGTGTGTTTTAGCTAGTCACTTCTCCTCCTAAAATGGTGCGTAATGTGGTACCTTATGCACTCTTAAAATTACATTCATACCCTCTCCTCCTTTGGTTACCAACTATCATGCTCGACTAGTCTATGGTATCACATGTTATGGCTTGATCATTAGTCTATCGATTAGTGCTCCTCCTCATCTTCTCCCCCTTGATTCATATCATATCATGCTAAAATACTAGGCAATGCTATAGGATCTAATAAGTGTGGGAAACCAAACTTCCCTGGTAAGTGTGCCACTAGCTATAGCTCTACCCACTAGGTATAGTGGCTTGCGATCTACACTCAAGCCAGCCTTGGTGCCATGGTTTCCCAACTAGGCTAAATAGTATCAATATATATGTATATATGCCACATGATCTATGCTAGTTTAATCATCTATAGTTTTGGCATGTGGGACACAACCCATGCTACTTGATCCCACCTCCATCTTGTCACCTAAGGTAACCTATCATCAACCACATAGAGTAACTTAGCTAGATGATACATAGGGAGCCTCTGATATATCCATGCACTAAGTAACACTACCAATCCCATGGTTTTTTCCCCTTTAGATAACATCTCATACATATCATATATAATTTAAACCTAGATAACAAACCCAATATCATACAACACATCAATCCAAAATGGACTGGCACAAAGCTATCACATATAGACGTACCTTGCCATCTGACTTGTGATAAAACACTTGTGCTATCATAATTCCAATCATATCCTTCTAGATATCTACAATGTACATAATATACACATCAAATAAACTAAACCTTATCCCTAGGTATATCATATCTTATCATGTTACCCACTTGGCCAGTGCTAGTTTCTCTTTCAAATCATCTGGTGTCCCTATGTTCACTGGTGTCCCTCTTATCAATAGTATAAGTAATTCATGGATGTCCTATAGTGTGATACCTACGTCTATGGTATCCCTATACACGACCCATCAAAACATGTTTATCAGTCATTCACATAATCTAAGGAACATGAAAATAAGATAAACACTTAGTGGGATGCACCTCATCTCCATGATACCTACCAGAACTAATACAACAAATCTCCCTCTATCCACACTTATCAAATTCTCTAGTAAATCTGGTAAGCATGATGCACTGATCAATCACTAATATCTCTATCATCTCTTCAAAATATTAAATAAAAAAAGATGTATTATATCTCCATGTCATCTATAATCAAAGTACATTCTTAAAAATCTCACAAAACTTAGTTGGCTTGATTTAGTTTGTTCATTTTCTACCAAATTAACTTATTAAATACTAAATCAGCCTTATACTTCATGAGGGATAATAAGTCAACCCTGTCAAATTTATACTAGATCAACCTCTTCAATACTAAGTTAGCCACATTTACTTTGTAGTACTAACTTGGACTCTTTTATACCTTTCAATACTATATTGGCCCTTTAGGAACAACTAAGTTATCCCACTACTATGCAATCAATCCCTACCTTAGCCAACTAAATCAACCTACTGATACATAGTTGGCCTATTGGATCTCTTGTCCTTTACATACTAATTCAACCTAGTCAACTTTGTTCATCCACAATGATGAATTTTTAACCAATTAACATAAATTACTTAAACATTTATTGGTTTGATTCTTTTTTACTCAATACCTTGTTTTACCCTTAGTATCCCTAAAATTTTCCTAGGGTTCATTTTGGTGCCTAGATTTTATCTACCAGTCATTTTTTTATAATTCACTTAATTTTAAATAAAAATATTCAAAAAATTGAAAATTTTCAATTTCTTACTTGTGTTTTAATCATTATGGCCGCTATGTATCCTCCCTATCTTAGTTATCATCTCCTCACCATCTTGGCTCTCTAGTCTTTCACTAGGTCTCTCAGAGCTCTATTTTCACATAATAGTAAAAAATGACAAATTAATTATGTTTCACCCTATTTATATTTACCAATAAAAATTATTTAACCTTAAAATATTTACCATCATATTTATTATTTTGATCATATATTTGTCTCTACTAGTTATTTTACCAAACCATAAAATATGTTGGAATCCTGATATTATAAAGAATATTTACAACTATTATATGTCTATGTTGTAATTTTTTTGATTTTTTTCTCTTTTCTCTAATCTCCATAGGTTTGCCTAATTTTTATGACATTAGACACCTTTAAATTGCTTTCATGTCCTTATTTATCTAAAACACTAAGGTAAGTAAATATATGTGTTTTTGAATTCTATCCTTTTGGTTATCTTATTCGCTCCTTACTTCACTTTATTTAGCTTCAGAATTGTGTGTCATTATGGTTTTTTCCTAAAGCACCATCCTATGTTGCACTAGAATGACATATAATGAGATTCAAGTGGGCCATATGTATACACATAATGTTTTAAAACTTTATCAATTACTAATTCTTTTTATCATAAAGGAACACATTGAGTCTCAATCTCTCTAAGTGCACACCTTAAGGGGTGTACTAGGAAAGGGTTGGGTAGACCAATAGTGTTTCATAGGATTATTATCCATTATTAACACTTGATATCTACAAACCCATCTCCTAAAAGTATTCCCTTAAGCTTTGAATCCTATTTTTTACCCTCTAGTCATTTACCACCTTCATTATCCCTTCCCTAACCTAAAACCCTTTTTGATGGTTTACATTACACTATCATCTCTATCGACATTATATTCTAATTAATAAAACTTATTAGGGTCTAGGTTAGCCCCAGGCCAACCTAGGCCATGACCTAATTTATTTTTATCAATAATGATACTAGGTTAAATGGGTTGACCTTGTTGGCCTAAAATTTTGGAAAGGATTAGGGTTAGATATTCCTATATAAACACATCTATCTCATCATATTTAAGAAAACAAAAGAGAATAAGAAGAGATATATATTTTTCATCTACCTATTCATCATTATAATTAAGGAGAAAGCTTAAGTTTTCATACTTTATTTAGAGATATAGATCTTGTCTTGTGGAGAAGTCTTTTAGATGTATTGATAGGTTGTGTTGCCTATAGTTGATTTATCCTTGTCATCCTTACATACCACAATAACCACTTGAAAAACACCTTGGACAAAGGAGAGATTGAGGCTAGGTGGGTTCATACGTAAAGGAGAGTATTCCTAACTTTTATCCTCATTTGGAAGAGTAGATAGATATGCATTTGTACTTATCTCCCATGCATTAGGATTTTGTATACATTGGCATGAGTATATGGAATCTATGCATATTTAACTTTTATGTTTATTACCTCCACTTTGTGTCACAAGCTTTGGTGAGAACTAGATTAGAATTTACTTTAATTTACTTGATATTATTCTAGTGAGTATGAAAACATAGGACTTAGTTAGGGAAATTGTGTATGTTTGCTTAATTGGAGGCTTTAGAACCCTCCCTAGTGAAGTTATTGTGGTAGGAGATCCCTTGGATAGGTCTATATTTAATGTATCAATAATCAAAAGTGTAAGAAGTTTTTATCTTCTATGAGATAGTATTTATTTATAGATCTATTTCATTTCCCATTATATATAGGTAGAGAGTGATAATAAAGATTAATATTTGATGCAAGAACTCTATCTTTGTGAGAATTTTGTGTTTTGAATGTTGTAAGAGATTGAGATCAAGGAATAAAGAGTGTTTTAGATATAATTTATGAAATTACATGAGTTTAATGGCATGAGATCAATTATGTTTTGTTGATTTCCTTTCAAAGAGTGGGTTTTTATTAGCATTGTTTAGATAAAATGAACTCATCCACAACACAATCCGATTAAGGAGCAATTTTGTGGTAATACAATAAAGAAGGTCAAGAAAGAGAGGTATTTTTATGGTTATTAGTTAGTTCTTGGATTGTTTTATATCATATTCAAAAAATATAGTGTATTTGTTTTTATAATAACCTCTTTGTAGGCCCAAAAACCCATTATAGGTGTAAGAGACAACTGAAACTATCAAACAGTCCTATAAAGAGCACTCAAAACTCTATAAATTTGATTATTGAGATTGTTCATGATAAAAAAAAATTTGGAAAAGTTGGGGAGAGTTGTGGAAGACATTTTCCAAGTGTTAATATGGTTTAAAGCTTCTTAAAACTCCAAATTTTCCCCATTTGTTAGTTATTGGCCTAATATAGGCCTATGTACAACTAGACCTAGTGTTTAAAATGGAAATTGTTGGCCATTTTTGGACCACATACAGATTTGAAAAGATAAGTAGAGTTCATGTGAAGTAGTGGATCAAAGGCTTTGAACCAGGTCCAAGTTTTCAAAATAAATGGATCCAAGTAGGTTTTCATATGTTCATAGCATTTAAAAACATGGATCAAGTTGTACAAATTGTAAGAACTCATCTGAACCTTGAAGGATTAATCAAAGGATGAGATGTGAATTTTTTTGAGCTAGACCATCACAAATACATCATGTAGGAACAAATAGACCAAATAACTTATATAGTTTTTACCTTTACTCAAGAATCCCCCATGAGCTAGTGGATCACATGCAATTATAGTTTTAAATGCTAGGATCATCCTCAAAACATTTCATGCCTGTGTGAGCTTTTTGGCTCCATAATTATAAGCTTATAAATATTGACTTCAAAAGTGAAATGTTCATGCTAACATCAAATTTAGGACCTGATAAATAATCATTTAATTTAAAAAGATCGCTAGAGTTTTAAAATAACATCCACATGTACATCATTTGATAGGTTCACAAATGTATTTGATAGTTATGTAGATGTCAAGTTTAAGCTCAATAAAAAAAATTATTTTGATATTAAATTTAACAATCATGCAAATGTCAATGATGATCATGTGAGCATTATTTTATAGTAGTGTGAATGTAAATTTGAAACTTGTGAAGTATCCATTTGTTTTCAAATAGTGCATCTCAGTAGATTGATGATCCTTTCTTGATTGCACATCTTGATCCAATAGTGTGAGATGGGTCAAATAGTCAAGGAGCTTGAGAGGTTAACACATGGTGTAATCATGTGAGGTTGAAGACTAACATTAAATCTTAATAATCAATGTGTGTTTGACATGTGGCATAAGTTGGGATAGAGTTTAAAAGTCAAGGGGAAAGATCGATGGCTAGTGCTTGATCATACAAATTAAGATTAATGGAGTGAGTAAAAGTTAATAAGTCAATGGATATGAGTCAGATTAATGATAACTAATGATCAATCCTAGGATTACTTTGATGGGGATTGGTGAGCTAGTTTTTGACCCTAGGTAAATAAATATAAGGATCAAAGCTTGAGTTCAACCCAAGCTATTAGAAATACATGGAATTGAGTTCAATGTGAATCTTGGTGGAACTAGAATGAATATTTTAAGACCAAGATCCAACATTAAGGCTCTATAATGATATATTAGGTCTTTAGACCTAATATAGATAAAAGGTTAGTGCATTAGTGGCTAAATGGGATGAGGCATCAAGTAGAGTGTCATATTTATATGGACTATTAGAAAACCAATAATCTTAGATTGGTTTTTATCTATAGTTAATCTAGGTCTAGGTTTCAAACTAAGAGCAGATATGTTTAATTAATGAAGAAGTGTCATAAGTCATACTCTTGACAAATAACCACTCAAGTAGATTTAGTCATGGCTCTATCAGGATCAAAGATATGAGGATTTGTATCCTCATCATGAAGTCAAGTGGAGGATGGTGAGGTTAAAATAGTATATTGGGGAGTTAGAGAAGCAATTGTAAGATTTAATTATGATCAGTGCCTTTGGGGACCTTTTATTCTTGAAAGGACCATGACCCACTCATCATAAAAAACAAACTCTTGTCATCTAGTGCACTTTTCTCAACCAATGAGAGGAGTTAAAAGACTAGTAGAGATAATTTAAGATAATTATTGATGATGGAATAGTTCTCAATAGAACCTAAGCATGATGGAACATCCCTAAATAGGTGGTATCACATTGATTGTTCTTGGATAATGAGACCCTCTCTTTTGTCTCCTCCCTTCCTCTATATTTCTCATTCTTTCCAGTTGTAAAGGGTTCTCAGCTCTTAGAATTTATCATTATTTTCGGGACAAGGATACTCATTGAGACTATTGAAAAAGTGTGCTTATTTGATATGGTTAAACCCTATCAAAATATTTTAAGAACTACCTTTTGATGTAATAAGATCAACCCTTTGCCTATATATTATCTTTAACTAGTGCTTTGTATGATTGTGTATGGTGAATTTATGAAGGAAATTCTTCCTAGTTTGCTATTTTTCTACTTGCCTCTTTCAATATTCTTTCAAGCTAAATTTTAGGTCTAGATCAATTTTCTACTTGGAACCTCTTATATGAAATATTTATGCAACTAGTGAGATTGTGAGATTAAGTAATCCATAGTTGTCTTTTATTGTTCTAGTGTATGTTCAAACTTATATGAGTATCATTTTAACTTTGGTGCTTCAAAATTTTAGCCTTATTAGGATCCCTTACCATCTTTATAATCATTTTCCCTATGAATCATTACTTTAGAATTATTTTAGGTGAGAATCAAGAGGAATATATTCTTGTTTAGAAGTCTATCCCCATCATAGGATAGCCATAGCTTGGGTTTGTTCCCATTATGTAGCTCAATTAGAGGGAGAATAAATAACTCTTTACAAGGGTGAAAATTGAGCCTAAAATAGTTTTTGACATGCTTGATGGGACTAAGGTCCAAATAAGTGGAAGGATTTTTTGTGTTGTTATTCTACATATCAATCTTTGGAGGCATTCTATTAACATCAATGGTGACTATAATCATCTTTGAGATGGTTTGAGTAGTCCAAGTTCCTAATCATCATTATTTGTTATGTATAATCAATCATATTTTTATCAAAATGTTTTTTCTCTACATCAACATACTTCATATCAAGTTAGTAATGTTTACGGATTCAGTCAAAGTGGTTCTCAAAATTTAGTGTAACAGTCATTTTAGGCTCAAAGTGTCCCTAGTTTTTCCCAAACCAATCTATTTCAAGTTGGAGAAAAATTCTCTCAGGAGATCAAAATTACATGATAAGCTTTAATACATAGAGGAGAGATGGTCAAGATATCTATGATCACATCATTAATGGCATAAGAAGTACATTATGGAAAATGAAGGAGGAATAGGCACCAATTGAGAGAGAAAATTAGAGCAACCTCTCAAGTGAAATGTTGAATGTGAGTGGTTACATTCAAGGTATTGAGGATGAGATAAGGAACCTTGTTGAATATTAGGTCCCTTTCTATTAACCTCATGCAACTTTATATGTACCACTTCAACCCTCATATAGTCCACCCATCCTTCCCCAAAGAACTACTCTAAGTTCCCCCACTTATGCTCTAATTTCTTAATGTATTCCTTAGACTTATGCTTCTTGGAATTCAATCTAGGCAAGCCTTCAAATAAAAAGGGGGACTATTGTGGAATAGCCTATTATCGATATCCAAGATCCCACTTATGTTCCTAAAAAATCTTCCTCTGCCCCAAACCAACCCTCTTATGTTCCTTATCTTTATGAGGCCACCGACCACCTTAAAGAGATGCATTTTAATGAAATTATTAATAGACAAATCAAAGAACTAGCATAGAAAATGAGGAAAGAATAAGATAATCTAAATCAAGAAAAGGTAGTTGTTTCACCTACTTTCCCCTCATGAAAATAAATCAAGGAAGGCATGAAAAAAAAAGAGGTATTAGTTATGAAGGTTCAAGAAAAAGAGGCTACTCCCCATAGTTTTCCTTGATGTAAGTCAATTCAGAAAGGCTTTTAGAAAGAGGAGGTGCTAGTTGAGGATGTCCAACAAGCAATCTTGGAGGAGGACTTAGTTATGCCAAAAGTAAATCAATAAATCATAGATCAGCTCAATTAGCTTGGTATACAAGAGTTATGAGACTCTCTCTCCTTCCCTCAATAACCACCAAAGAGACCATTTAAATTTCCCAGTTAGAAGGATACTCTAATAATATACAAGCAAGGTGAACTTCTTCACCCTCCCACCATCTCCCTCTTAGATAAATAGCCTATTCTAAAAATTATGTAGGAGGATCTTGTAGTCATAAATGAACCTAAATAAGATAATTCAAGTATCTATGATGAGGAGATCATAATAGGCATACAAATTTAGTTAAAAGGGGAAGAATCAGGTTTAGATTAACCTTCTTAGCATGGCTTTGACACTAGTAACTTAGATCTTAATGAGGAAAATCCTCAAGTTAAAAATATATTAGACCTTGAATGGATTATTAAAAGTTCATTCTACAAGATCAAGAAGAGGATCAAAACTAAGAACCAAAGGATGGCTCAATTTAGGGTGAATTATCAAAATAAGATAACCCTAATGGATTGGAGCTGGAAGGGAAATCAAACCTTGTGAAAGATAAAGGTGTCTTTTTAGACCTTAGATGGTCAAATTAACCCTCATTATCAATTTATAAATAATATTAACCTTGAGTGAGATTGATGAAGAGGACATCTTGAGTGCTCAAGAAATACGGCTTCAAGAACCACTACTTTGTGTGTTGGAAGAAAACCTAGAGGATGAACAAAGATTTCACTATGAGCATGTGGTTAAAGAAGACTCTAAATTTATTGTGCCTAAATATAATAATGATAGACCAAAAAAGTGAAAGAGTGAGGTAAAATCTGGTTGATTAACATTTGGGTTGACAAGAGGATGTCCTGTCATGTTCCTAGATTGGTTTGAAGATCACAAGGAGGAGCCGTCACAAGTTTTGCTTAATTTAGAGCACAAATTTGAGCATGAAAAAAAGCAAGATCAAATTTCCTATCCACTCCAAGATAGTTGTATGTCTAATCAATCAGAATGGGTGGGTAAGTTTATTTTTGTTCTTTTCTTAGAGAGGTGTATTATCAATATGTCCATTATCCACTCCTCCATATTTTGTTGGATACCATCAATCCTATGAAGTATATTAGATTTTTAAGGAAGGGTAGTTATTTTTTACAACTAGTCAATGGTTTTATATCAGTTCCATTCTAACTAGTTAGTTTAGGGTAGGTAGATTTTATGTTTCCCTTTAAGTTCCTTGTGCACATTTCCTTTCTATTCTAGCATTTCCTTTTCCAAAGTTCCTTGGGCACTTTGTTATTGTTTTGTTTTTTGTTATTATTATTTAAAGATGGGGTTTTAGAGAGGTAGCCCTATATCATCTTCATGATTAGCTTAGTTTTAGAGAGAAGACTCCATGCCCAATGGACTAGACAAGGTAACATGCTCTATGTTTTTTCATAGATAGGAATGCAACCCCTGTGAGTCACCAAAGATGTTGGCCATTTTTGTCCCTCATACCAAGATTTGAAAAGTTGAGTAGAGTTCATGTGAATCAGCGGTCAAATTCTTTAAAATAAGTTGAATTTTGTAAAATAGAGGGATCCAAACATTTTGTCATATATTCTAAGCATTTAGAAGCATGGATCGAGTTGTATAAACCATAAGAATCATTCATAACCTTGAATTATTGATCAAAGGATGAGCTATGAATTTTTTTGATCTAGATCATCACCAAGATGTCATGCAAGATCAAATGGACTAGATAACTTATGTCATTTTTGTCTTTTCTTAGGAAGCCCTCATGAGCTAGTGGATCATGTAAAATTATAGTTCTACATGCTAGGATCATCCTCATAAATTTCCATGCCCTTGTAATCTTTCTAGCTCAAGTTATAAGATCATAAATATGGACTTACAGAGTGAAATGTTCACTCTAACATCAAATTTAGACCCTAATAAATAACCATTTATTTTAAAAATATAACTAGAGTTTAAAATTGACATCTACATGCCCATTATATGATGGAATCACAAATGTATTTGGTGGTCTCACAAATGTCAAGTTTAATCTTGATAAAAACAAATTATTTTGAGATTAAATTTAATGGTCATGTGAACATTAATAATGGTCACATGAACATCATTTGATGGGAATGTAGACATAAATTTTAATCTTTTGAATTAACTATTGATTTTTAAATAGTGGGTCCCAATATATTGATGGTCTTTGATCAATCATACATCTTGATCCAATGATATGATATGGGTCAAATAATCAAGGAGATTGAGAGGTTGACACATGTCATAAGCTCATGAGGCTATATACTAATAATGAATCCTAAGAATCAGCATGAATTTGACATGTGGCATTACCTAAGATAGAGTTAACAAGTCAAGGGGAAAGATCGATGGTTGGCACTTGATCATATAGATCAAGATCAATGGAGTGAGCAAAATTCAATAAGTAAATGGAGTTGAGTTAGATTACCTACAACCAATGATCAAGATTAGGACATTTTTGATGGAAATTGGTGAGCCAATTTTTCACCCCAAGAAAATAAATACAAAGATCCATGCTTGAGTTCAACCCAAGATGGTAGAAATACATGAAACTAAGTTTGATGCAAATCCTAGTGGAACTAGAATGAAGATTTTGAGAGAAAGCTATGCCATTAAGGATCTATAGAGATAAATTAGGTCTTAGACCTAATATAGATCAAAGGTTGGCAAGTTGGTGGCTAAATGGGACTAGGCATAAAATAAAGTGTCATATATATATGGATTACAAGAAAAATAATAATCTTGTGTTGTTTTTTATCTATAATTAATCTAGGTCCAAGTTTTAAAGTAAGAGTAAATAAGTGTAATTAATGAAGAAGCATTTTGGGCCATGCTCTAAAAAAATAGCCACTCAATTATATTTAGTCATGGATGTTTTAGGATTAAAGATATGAGGATTTTTGTCTTCATCATGAGGTAAAGTACATGATGGAGAGCTTTATGTGGTAGATTGGTGATTTGGAGTAGTTGGAACATTTCATTTTGATCAGTGCTTTTAGGGACCTTTTGTCCTTGAAAGGATCATGACCCACTCATCATGAAAAAAAAATCTTGTCCCCTAGTGAACTTTTATTAGCCAATGAGAAGAGTTTGAAGACTAATGGAGATAATTCAGTCTAACTATTGATGATGGAATAGTTCTTAATGGGACCAAGGCATGATTGATCATCCCTAGATAGGTGGTAGTTCATTTATTATTATTTGATAATGAGACCCTCTCTTATTTCTTATCCCTTCCTCTATATTATCTCATTCTTTCCATTTGTAAATGGTTCTAAGCTCTTAGATTTTATCATTCTTTTTTGGGACAAGGATACTCATTGAGACTCTTATAAAACTATGCTTGTTTGATATGGTTAAACCCTATTAAAATATCATAAGAATTTCCTTTTAAAGTAATATGATCAACCCTTTTCCTATCTATTATATTTAATAAGTGCTTAATATTATTATGTATGGTGAATTTATGAATTAGATTCTTCCTAGTCTACTATCCTTCTGCTTGCCTCTTTGAAAATGCTTTCAAGCTAAGTTGTAGGTTAGACCATTGTTCTACTTGAAACCTATTCCAAGATATATTTATACAACTAGTGAGATTATGAGATTGAGTAAGTCATAGTTGTCATTTACTAATCCAGTAGATGTTCAAGCTTATTTGAGTGCCATTTTAACTTTGGTACATCACCCTTTTAGCCTTTTTAAGAGCCCTTACCACTTTTCTAACCATTTTCCCTATGAAGCATTAGTTTAGTATTAGTTTAGGTGAGAATTAAGAGGAAGTTAGAGTTATCTATAGGTCTAACCCCATTATAGGATACCCATAGCCTTAAGTTGTTACCATTATGTAGCTCCATTGGAGGGAGTCTGAATAACTCTTTCCAAGGGTGAAAATTGTACCTATTATAGGAACTATCATAAATTTTAATTCAACAAATCAAGATCATTGAAAATTTTGGATATGATGTATTTTCATGTTATATAAAGTAATTATTTATTTTTATTGGTATAGTTCCATACAATACAGTCACCAAGACTATGGGAGTGAAATAGGCCTAAAGAGACTTAATTGATAAACAGGTGAGTTGAGTTAGTTGATATACATTGAAATTTGGGTCCTAAAATTTTTTATGGTATTATAAATGGATAATGGGTGTCCATAAATGTCTTTATTTTTTATGATAATCTTGTATATTGTAAAAATCATCAATATTTATGCCTAAACAAGCCTATAAGCAAAAATACCTTAAAGAAGAAAGTGTAGGTTGTGTGAGAGTTCTAATTTTGAGGATTATGTTATTTGATTATATGTGTGAAAGATTTATAAATGGAAGATTAATGGCCTTAGGATTCCTAATTATGGAGTCAAGAATCTTGGAAATATGTTTTAGGATTTTAGGCCTATGAATCTATATGCAAGAATGAGAAGTTTGAACTAAAGAAAAGAGAGTAAAGTGATGAGAGATATGTATTAGAGGATGGTGATTCACTATGAAGGATAATAATATATAGAGAGATGATGAATGATATGTTTTAAGAGAAAGGAGGACTAGATGCATGATAAGAGGCTTAGATGGATACTAAAAGCAAGATTGATCAAAAGTGCCAAAGAAAAGCAATGTACCTACATGACAAAGTAAATTCAGAGATGATTGAAGGCAATGTAAGAAAATAGAGATAGGGTAATGAATATGTATATTTTAGGCATCATATATATGTCAATAGAGGGATATAAAGGGTAATATGTCAAGAGAGAGATAAGAGGAACATGTTTGAAAAGAGGCTTAGGAGCCTAGGAGAGGTAAGATTGATCAAGGGTGTCAAAAGTGGAGCTGAGTACATATTTAAATTAAAAAAATCAAAGATTAGTAAAGGGATAAAATAAAATCAATTAGAGCTAGGTGAATGAATGAGATAAGTGTATTAATTACCTCTCCATCAAGATGGGAATTTGACCTTGTTTTTATTAATCACTACATTGGTATGGGTGTCTTTTTACTTGTTTTGGGTTGTCTCATTGGTAAGTGAGTTTAGAAAAACATCATAATATTAATTTATTTGGCCCAGATCATGTAACATAATGTTGTATTTTATAATTTTCATGTTTTCTAATACATTATAACCACATTTATCTAGGGTTGGAAATGATTCTAATGGAAGCTATTGGTCACCACCTTTATGAGGTGGGGGATCATTATTAACTTTTTGATCAGGGGGTTGGTCCTAGGATTAGGAGGAGTATATGTTATGAGAGGCTATTAATGTGTCTTTATTAATAATACATAGTTATTTAAATAAAATTGGAATGAATGAGCCTAATCTATAGTTTTCTTTGGGATCATTCTCCTCTTGATTTGGGAAATCAAAGGTTTCTAATAATATAGTGGTATTTATGGATCTAGATGTGCTTATGGCCTTAGGTGGATTTATTGGATCATGATGGTTTATAACCACATTAAACCTTTTATATATTTATAAAATATTTGAAATTAGTTACATAATTTTATGTAATTGATTTCTCCATGTTGGGTGTTGTTGTGAATTCTACACTAGTTAGGTAAGGCCATCTAACATATATTGATCTCAATAAAAATGTTAGGTTAGGATTTAAGTTGATTGATGATATGGTTAAAATGGAATTTATAAATATGATATGAGAATTTTATTTCATATATTTATCCATTAGTGTTTCCCACTATCCTTTTGAGGCCTAAAAAGCCTACTAAGTTTCTGAACCATCCATTGTATATTGTCCAACTAGTTTTTGGTAGAGTCTTAAGTCATGTTCTCTATATTATATATAGTGGTGAGTAATTATTGGATATGAACCTAGGTTTTAAACTCATTGTTTCTTAGGTCAAGAAAACCTAAGTAGTGGTTGGGTGTATCTTGTCATAAGGGTAGTTGGTTGATCATTGGCATATGGTTTGGTAATGGAAAATTATAGTTGGCATTAATGATGAAATTTACAATGGATACAACCATTTGATGTTGTGAGATTATTTTCCTATCTAATTTGATAGATTTAATGTATGATTTTGGTAAATACATTGTGTGGAGATATTTTCACAAGAACATAAATATCCAAATATCTATATTATTGTTTCTACATTTATAGATCCAGTTGGACATTTGGTCTATATAGTGTTGTGATTCGTATATAAATATTTTAAAACCTTACATTGAAGGCTCTAATAATGTCACTAATTTCCATATTAATACTATATAATTATTGGTATAATATTATAGGGTCAATAAATTGTTGGAATTAGGCTAATAAGGTGTTGCTAAACTAGTCCCAACTTGTGATAGAGTCTTCAGGGAGGTTCATGAACTAGTCATAAACAACATCTTTAAGGGCAAAAGGAAAGAGTATATGGATTACATATTTATGTTAGATATTAAAACTCCTAAAATTTGACTTATAATACATTACATTCTATAAAATAGTGCACCATACATTGGGTTTAAAACATGGGAGGTACTTTTTTGGGTTTTTAGACAGGTCATGTGCATGTTTGGTGATGTTGATGGCCAAGCCAGCTAACCAATACATTAGTCACGTGAGATTAAAATTGTATGGGATAATAGAACTAGGTTATATTATATGAAAGATTTTCCTCCACCTACTAAATCTATGTCTCTTATGTGCTTACAATATTGGTAATAATATAAAATCTAAGTGTGATTTGTAACTTGTGATATGTGTAAGGGGATCTAGGTTATTTTAATATTAAACAATGATCTAAAGGAATATTTTATGGGGCCATCCTTCTAGTTCCAAATTATTTCCATTGATCATCTTGAATGTGTCTATGAGATTAGGCACACCAAAGACAACTCAATGGGTTTCAACCCTCTAATTTTAGAAATTTTGAGTATAACTTAGGGAATTAGTTGCAATTTTGGGTTGTCCTTTGTAGATTATTAGGAATAATCTATATAACATATAAGTGATACCACATAGATATCAAAACTTACATCTAAACACTATGTTAAGCTTATTTATCATTACCAATATCACCAAATTGGATATGAAATGGTGATTCATAGTTATAAGGGTAGATAAAGTAAAAAAAAACTAAAAGATAATGAGGGTAAGGAAAGAGAGTGGGTTATTTATTACTTAAAAAATTCTTCATATGTGATTATTCACTTGAAGAGTGCCATGAAAATATGTGCCTATCAATTTTTATATTTGAAGAACAAGCCTTTGCATCACCATTATCATGACTAAAAACATCATTCTTTGAATAAATTGCCAAAAATATAACTTAGAGACCCACTTGACTGAGATGATTCAGGGATATTTTTTGAAAGTGTGATCCTTTCAACAACTCTAAATCAATGACCATTTTGACATCTTCACAAATCATGTGATTATCCAATTATAGTTTCCATGCAAAAAAAAATATAAAAGCATGTGTAGATAAAAATAAAAATAAAAATACATGGAGAGGAAGGAATAGAAAATAAGTTACCACATTTATTTTAAAACAACACATGCACACACACACACAAATAGAGATGGGAAAAAGAAGTAATAAAAAATAGGGAAATTAGAACTATTTATGGAGAGTAAAGGAAAACAAAAGACTCTATGAAACCATTAACTAGATTGAAGAAGTACCTTTTATTTCAAAATAATGAATTTGATTATGAGGTTTTAACACATTAATAAATAGTGACCAAGGAGGTGAAAGGAAGATGAACTTATAATTACCATGCATACCAAGATGATCATGAATGAATAGATGAACAATGTTTCTAGGTTTTGAAATGAAATAATTGAGAGTTATCTAATATTATATGAATATTTCTTAGTAGTCCTAGACTTTTTCAATGTCTTCTTAAATGGATTCAAATGTTTTTATGATAGATACATGATCTGAATTAGATATATGTGTGTTGCATGTTTCTTTTTAATCTATAATAATAATATTAATATTATCTACTAGAATGAATTGAGTTCAAATATTATTTATTAAAATTAATTCACATGGTCGATGCTAATTCCTAGTTGAATGAATCATCATCATCATCATCATCATCTTCATCAATATCTTCTACCTTGATATATTCCATTTCACTTGAAATGAAAATCAAGAACCATTTATTTTGATCTACCTTCACATCTTTGATTTAAACATTTCATGATAATGAATTCCAATCTATGTAACCTTAATTGATTCATATTCAAATCTAGATAACGCTTATATATTAGAACATGAAAATAAAATTCTATGAAAATATTTATTATTGAACGTTAATTCTTCCATTCTAATATAAGAGGGGACTTTCTTATAGAAAATTTGTTTAATTTTATCCTCTCCTTCAGAAATTAAAACATCATATTTTTAATTATTATCATTATCCAAATTGTATTCAATCAATTTTTCATCAAATAATTAATTTTATCTTAGGGCTGTGAGGTTTAATAAATCTTTTGGAATAGGTACAAATTTCTCTTCTTTACAAATAGGGAAGCTGAATTATTCATTCATTCATTGATCAATCATTTTTTCTTCCAACTATTCACCTTATTCCATAATTGTGAAATTAAATCAACCATATATGATAGGAAATACTTTATATTTTTATTTATTTACATTTTTACATGATTGAATAGGAATTTGCTTATTAAAACTTCATTCTAAATGTTGAATTAATTTCACTATATCGGCTTCCACTACTTCACCACTTATTACAGTTTTATCATATTTTCAAACTTCTTTCTCCAACATTATAGAAAAACCTTGTCATATTTAATGTCAAATTTTTGTTGTTGTGTAACTTACACATCATTTATCTTGTTCCTAATCAAGATGAATTTGATATTAAGATGTAGAGAGCCAATGAAAACATAGTTTATTGTTGGGAATTAGTTGATCTACTTGAGGAACAAGTCTCAAAAAATTTGTTGAAACATGTTATGAACTCTCTCATATACTTATATTCTTGATTCTATATTTGGAATATATCTAAAAATATTTAACACACATCAACATCTAATTTGAATATATTTAGTAACTTGTTCTTCAAGGAGTCCCAATTCATAATGCATCCCTCTTCTAGGTGTTAAACACTCAAAAATAGGTATAGTGAGAGTTTTAACAAAAAAATATCATAGAAACATCTTTATGCATAAATAATAATATGCTTTAGGACATTGTGAAAGAAAGGATATGATCATATTAAAACATTCTTTTTCTATGAATTTCCACTATTATTATTATCAAATAACACTGCCTTTATTATAATCCAAATCTTCAATTTGAATATCATCAAAGGAACAAGAATGAAATTAGGTATCCTTCACAAGTTTGAACCATTTTTATCTTTGGAAAACATTATTGTAGTTACTTTGTGAACAATTCCACTTTTAAGTGATTCCTTATTTTCAAAGCTTGAAATCTTGACAAATATTTATATCACACTACTACAATCCACTAGAATATCTCTTTCAAATATTTTGTCTTCACGTCTAATATGCACATCTATAGATGATGCATCTTGGAGAGATGGATGAAAAGGTGAATCAACTATATTATGATAAGATTTGAACTTATATAACCATATAGATCTTCTCAATGAATATTTATTAGGTACACCAATCTCTACCTCAATATTTAAGGAATACCACAAGAGAATCAAGATGTAATGTTGGAAAACTAACTCCAAGAGTGTGGATTCTTGATGAGCTTTAAAAATTCCCTAGTTTAGTTATTGATATCAAAACACTTTAGAACAATCTCATAAATAAATGTAGAGAACACATAATACTCATTATTTATTTGAAAAAAGGTAAATTAATCTTTTATGAACTATTATCATTATCAATCATTGGGGTAGATTTGCACACATGAACCAAGCCTTGTCCATTGGGCTATAGAGTCAGTGTTTATGATGTTTTAAATTTTTTAAATTTTCTTTCTCATTGACATTTCTCCAATTTATTACATGAGCACAATTATGGGGTTTCATCATGTTTTCTTGAATTTTTACACTTGACAATAACACCCTCACTCGTGATATTGTAGGTGATTAGAGGTAAACTACAAATAAGGACAATAAATAATTTCAAAATAAAGATATTGAATCTATATCCCAATGGAGAAGGCTTGAAAAACTCATTCATAATTCTAGTTATAGATAAATATACATGGGGAATTATTCATAATTAATTTTCAAGAATTGATGTTCATCATGTTCAACATTTATTACATTTGACATTCATTTCATTCACTTCTCATTGTATTCAAGCTTATCAGTTTCTAATTTTTGAATATATTAAGATATGGTGATTATGTTTCCTCATTGAAATACCTTTACAATGCATATAAAGAGAGATAAAATGGAGTTTGGATGAAAAATTTATGGATGTGGGGAACTTGGACCCTATTTTTCAACTATTATAACTTTGACTTACTTTCACAACTACCTCCTTTTACACTACTTCTAGACCTCAAAGTTCATAAATAAAATATGTTGGGTTTGGGACCATGATGCCTTAATATAAAATTTTCCTCATCAATATACATTTATAATGCATCAAATGAGAGCCAAAATAGAGTTTTGATGCAAAATTTATGGATAGGGGGAACTTGGACCCTAATTTATGGTTGTTGAAACTTTGACCTACTTTCATACTAACCTCCTTTTGCAATACTTCTAGACCTTAAAGTTACTCAAGAAAATATAAATGGTTTGGAACCATGAGTCCTTAAGATTAAATGTTCCTCATTAAAATATATTTATAACGCATCAAAAAAGAGCCAAAACGGAGTTTGGATGTAAAATTTATGGATAGGGGGATCTTTAACCCTACTTTGTAGCTATCATAACTTTGACCAACTTTTCCATCTACCTCCTTTTACACTACTTCTAAATTTCAAAGTTACTCAAAATAATATATTGGGTTTGGTACCATGAGTCCTTACTATACAAATTTATCATAAAAATACCTTTTCAATGCATTGAATGAGATTCAAAATGGAGTTTGTATGTAAAATTTGTGGATCAGGGGAACTTGGACAATATTTTGTATTGCAGGGGTTAGATCTTGACAAACTCTCAATAAGGTTTTATTATTTTTTGCATAAATTTTAAACTATTTATCTAATTTGTGATCCATTTATGATGATAGAAATTTATTTTTACTATGGATGTGTTTAATGAGATATTAGATACATGAATTTATATGGCTCAAATGAATACAAGGTTAAAGATATGATGAATATTGTAGACACTAGAAAACTACACATGATAGTTCTAGATGTCAAAATGCCTAAGAATGGCTTAGGACCCCTATTTGACCTTGAGTCTAGTTGACCACCTAGTTAGTTAACTAATCAACCTACTAACTTAACATTTTTAACCAACCCTTTTTAACTTACTTTGACCCTTTTTCCCTTGGACACTTGACTATTGACGATTAGCTTAAGCATCTATGATTACCCTTACCATTGATAGTTAGCTCCTCACCTTCTTAACATATCGCCATCTATGTGTGAGATAATGAGGTATAATTTAATATGCTCACCTTATCTAGTGCTAAAGAACTTCCAAGCATCATGATCAGTAACCTCACCCTCTAGGGATTCTTTCATCCTCCCTCCCTCTTTTCTTATAAAAGGAGGGGAGAGGAGGTTAAAAAAATTCATCTTTAAGCTATTGAATCTTCTTGCACATAGGTATTCAAGTTCTCTATAATCTAGTCTTCCTTCATAAACTCAAAAACAATAAAATATACCCAAACCTTTATCAAATTTGATTTTGAGGCCAAAGTACTGTTACTCTAGTAGAATTGCTCCAACTTTCAACTATCAACCATCTAGCAAGCTACATGTATATTATATTTGTTCTTTGTTATTTTGGATTTCCAATCTCCTTAACCTAATCAGACCTATTTGCACCTTATTTCCTCTCCACTAGATCCCTAACAAAACCATTATCTAAGCACCTACCTATTCTTCAACTCTTTTCTGAATACTTTCAAAAACACATAGGCAACCACTAATGGTTAGCATAATTGCCAATGATCACACCCAACCACTAATGGTTAACCAAACATCAATGGTTAGCTTAACCACTGATGGTTCATCCAATCATTGATGGTCACTATGGAAAAATAATAGCAAGTTATTTTCATCCTCTTAACCCTATCTAAACCTAATATTTTGTGTTCCTACATATTCATAAACCATTTTATGATTTTTGAACCTAAAATCACCTACCTTAGCATAAGTAATGACCTTCTTTAGCTATATGTAGTCATTTTATTTAACAAGCATCCTAATTTCCTTCTTGTATTACATTTCATTTACTTTATTCAAGTTCATTACTTTTATCATTTTCAACTTGATTGTTATCAACAGTGGATTGACAACCCCCTCGTATGCTTTTTGGATCTAGATAATGCTAGGTAGTCCACTTAACTATCTTTCTAACAACCCTTTTTGATAGTTATTTCTATTTTTTAGGTTATTCCTTCCTAGCCAAAGAGGATTTATCCATCTTTTTCTATATTTTGTGCACATCACCAATTAGGTATTTCTACCACACCCCTATTACTAGTTTATTATCTTCTAAAATTAATAAATGAGCAAAAGTTAATAAAATCATTTTGGTATGCCTAGTGAGACCCTATCATCATCTAGGTGCCATTTATTTCTTCCTCTATTCTATGCTCATCAAATAAAATCTAAAATTTCTTTTGGCATAAAAATAAACCCTTTACATTGCATTTATTGCTTACTTATTTTAGTTAATCTAATAAATTAAAGGAGAAGTAATTAATCTTAGTTTAAATACTATTATCAAAAAATTTACAAACCACATATTCAATTAACACATCAAAATAAACTTGAGATAAGGTTCGACTAGGATTTCATCACCTAATAATAAAACTTACCATTTCTTGACAATCCTACTTTGAGGTCATTACCAAGGAGGAGAACTAACTCATCTCTTTGGTTGAGTATAAACTCTAAATTTTAGTTGTTCTTAGATAATCACCCAAATCCCTTATCATTTTGGTGTGTGAAGTGAGGGGGTAGGCCCCAATACCAAGCCACATACTATAAATCAATACCAATTTCTCTCTTGAACACCCAAGTGTAACTTGAAACAAACCTTAGATTTTCTCTTTAGTACTTGATCTATAAGCCAAATTTCTTCTTCACACTTTCTAATTCATAAGCCAAAAGCAATATAAAAATAATCCTATGTTTTAAACACACTCCTAGTGTATGTTTGGATTACCTTAAATTATTTTCTTTTCCTTGGTTTTTGTTTGAGGTATGAGTTTCATCATTCCCTTCCTATTTTTTCACATGGTATTTACTAGATAGTAGTTGAGAAATAAAACTAACCAAGGACCACCTTCCTCTTCTTCTTCCTCTACTTCCTCTATGGAGTATAATTCAGATGCCCCTCCTACCATGCCTCAAATATTTGTTAAGGGTGATGCACATTTTACCACATTCCTTGAGAATAACTATATATCCCTCCAACATTACCTTAACACCTTATCTCACCTCACCTCTACTAATTTAGTTCTTCCCATGGATCCACCCTTTGGTATGCCTCCCCTTCTTATGGTTGGTGTTACTTCTACCCAAACATTGATCACCCAAACCTCTTCTTCTACCAATATCCCATCCATTACCACCACTGAAACACAATCCAATATTCCAACCTATAACCAAACTCCTCCTACACCAACTAACACCTCTAATGTAGGGGAAAGCTTAACTCTTATTAACTATACCCCACATACTATGGGGATATCTTATACCACTATTTTCACCTTTCCACTTATCATTACCAATCCACCAATTTCTAGACCTCTTCAAAATTTGGTACTTTACATACCTCCTATCCTTCCACCTATTAACACTAGTGTCATCACCAGCCTCAACCTACCACTTCAACTATACCTCCAAACCAACCTTTATTAATCCCTCAATAAACACCCATGACATCCTAATAATATGTTCATAATATACAAGGATACAAACCACCTTCTACCCAACTTTTTATTGCCACATACTAATATAAGGCATTATCCCAACCTTCTATAACCACATACAAATATTTGTCATCTTCTCAACCTTATACCTCTTATCCATACATTTTAGCCACCCAACCTCAACTTAACCTACTACCCAACTATGGAGCTCCCCAACCTCAAACAAATTTAGTTAAGATGTTGATGGATAAAAGGTCTAATCTTGAATCATTTATTTTTGGATCTCATAACCTTTTATCTTATGATCAAATATGCAATAAACCCATTCACCCATTAATTCTAATCTAACCTTATCCTCCTCAATGGGAACTACCTAAGTTTTCCAAGTTCTAAAATAAGGAGGAGACCCAACAATGCTTAAGATCATTCCATCATTCTTGCTACTTGATTACATATGATGATGCTCTTATTATTCATACCTTCCCCACATCTTCATCTGGGACTAGCCTTAGATTGGCATAGTGATCTGATCAAGCACTCTATCTTCTCATTTTCTTAACTAGCCCAAATATTTTTAATTCACTTTTTAGTCAACATATCTAAATAGGTTTCCATTACTAACCTTTACTCCATTAGGAAATTATATGATGAATCGATTTTCAATTTCATAGATAGATGGAGAGGTCTAATTAACCAACTTTATTTGTCACTACCCCAACCTAAACTAATTAAACTCTTTTCTAGAGGTTGTGCCAAACATATTGATCCAACTCTTCAGTTTCAGACTTTTAAAACCTTTGATGAGGAATTTACCATGGCATGCAAACTTGAAATTAGAGCCATTTATGAAGGGAAATTAAAATTGAGAAACAAGAATTCCATCTTTAAATCCAACGACCTTCTTCAACTAAAACTATTAACCCATCCAACATCCCAACAACAAGACAAAGGTAACCACAAACATGGTTGTCTTAGAATCCTCTCCACCTCCAATTATCAACCAACCTAATCAAACCAATTCTTCCAACCCATCAAACAACACATTTACAACTAAAATCAAACCACTCCAAGATAATATACCCCCATAATGGAGTCATATGCTTTAGTTTTGGATAAAATACTTAAAACTAACCTCATACAACTTATTCCTATCTAAACACCCTAATAATTTGATTCTTATCACCCTAATTATTTGATGTTTCTCACCCCACACCTATTTGTTACAATGAAAATGATCTATGTTCCTTCCATCATGTTATTAGACATGACGTTAGTAGGTGAAATACCTTTAAAATTATTATCCAAAACATGATTGACAAGGATGAACTTACATTAGATAATCCCAATGTACCTCCAAATCAATCATTAAACATATTTCAAAAAAAATTTCCTAACCATACACCTTCCACTAACCATGATAATAGCCAACTAGAATCATTTCACACTTGTGAGGTGTACATAGTCAATGCCATTATTAGTGAGCCTACTATTGAGGAAACTATTACCTCAACTACCTCTTCTTTCACCTTACTTATTTTACTAATGGAATATTATTCTATTCCTTTGGAGAAACAAACAAAAGAAAAAACCTCCTCTCTTTCGATTAAAGAGACCATTGACTTACCCACCTCTCCTTTGATAGAAATACAAAGGAAGCCAACCATTGTTTCAACTATTTCTTCCTCCAATCCACTTATGGAAGTGGTGTAATCACTACTCTTTCCCTTGGACATCCAAACAAGGGAAGAAACCACCCTCATTTTTACATCTAAAGAAACAAAACCCTCCTTACCTACCATAGAACCAATCACTCCTCCATTGGAAACCACTTCAAAAGAAGAGATCATCTCCTCTATTCTTTCCATAGAGACACCATCTTCATCAACCATTTAATATTCCACCTAAGACAAAGGTGAAGAAAATATTCCCTTACCTCAACCTATGTGATTGATATTTTAAACCAATGATCAAGGAATCAAACCCATCTATAAACCTTTCTCTAGATTGGTCCACTATATAGAGTTTACTTCTCAACCCAATCTAGATTGGGCCACCTTTTACACCATCTTGGGATACCTTACCAAAACAAAAAATAACCTTTAATGTCACTTACATCCACCCTCAAACCCATTATTACCTCAACCCCATCCTCATATACTTCTTCCTCCAAAACCATAAGGGAATCTTCTGACTTACCTCAATCTAAAATTACTAAATCACCATACTCCCCTCTAACCAAACCCATCAAGAAACTAGGAATCCTTCCTACTCCTAGATTAGCTCATCTATATTTGAATTTGGACTTAAATCCATCAAGTCCACCAAATAAACCTTTAATTAAACTTATCAAAAAGTTGAAACCACCCAAACCATCTCGAACTAAACCCATACCACCCCCTTCTCTTCTACGTTCAATTTAAGGACCCCATACCTCTACTATCCCCATTAGCTATTCCTCATGTAGTAAAACTTATCCTTTTAATCTACCTACACCTACCTCCACCAAAACCACAAAATCCCCAACATTCTTAACTAACCTAACTACCTCTACCTACCCAACTATCACCAAAACTTCACCCTCTGACTCTAAATCCTCTACCTCTAAACCAACCATAAAAAAATAATCCCAAATAAAACCACCTACCAAACCATTCCACATCCTCAAATTTCCATGGTAAAGCCTACTCACAAGAAGGCTCCCAATCATAAAACCAAAAACCCAACACCCTCAACACTTTTTATTGAATCTTATTCGACAATTCTAAAAAGGTTGTTACAAACCTCTTCTTTAACCTTACCACCCATCAAACCTTTCAACCCTTTACATCTTGAACCGACATGGTTAAATGACAATTTGATTTGCCTATACCATAAGACACTAAGACATGATATGGAGAACTATAAATCTCTGCAAACACTAGTCCATAGCCTATGGGATGAGGGTGATCTATTATTAGATGAACCTCTATTGAGCCCATTACCAACCCAAACCATCCAACATTTACCTACTCCCCCATTCTCACCTAAGGATAATGAGGAATTGAATAAGTTATCTAAACCAACACTTCCCCTTATCCACACCATTCATATGGTTACCTGATCTCAGGCCTAATAGAAAGATAAAGGAAAAGAAAAAGTGTCCATACTATGGACATAACCTTCTACCCCTCAACCTTCCAACCAAAACCAAACACCTTCACCTTCACCATTACCAAAACCTAAAGTATCCATGTTAGGTGCATCTTAGTCCAACCCTTCTGAATCCATTTAGTATGTAGTGTTGAAAAAACTTCATGAAACATTAGTGAAGATGAGAATATATGAATTAATCAACACCTCACCTTCTCACCATCAAACATTGATAGAGATTCTAAAATCCATAGAGGTTTAAACCAGATATCCTCAACCCCTTGTAACCTTTATTAGAGCCCTTGAAATTTCCACCCTAGTCACTTTTAAGGATTGAAAAATACCTTATGTGCATTTTGAGGATCCTGATCTTCCCCTCTTCATCATGGCATACATCAATCAAAACCACATAAAAAGGGTGATGATTTATGGAGGGGTTAATATCAACATTATCTCTTCCCATGCCTATGATGAAATTTAGTTTCCCAAGAACATCACTTTTAAAACTACAGTGCTTCTTTGATCTTTCAGTGATACTATGGATGCTTCCTTGGGAATAGTTATTATCCATATTCATTTGGGACCTCACACAATTTTATAAGTATTTTACATTGTAGAGGGTGAGTTCTAATACAATGTTTTAAATAGACACCCTTAGATCTGTGCTATGAGTTGTATCCTTTATACTTTGCATCATTGCATCAAATTTGAGCATGAAGGTCATGTCATCACCATATCATCTAAGCCTAGTTCTTTTTCATCTTAAAATATGACGTACTAACACAATGATGTTCTTATTCCTTATCCATCCACCTCACCACCAACTATGAATAATTCTACCCTTATCATTGATGAAGATTCAACAATCTCATCTATCCATTCTTCACAAATCCCCTTAAAGGACCCCTTAGAACCCACATTCTAAGGTCTCTCACTTGGGGAGTAACACCTTCTAGATTTGGATGCTTTCCATACTCCTCAAGAGTATGGGAACCTTGATTATGACCTTAGTTATGACCCTAACATTAGATCCATCATCCCTTTCATGCCACCCAATCATAAAACCAATTTAATCTATGGGGAACTCAACCATCCACTTCTTGTTTCTTTTACCACCCCTAATATCTGATCATTTACCTTTGATTTCTCATAACTTAAAAAACCCAACTTTGACAATGCATACCTTTATAGATGTGATTAAAAGGATTTTGGCCTTGGAATTTACAAAGTATGGCCTCATGAGTTACCCAAAATCAAAACCCAAAAACCTTGTGAGTTATTTCACCTTGGGTTCATACTACTAGAATAACCCGCCTCACTAAAACCCATCACCACCATTGATGAGGATGTCCCATCTTCACCAAACCCATATCCCTCAAATTCTAAGTATTTTTTTATCATCCCATATAAATTTTTATTGGGATCAATACCATTAGTTTGGGCCCCTTTATTTATCAAAAGGATGACTAAACTAAAACCCTTCCTCTCATCCATCCTAAAATGGTAGAAAACAATTCTCCTACCATCAATACCATTAAACATAAGGATAATTATTTCATTCTTACCTACTTCTATGTGTGGGATTATTCTATCCATAAATCCCTTCTTAAAAACTAAACCATATTGAATAAATCTACCATTGATGTCAACTTGGGTACTCAGGATAACCCCCATATTGTCAAGATTAGGCAATCCTTGAATTTTGTAGAATAATAGGATTACCCTTCATTCCTTTATGACCATAGGATAAAATTTTATTTTTATTATCAAGATATACCAAAAATTAACCCTTATATAGCCCTCCATAACATTATCACCCATCTTGGTGCTAAGCCTATTCAAAAAAAACTTTGTAGGATGCACGCTCACATTGCCCTCCTTGTAAAAGTGGATCTCTAATGCCTCTTATATATCGAATTTATCCAACCCATTGATTATCCTTAATGGGTTTCTAACATTATTCCCATTACCAAACCCATATGGGGATTTCACCTTTGTATCAAATTTCATGACCTCAAGCTTGATTTCCCAAAGGATGGCTTCCCTTTACCTACCATTGATCAACTTATTGATCTTACAACTAGCCATGAGATGTTATCTCTCATGGATGGTTTCTAAAGATATAATCAGATCTTGATTGCTCTTAAGAATCAACATAAAACCTCTTTCATCACCCCATGGATAACTTTCTACTATAGCGTCATGCCCTTTGGTCTAAAGAACACTGGTGCCACCTACCAATGTGTGATGACCTACATCTTTCATGACCTTATTCATAAAATCATTGATGACTATGTGGATTATCTCCTTGGGAGATATAAAAATCACAAGGATCATCAAGATGTTTTCAAAATAATCTTTAAATGCCTTATCCACTTCTATGTTAGATTCAACCCAAAGAAATTTATTTTTGGGGTTGTTTCTAGAAAGCTCCTTGGTTTCATTGCCTCCCTTCAAGGAATCAAGGTAGACCCTACCAAAGTTAGAGAAATTTTAGAAATGACACCTCTAACTGACCTTAAGAAACTCTATATCCTATAGGGGAAGCTCTAATCTATACATCACTTCATCTCTTAATTATCAAATAAATGTCAACCCTTTCACCATTTTTTTTAAGAAAGACACATATTCTAAGTATAATAAAGACAAAAAACAAGCCTTTGATTCACTAAAATAATACCTTCTTTCTCCACCTATTCTCACCCAACCTAAAGAAGACCAAACCTTCTATTTTTATATTTCTACCACTAATCATTTCTTGGGGGAAATGCTCGCTCATCATGATGAACAACACAAAGAGCAAGTTTTCTAATATATAAGTTGAACACTTATTGAGTATGAGACTCAGTGTACCCATCTCAAGAAACTTTGCCTTGCCTTAGTCTTTATGGATTCCAAACTTCATCATTAACTTGGCAATCACAAAACCTATGTCATCACTAACACTAACCCACTCAAGTACATACACTTTAAACCATACTAAAACTATTGTATGGTTAAGTGGCTCATGCTCATAGTTGAGTTTGATCTAGAGTTATTCCAATAGAATTAAATTAAAGGTAAAGTCATTGATAATAAATTGGTTAAAGATCCTCTACCCAACAACCAACCACTTCTTCTTACATTCCCTAATGAGTCCATTACAACTCTTTCTCAAGAGGACCCCACCTATGAAATGACCATGTTCTTCGATGGATCCACATGCAAAAATGGTCGGGGTGCTATATTTATTCTTATTCACCTCAATGGTAAACCTCTTCCACTTTCCTTCAAACATGACTTTGAGTGCACCAATAATGTGGCTGAGTATGAATCCCTATCATAGGTCTCCGTACCACTCTAACCTGAGGAATCAAGATAATAAATGTCTTTGGTGATTCTCAGCTTGTAGTCAGGCAAGTAAACATATATTACCAATGTAATAATGGCATCTTATTAAAGTAAAACTAACTCATAGATGTACTCTTATCATCATTTGATCATTACCTTATTTAGTCAGTTCCATGATATACCAAAAAGTTCATTGATACAATGGCTTCCCTTACTTACCAAATCCCATCTCAACCTTCTAACTTTTAAATATTTGTTACCATCCACCATTTTATCACCCCATATTATATCCATTTTGACCTTCCTATAATTTATAATGTAGACACATATCCATTAGACATTTGGTATGAAAAAACTTTTGATTACATCAACCTCGGTATCATTCCTCCCAACCTCTCTCAAAATTCCAAAATAGACTTTGTTCAGAGTACCTCTCATTACATGATACTATGGGAATCCTTTACAAATTTAGCTTTGATGGCCTCCTTATCTATTATCTACATAGTCATGAAGCTTCCCAGGCTATCAAGGAAATACATGATAGGATATGTGGGGGACACTTTAGTGGCCTAGCTATCATTAAATGTATCCTTCACCTTGGATACTATTGGCCCACCCTCAACCAAGACTACTTTGATTACATTAAGAATTGTGTCAAATTTCAACAACACACTAATTTACACCCCATAACTACCCATGGCCTCTAACTATCTAGACTTTTGGCCCTTCTCATAATGGAGCCTAGATCTTATTGGGGAAATTAATCATCATTCTTCACAACATCACCAATCCATCATTACCACCATTGAGTATTTCACCAAGTGGGTACTTATCATCTCTACCAAAGCTTAAAATATTATTGAATTCATCAACCATCACATCATCTATCATTTTAGTGTTCCTCATAAGATCATCATCAATAATGGTAAATATTTTAAGAAAAAGAAAGTCCAAGGTATTTGTGATTAATTTGGCATCAAGTTATATTTTTCCTCAACTTACCATCCATAAGAAAATGGATAGGAAAAATCCTCTAACAAAATCATTAAATTTTTTTATACCAAAGTCATCAGTTCTTTAGGTCAAGATTGGCACTTGCACATCCCCTTTAATTTATGGGTCTATCACACTAGAATTCAAACCTCTATGGGTACCACCCATTTCTCTCTAGTCTTCAAAGAAGAGGTAGTTTTGCCTATTTAAGTCCATATTTACTCTCTTTGCATATCTTTATATGAGATCATTTCCAAAAGTGACTATCATCAAGAAAATCTAGCATGATTTGAGATAATTGACAAAAATCACCTTATTAACACTTAACCATCTTTGTATCTACCAAGAATGAATCAAGTGAAACTATAAAAAAACCTAAAATAATGAGAATTGAATATCAAAGACCTCATATTAAATGAAAATCAACATGTCACTAACATGGAGAAAATAAAAAGAGGCAAATTTTCTTTCAATTAGATTGGAACCTACATCATAACCCATAAGTATGGATCAAAAGCTTATCATTTGTCCTATTTTAAAGGAAAAATATAACTTGAGCCTCTTAATTCTTCACATCTACATCCTTTATTTTGTTAAAGAAGGATCAAACTCATCTTTTTATCTAACTTAAGCTCATCCCTTGATTTATGAAAATTTTCACCTTTACTTAATTATCCCTCTCCCTTTGAGGATAACTGATTACAACATAAAACCATATTATTAACCATCATAGTCATATCATAATCCTAAATATAGGTACCATAGCTCTACCCATGGTAGGGATCTCATGGATACTTTTTGTCTCTAATCATATAGAATCCCATGATCATTTATCTCTCAAACACCCCTTTTACCTATCACTAACATTTTTGTGCTAAAAGTTTTTCCCTCTCAAGGTAAACCTCTAAGCCTAATTATAGTTTTCCATGTCTAAAAACCTTGTATCAAAATAATTTGGGATACCAAAATACTACTTAGGTCACATTTATCTAGCATAACAGACTACTTCCTTAAACTGCATAAAACTAAATTACTTAAAAGATAGATTTATCTCATGAAAGATGGGTAAGTAAAATTTTTCAATATCAATCATTTGAAGCTTACCACATTAATCAGCTTCACAAACCTATCAAAAACAAAAGCAATAAACAAAAAGCCCTATATCAAAATCAGATATACCGAGAAAGCTACAATCAACTTTCCAATATAACATTAGTAGGCTTCCCACATCAATCAATCTACATTTAGCATAAGACATGGAATTGTCTTTTATGGTTATTAGGTCATCTATAGAAGTGGAAAACTAACTAATATAAGGTTACCTTATCTATCCACTCATTTACCTTTCACCTACCACCTATATTTCCTTTATACCATCTTTTAATCAAGGGATTATGAGCTTACTTGACATGATGTGATCAAGAGACATTTTTATCAAAATTTAGCATGATAATGTAAATACTTTGAAAGGATTAGGTTCATTAAGCCAATCTAACTTCAGGTTTTATTTTGTCCTTACCAATGAAAAGGCATCATGTTTTTTTCTTATGTTTCATTATTGGTTCATATAGACATGTGTCTTAATTAATTATTATCAAATTTCCCACATTTTATCTGACTAAATTTATGTGTCATCATATAACAGCATAAACTATAAATAAAATCATCATGCATCAAAACATCATCACTACATCACATAATCCATGGTCATCATACCAAAATGAACATTGTCACCACATCACATAATCAAAGATCATCACATGAAATGCCATTACATAAACAACATCAATAACCATGAACATTGAACCATACATAAACATAATATCGCATCCAAAAACAAAAATAAAACATCATAACCATATTCTAAACATCACATGGCTAAGCTACTGAGTAAAACATCTCATAAGGCATACACATAAACCATAAACCCAACCATGAACCATAACATGAAAATGAGTAAACATAATCATAAAATACATCATGAAAGGTAAATCACATTTATATAATCATCAACATTATCATATATATCATGTCAAGTAAATAATACATGTAATAATGTATCAAATCTCTATCTCATGTACATCTCACATCATCTGCATGTAGACCAGTATCAAAATCTTGTGCATATACATTAATTCATATCAAATATCATGCCCTTAGGGCACCACTACCACTATCCCCATCTACTCTTACACCTACGCTACCATTTAGTTCTAGCCCCCTTGGGATGCCTACTTATGCACTCATTGAACCAACCCAATGTCTTAGAGTCACCATGACTACCCCACCTATTGAACTACCCATATACTCTCCTCATATCAACTACTCTGGACATTGTACCAACATTATATCCTCATAGTACCTCAAATCCTTAACTATAGCTAAGTACCAAGTCATAGGAATCATCCTAGGTGGTCCTCTTATTGGCGTTTCCATATTTCCTACCCTCTACCTCAGGGTATCCCTATCCTTAGTCACTAAAACAAGGGATGTCCTCACCTAATCTAACTCTCCTATTGAGTGGAAACCTAACCCTATAAATTGATAATCTAGCCTTAAGGAGTGGCCACCTATCCCTGTAACCCTATGATCTAAGCCTCGATAGCTGCTAGTGTTGCTTACGCCTATCCATCTTAACCACCACCATGCACTTTTGCCCCTATTGGATCCACATCCATGGCCTATCAATCCCTATCAACCCATATAAAATCCATTACATATAAGGCCTAATACTATACCGCATATCCATCAACAAAAATAGAATCATCTATCATTGCTTTGGCTAGCAACTCCTTATGATCTAGCAATACATCTTGTGGCTATAGTTTTGGAAGTATAAACTCTAAATCATCTCTCATGTACCTCTAATAATGAGCCAAAATCCCCTACATAAGACCAAAATACCACCAAACTTGATCAAATGGGATAAGTTCAATCTTCCCCTCTCTCCTCACATATATCCATCACCATCTTTGTAGTGATAAAGTGTGGTAACTATATTTGGCCCACCTAGGCCAACCCACATATGGCCTCTAAACCATATCACCTACAACCAAACCCTCCAAGGCATCTCTAAACAAGTCAATGTCTCTAATACCACCACTAGCCCCTGTCAATTCATAGTCCCCCCTCCATCATAGGAAACCCACTATGAAGTATACATAGGTGTATCCATCCCATGGTAGCCCTAGTGGCCTCAACACCCTAATATGTTCATATGACTAGTAATGAAACACAAACCCAACACTAATACCATATCTTTGATGAGATCAACAACATTAGAGTTCCCTATAAATCTAGACTAATGAAACAAGAGCCTAGTCAAACACTATCCTTCCCAATAACATCTCTACCAACTCTCCCAATAGTAGATAAGGAAATCAACTACTACTCGAATGTGTAAATATAAAATAGGATACCACAATCATCATCATAGTCATTAAACATCAGTCCTTTAGAGCCCTATAGTATAAAGGCCTATATCTAAAGCTACCTAAATTCCACTTGACATGGACCTAATCCTCACCATATAATAGTTTCATATGGTAATCCCTCTCCTTGCTCTAAATGTGGTAAATTTGTTCCCCCTAAATTGGAAGTCATGTAATTCTAATCACATCTTCTAATAGGATTATAATCTCTCCTATTAGCAAAAAAATGTGTTCATAGCAAGGTCCCATCTCTTAATGAGGGACATGATCATAGTCACATCTTATGGTAAGTACTAATAGTGAACCATTTCTCCTAGATTGACCTCCTCCATATGCCTCCACTCATCTATAATCATCCAATCATGGATCTCCATAAATATCCTAAGGACTCAATCCCTCATCTGTATCTATTCTTATACCTATAAAACCAAAGTTATCATGTGCCACCATTTCTCATTCCAAATTAACCTCATTTATCAACCTGTACTCAAATATTTTAGACCTATTACATATAAACTATTACCCTTAGTAATAAAACAAATTTCATCTACGTTTACCCACACAAATTTTAGCATCTTTCCTAAACCTACCAAACTAATACCTAATTCTACTTAACAACTATTCTAACATCTCCATCCTACTTGAACATCATCCTACATTTTGAAAACAATTAGGATTTTCACCATTTATAACCATTTTACAAAACATTTTATAATTTTCAAAACATTTTTATACACCTTTTATTATTAACCTACCCCTAAAATAACTCGACCACCAATCATCCCTATAATTATCAATGGTCAAGTCACCTTTTCTTCTTTGATGGTCAACCACCGATGGTCAAATATGACCATTGATAGTTAGGTATAACCATCAATAGTCATTGTGTGTGATCATTGATGATTAAACCCTAAACCTTACCTACCTCAAAATAATACCAAAAACAACAAACTAAACTACCTAAAACTATACTACAACCCACCCCAACTCAAAAACTTAATAAATTTTAAATTTCATCTTCTATATTTTCTAATTTCACCCATAACTTGAACTAGGGCAAAACCACCCAAACCCAATTTCCAAATAATAACCAAAATACTCAAATTCAATTTCAATAATAACCAAAATCAACAAATATATGAACTTAATACACCCCCTACCTCATTCCCTAACTAATATCAAGCTCAGAGCTCATGCCTAGTTGCTTGACCATGCCCTCATCCACCTTGCATCATTGGTACCCATTTATCACCTCAACACACATGCTCAACTAATTGAAAAACTCCACCTTAGCGCAACGCTCAATCAAATCTTGATAAAATGGCAAAGTGTAAAATTGCTAGATCATAAAAAGCATGGAGCTAAAACTTTTCAAAAGGTGAAAATGATTTTTTTTTCACTTTTTATTAATGGATTTTTAGGGTTTCCCCTAACCATCAATAGTTAGGGTTACCATCGATGGTCAACCTTAAGAACCCCTAATCATCGATAGTCAAGGTCCCACAGTTTTTAATTTTAGGCACTTATACCTAAATGCCAAATTTTTGAGATCACCTAGTCTCCCCCATACCAAAACATAGTCTTTTTGGAGATTACCCTTCTCTAACCCAACCATTAGACCACCTTCACCTTGACATTGGATATTTTTGACCTAAAGCATTTTCATGTTTTGTGATGACCTTGCATTTGTCTTTTGGATTGCATCAACCATTTTTTCCGTGTTGACCATTTGAATTTACACCACCTAGTTCACAACTAGACCATTTATGTTTTTCAAGGGATTACTTCCTACCTTAGATACCTATGAAAACATTTAACCTACCTAGGATACTTATAGAGTAACCTAATCAGCTATTGCCAATGTTATGGATTGGTTACTCTATCCCTTGTCCTTCTAAAACCCACCTTATTTTTATCAACATTAGAAACCTTAATCTAGGTGTGATCTTGGATATCATACTTACTCACATTTTGTATGTTTGTTCATGTTTCAAATGCACAAACCCACTTTTTTATCACCAACCTCGTGACTCACCACATATCACTTATCAAACCCCAACTTGATTTTGGTTTCACTTCATCAACTCCCAATTTGAGGGGGAACACCCTCTCCCATACTCGAGGTAGCCAAACCTTTGACCAAATAATCCACTTTTGTTTTGTAGCTTGTTAATTCAAAGCCACATAACAATAAATGTAGCTATTAAAAAATTTCACATGATAGTTCTAGATGTTGAAATGCTTGACAATGCCTTAAGACCCCTATTTGACCTTGAGTCTAGTTGTCCACCTATTTAGCTAACTCACCAACCTAATAACATAACCTTTTTAACCAACCCATTTTAACTTAATTTGAACCTTTTTCACTCAAACACTTGACCATCAATGGTTAGCCTAAACATAGATGATTAGGTCCTCACCTCCTCACCTTCTTAACACATGACTAGCTATGTGTTAGATAATGAGGCATAATTTAATATGTTTACCTAATGAGGTTCTAACAAAATTCCAAGCATCATGATCAACAACCTCAGCCTCTAGGGAAACTTCCATCCTTCATCTCTTTTTGCCTATAAAATGATGGGAGTATGAGGTGAAAAATATCCATGTTCAAGCTATCAAATATTATTGCACATAGGTATTCAAGCTCTCCAGCATTTAGTCTTCCTTCAACAAATCAATAATATCAAAAGAGACTCGAACCTCTATTGAATTTGCTTTAGATTCCAAATTACTATTACTCTGGTAGAATTGTTCTAGCCTTCAACTATCAACCATCTAACAAGCTATAATTATATTCTACTTGCTCTTTTTTATTTTGGATTTCCGATCTCCCTAACCTGATCAAAACTATCTACACCTTATTTCCTCTCCACTAGATCCATAATAAAACCATTATCTGACCACCTACCTATTTAATAACTCCTTTATAAATCCTTAATAAATTCATAGGCAATTACCAATGGTTAACACAACCATCGATGATCACCTTGAAATACTAATAGTTACCCAACCACTGATGGTTCACCCAACCATCGATGGTCACTATGGAAAAAAATAACAAGTTATTTTTAGCCCCTTAACCCCATCCAAACCTAATCTTCTTTGTTCATACCTATTCATAGACTATTTTCTAATTTTTTTACCCTAACCTCACCCACCTTAGCATGAGTATTGACCCACTTTTGATATATTTAGTCATTTTATTTACTAATCATCCTAATTTCATTCTTGTATTGTATTTAATTTACTTTATTCAAGGACATTACTTTTATCATTTTCAACTTGATGGTTATAAATAGTGGATTGACATCCTCCTAGTAAGCATATGATTTTTGGATCTAGCTCACCCTAGGTATTCCACTTAAATATCTAGTTAATAACCCATTCTTTTAGTGATTTATTATTTTTAGGTTATTCCTTCTTATCCAAATAGGAGTTCTTCATCTTCATCTGGATTATGCATGCATCACCAATTAGGTATTTATACCACACCCTTATTACTAGTTTCCCATCTTCAAAAATTAAGAAATAAGTGAAAATTAAGAGAAAAATATATATTTGATTAGGGTATTAGTTAATAAGTGATATAATATTTTCCTTTATTTTAAGCTTCTAGAACCACATTTTGACATGTTCTCTTTTAAGTTTTAAAAATACATTTTGGCATGGTTATTTTTTTTAGTTTTTGAGATGTAGCATGTGCATTTTTAAAAGGTCAAAGTTTATTTTAAAAAGTGCAACTAATTTTAATTTTAGGATGATGTTTTATTAATTTAAGGGGTGAAGGATTCTAACTTATGAGATATAAATATAAGTCATGCAAGCCTTTTATAGGGGATGGGGGTTCTTCTTCTTTTCTCTCAGTGCTTGGTGATAATATGCAACAACTCTATGTGTACAAATACTTTAAAAAAAATTTGAATATGAGACTACAAAAAAGTGTGACGAATGTTTATTTGAAGAGGTGTTAATGTTATTTGGTTATCTAATGTTCCTTTTTATTAACAATTAGATGGATTCATTAATGATTTAATGCTTATTAATTTCATACAAAGATTTTATGATGTAAACTTTGTCTTTGAGAATCTTTGTGGATGGAATTTGTGTTATATACATGTAATTTGAATGTAGGAATGATTTTTTGATTGTAGGTGACCTTTAGCCTCCATGCATTTTTTGTATGTATTTTTGTTTTCGTTTGAGATAAAGTGTTATTCTTTATTTTATATTCATTTTTCTGGGTTACTCAAATGGTGCTCTATATTTACTCCATTGAGGGTTTCTCCTATTTTTTCTTCTCCCATATCCATTTACTTCATTTCATTATTTTCTCCCTTTTGTTTCCTTTTCATGCCTTGTGATTAAAAATACATAAAATCCCAAAAAATACTTATATCTAAAGAGGGAGCTTCCCCTCCCAAACATAGAGGGAAATCAACCTTTCCATGGTGATTTCTTCAATGTTGGAAGTTTATTCCACTACCCATTATGTGAGTCATTGAAACTAACATAAAAATCAAAGAAACATAAAATATTTCCAACATGTTGTAAAATGTAAAATTTCAAAACAACACAACTCATAGATTTGTTATAAGGATCATTAGATTTAATTATGAGAACATATATTTACTAACATATTTGGCTAGATCCAACAATTTAAAATTGAACTTAGTGATGTGGTGAATATACATTTGCACATGTTTATGCCAATGAATACCCTTTGTCTTCAACTACAAACATTATGCCAAAATATAATACTTCTAGGGACTTTTTAACTTTTATAGTGATATTTTTAGGACAATATCTCTTATCTAAGTCTTTAAATCTAGATTTTCAATTTCATACCTTGTATAATTTTATTAGCTACTTCCCCAATGGTAATGATTTAGTATTTTTTAATCCTCTTCCCTTTCATTAGGTTCTCCTATTCTTGATTTTGTCTTTCATGTCAATTATGACAACTATTATTCCACTACATGGTAAATGGGTGTTCATGATGATGTGAATTCTCTCTTGGTCACCATCTTGAACTTCCTAGTGGGATTCTCAATTTATATCTTGAAGTTATCTTGTGATTAATACTCTAGTATTTAGGTCTTATCCAATTGGATATCCTCCATCTAATTTTCTCTATATTGTGACATGGTAGTGGCATAGGTTGGGGTGGGTGAAGAATGGGATGCATGGGATGGAGGCATGGGAATAGGTGTAGTAGGGTCAACTAACACAAAATTTAATCATGAACTATAGGAGCGAATGTGGGTTAATGGGGAGTGAAAAGTGGTGGTGTAAGGGTTGCGGACATTATATCAAGGTTAGTCACAATTAGAGGAGTAGGGGAGGGACATGTCAAAAGAAGAGTAGATTATAGGGTAATCCATGTAGGCTGACTCAAATGACAATGAGTATGCATATATTTTCCTTTGTGTTCATTTACTTTATAAATGGTAGGATATAAAAAATACAGGGTCTAATGCATAACAATAAATCTATAATATGGTTAGATTTAGGTCAGGTCTACCATTGATACTGGGGCTTTCTTTTCAATGGGTTTTAGAATGATAATGCTTGGAGGGGTTGTAGAAATAGTACCAAAAATGGATGAAGTCATATCCTGCATGATGTGGAATGGATGTGATTTGATAAAGGTGTAAATTATGGACTACTAAATTATATCTCCCATTGAAGTGGTTTCCTCTTGGGTTTATATCTATAGAAGTGCTCACTAGGACAAAGGTTATAAAACCACTTGAAATAAGAGTCATGGTTTATATGAACTAGATAGATTGGATAAGATTATAAAAGGAAATAGTAGATTAATATTTCATGGTATCCCCCATATTAATTAATTAAACTTAGTATTAAGTAAAATTAATGCCAATTTGTGCATCCCTTAATAAGGGCACAAGAGGGGAAGTCAATTGAGCTTGTTCTACCACAACCCCTACTTGGGGAGGAGAAACACCAGGAAATCCAATAAAGGAAACATATAAAAGAGAAAGAGAAGGATCCATGGGATGAGTTACATCTTGTGTATTGATATCCATTATATTCATTGATGTCATAGGGAGGCCTTATATCACCTTCATTCTCGATGTAGTTTCTATGTTTGATGACTCTTCTCCTTGGAGTTGAGAGATCCCTGGTCTTTATTTTGATTATCACAATTGTTGGAATTTAACTAGGATAAGTATGATATAGTTGTGTCCATTATTTTTTACTTGTAATTATGATTAAACTTATATAAACCCATTCATAAGGGTCTAGATTGTATCTATAGACCATATATACCTTATCTTTTAGAGATTCTATATGAGCATTAACCTTGGCCATTAGATCCCAATCAAAAAGCTCATGATTGTTGAAATTGAAGGACTACTATCTGTTACAACTTAGATCAAAAACTTATAATGCTTGAAAACATTCCATCCAAACATAATAGACATTGAGACCTAAGGTGCTTACATCTTATCATTAAAAATCTATGCAATTTCATGAAGGATTTTATATGTAATTTATTCTTATGCTAGTTTTTCTAGGAAAAATATGAACAACTTGAGGGATGAAACAAGTACACCCTCTATCTTGATGACTATGGAATTAGGGTAGAACCAATAATATCCCATGCTCAATATGGATTTATTCATTATTTCAAATATCATTAACACAGGTTATTTTTATATATCATAATAAATAAGTGGATACAAATAGTCACAAATTTATGTCATATGTTTCCTAAACCTATGGATATAAAAATACTAAAAGTGACTATCGACTTAGATTCCAAATGATAGAGTCCATTATGGAATCCTATTAAATTTGATTGTGGTGGTGATATCATTTACTAAGTAAGGCATCATGTGGAAGTTGTCACCTTTTATCACCCCTAAGAGCTTCTGTTTGAGATTTAACATAAGGACCTCTCCTAGGGTTGGGACCTATTTACCATTGGCAATCATTTATAGGATGGGGACTCAGATATTATTAACATTGGTTATGTCCTGGGTCCTTAAATTTTAATTCATAAGTGCCATCCCAAATTGGACACCTAGTCTAAAGTGGTGAATGTGAATTTTATCTACCTTTTCCCTATTGACCCAATGGTCATGATCCTTTACCCAATATTTTAACACTTATTGAAGGTTATTTTTGGTTAACTAGGTGGAGAAAACTTGTTTATTGTAATGATTTTTTGGTAAAGGTATATATAATGTCATAATTCCATCCTAGCCACCAATTATTCATTACTATAATGAATAAAATTATTCATTAGGATTCCCTAAAGGAACTAGATGTATGATAATACAATAATAGATTACCTACCTTATATTTATAGTGATTGATTATGAAAATTTACATTTGATAATATATTTCTTTTAGCTTGGGATTATTGGCAGGTAATTTTATTGTAGAGGGTCTAAAAATAAATGGTGATTAAAACAATTTAATTGAAAATTCAAATCATCCATGTCTATTTAAATATTTAAACAAATGTAATAGAGTATATATTTGAGTGGATTTAATGTTAGGGTGGCCAACATTAATTTGAAGCTATTTTATTGTTACAATTTTATTTTATTATAAATTTTATAGTTTAATGGGGTATCTTCAGTAATCCATGTGTCCCATTTTCACTCACCATGTATGTTGGGTTTAAGCTTAGTCAACACTTGAGTTTTTTATGTGGATACATCATATGAATTCATATGATTAGTTGTGTATCCTTGGTTTGAGTGTATTATTGGGTAGATTGTGATACATGAGGACACACCACATCGAATGTGGTAAATGACTTACATATTCATAGTAAATTTGGATTGATGCATGTATTTGAATGAACTATGAAATGTAAGATTGTGATAATATGAAACATGACATAACCTGATTGAATCAAAATCTCTCACTACTTTAGACATAGTGTAAGATCATGTGTGAATAATGAGGTACAAAGTTATGAGAAATTATCATGTGGAGTTAGCTTTGTTAAGCACATGATATACTAAGGGGGGTGAATTAGTACGTCATATATCTTATAAATATTTTACTTCATCAAACTCCACTTAACCATATATTCAAGATATGTAATAAAATTAAAATAATATGCACCACAAAGTATATATATATATATATATATATATATATATATATATATGTATATATATATGTATATATATAGATGTATATATATATATGTCTCTATATATATATATGTATATATATATACATGTATATATATATATATATACATATATATATATATATATACATATATATATATATACATATATATATATATACATATATATATATACATCTATATATATATTTATATATATATATATATACACACACACACCAAATTTTACATAAAAAACCAAAGTGAGAAAAACCACAAAGAAAAATCTCAAGTATATGAATGAGAACCAACTCAAATTACAAAGTTCACAAGCACCAATATGTCGAAGAAACAACCCCTTGCAAATATTTGTGATCACCAACCCACAAGAGTACCAACCCCTCTTGTGTATAAAACACAACTATCTCACAATGTTGCTTTCTCAACAAATGATATAACTCTATAATATCTCTTTCTATTCTCTCCGCTTTTATTATATAAAATAATTACAAACCACACACTCTCTTGCATACTACAAATGGATCCCCAAGCCTTTTTATATAGATTTCCAAATGACCTTTGGCATTCACCCTTTGTGACTCTTCATTCCTCATGGAAAATGGTGTCAAACTTGCATGACCCTTCAAATCCTTGTATTTGAAAAGTCACATGGTGACCCTTCATAATAAAATAAGTCATTACCTCTTTTTTCTTTATCTTGGTGATCTTTGAAATTACTTAAGGTGACTCTTTATGGAAAAATGTGCCATAACCTCTTTTGTCTTCACTTGGCGACTCTTATAATTCCTCAAGATGACTCTTCATGATAAAATTCATCCCATTCATCTTTTATTTTTACCCCATGACTCTTTGACTTCTCCATGGGCCCTCTTTTTAATTTTATGTAACCAAAAATATATTCATTAATATTCAATAAATATCAACATATTTTAGCCAAAATATGAACATTAAAAACACCTTTAGATAATAAATGCTATGGGGCCTTTATCACCAATGCTATACCTTTGACATCAATGACAATATTTATAACAATCTCCCCCTTTGTCATTGATGGCAACCTCAAACTAAAACTACCACATCCTAAAACCTATATTACACATGCCAACCTACCCATACTATCATCTAAAAACATACAGTAACTCTATACTATAGAATAATGTACCTATTCCTTGTACCTTAGTTTGTACCTATTTTTGCACATGTTCCTTGTACCTATTCTTATACATAATTCCTATACCTATTTCTATTCTTCTCCCCCTTTGACATTAATGGAAAAAGGCCTATCATGGAGCTAACACTAAATTATCACTGAGGAAGAAAGCTCCTCTACTTGTCCTCTTTTTATCATCCAGTAAACCTACCCAATATAAATCTATATAAGTAACCAAAGTGATATCTCTACCTATCAGATACCACAATCTATAATCCAATTTCCCCTTGACATATCTAAATATTATCTTCACTAACTAAACATGTCTCTCTTTTAGGGATGCCTGATATCTCACAACCATGCCTACTCTATGCATGACATTTGGCCTCAAAGTTGTCAAATATAAAAGACTACTAATCATAGATATATACAAAGATTGATCTACTACAAGTGAATCTTCATCCTTACTCACCTTTTTCCCTTTACCAATTGGTGTGCCAACTAGTGCACAATCCTCAAAACCAAATTTTTTCAACATTTCCTTCACATATTTACTTTGAGATATGAAAATTCCTTTATCTGACTAAAATATTTTCAACCCTAAAAAAATGACAATTCTCTAAACATAGACATCTCAAATTATTTTTGCATATTATCAAAAAATTCTTTTGTCATATTTTCAATTTTTCCTCCAAAAATGATTTCATCATCATATACCATAATAATCAATTGATGCTTACCTTCTATTTTTATATAGATATTACTCTCAGTAAAACCTCTCTTGAAACCTTGATCTTGTAGGTACTTATTAAGTCTTGCATACTAATCTCTAAGAGCTTGTTTCAATCCATACAGTGCTTTTTAAATTCTACATACATGGCTACTATCATTTGAGAGATTAAATCCCTTAGGATGCTCAATATAGACCTCCTCTTCTAGATTCCCATTTAAGAAGATAGACTTGACATCCATTTGAAACACTTTGAAAATTTTAAACACTTCATATGCAAGAAACATTATGATAACCTCTAGCCTTGCTACTGGTGCAAAATTTTCTTTAAAATATATACCCTCAATTTGATCATATCTTTTAAATACCAACATGGCTTTATTCATGATAACTTTACCATATTTATTCAACTTATTTTTGTATACCCACTTTATTTCTATCACATTTTGATCCTTTGGTCTAGGCACTAATTATCAAGTATCATTATTTTCTATCTGATTTAATTCTTCATCCATTGCCTTAAACTAATACTCATCACGTCTAGCTTCTAAAAAATTTCTAGGCTGAATTTTGGATAACAAAGAAAAAATTACTTGCTCAGATTCACTTACCATCACCCTTCTGGTGTGAACTCCATTTATGTTCTCTATAATGTCACTCTTATTATGATTTATCTAAACATATTTGGATGGGGTCTTGGTGTCCTTTTTCTTCTCCTTCTCATCTTCATCTAACTCTTCAAAATCTTCTTATTCAATGATTTTAGGAGTGTCCACTGGATCACTAGCTCTTTATGTGACATATTCATCTATCTTGACACTTGCACTTTCAACAATCTTCTTGGTTATTTTTTTATAACATTTATAAGATTTATGTTTTCAAGAATATCCAAGAAATATACCTTCATCTATTCTAGATTCAAACTTACCCAATTTTTCATTAGTTTTCTTTATGAAGCATTTGCTACCAAAAACATTGAAGTAATCAACTATAGTTGGTTTGTATTTTCATAGCTCATAGGGAGTATTGTCACTATTGACTCTTAATAATGCTCTATTTTGAATATGCACTAATGTACCAACTAACTCTCTCCAATATTTATCTAGTATCTTGGATTCATTTAGCATTATCCTCATCATCTCCTGAACTATTCTATTTTTTTGCTCAACTGCTCTATTTTGTTGTGGAGTTATGGATATTGAATAATGTCTCTTTATCCCATGGTCTTCAAAATACTCAATAAACTCATCTAATATGAATTTTCCTCCTTGATCTATTCTCAAGAACTAATCTTGAAATCAGTTTCATTCTCAATAAAAGCCTTTAATGCTTTGTAGTGGTTGAAAGCTTCTGATTTTTCTTCAAAAACATCACCCAAGTCATACGTGTAAAATAATCAATAAGCAACATGAAATATTTCTCACCTTGAGTACTTTGAGTTATCATAGGTCCACATAAACCAATGTGAATGAGCTATAACATCTGAGTGGTCAAGTATTATTTTTTTGAACCATCTTCTAACCTACTTCCCATGTTGACATGGTTCACAAAGTTGGAGGGCTTTGTAATATTTGGAAGATCTCTAACTGCTTACTTCTTGCTGATGTTAACAATATTGTCAAAATTTATGTGTTCCATTCTCCTGTGCCATAGCCAAATTTCCTCAACTTGAATCAAACAACATTTTTGACCTTTGATATCTAATATCATATATAAAATTTTGCCTATTCTTTGAGCATCTGCAATCAACACATCTAATTTTTTTCTTAATTTCACAACCTTCTACATAAAACTTTAGTGTGTGTCCCTGATCACACATTTGACTTAAAATCAAAATATTATGCTTAATAACTTATATATATATAATAGTCTCAATCTTATTTCTACCATTATCCAAACTTAATATACCTTTTCTAGCAATTCTAGCAGTAATATTGTCTCCAAATTTCACTATGCCACCATTGATCTTTTTCAGGGTTATGAACTTGATCTTGTCTCCTATCATGTGCCTCAAGCATCCACTATCAATGAACCATGGATTTTCTTCATTTATTTCATTCAAAACTATCTAGACCAACATAGACTTTTCAAGTAATTTCTTTTACCATGAACCTATCTGAGCTTTCTTCTTAATGAATGGAGCCTTGAAACTCTACTTCTTCTTGATTCACTCGAACATGCTTCTACAATACTGGGATATGTGTCTAAATTTATTATACTTGTAACATATTATGGCCTCTTCATTAAAGCTTGATAGAGGAACAAAAGAGTTATGGCTTCTACTTGACTCTATATGAGTTTTCTTCTCTTTGTTTTTGAAATTGTTATCCCTTTTTTGACATTCTATTTTCTTGTGACCATATCCATTACAATAAAAATAGTAGCCATAAAAATAGAAAATATTTATGTATCTTTGACCTAATTGAATTTTGTAGCTCTATTCCTTCCATCTTTATTTGTTTGAGATGTCCTCTATATTATTAACTTCTTCCTTTTTATTTCCTATTTTGTAAGATCTTTAGCATAACTCTTTCCTTTTTCTGTGTTAACCTTGTTTGTGAAAGTAGTGGCCTCCCCTTTCTCTTTTTTAAATTTGATACCTATCTTATATAACATTGATCTTTGAATTTATAATATCTTATTCAACATATTAGTGTCATTATTAAATTCTAAATTATTGGCTACTCTATCATTTATTTCTTTATTTGTTTTCTCAAGATCTACTTTTAAAGAAACAATTTCAATATCATACCTTTCACATTCTTCACTTAATTTTTACAACTAAGCTCTTAGATCTTCTTTAGTCTTTTTGGCTTCTTCAATGTGTGCTTATAGATATTCAATTATTTCTTTTGACTCTTTTTCATTTTTCTTGATCTAGTGATTTAATCTTTGATTCTTCTCAAGAGCTTTTAATTCTTTTAAGGCAAAAATTAGTTCTTCCAAATTCACTTCAACTTCATCATATTCTTCTTCTTGATCATATATACTTTTGCTTATGGAGGCATCTTCATCTTTGGTCATCAATAGAATCTCTTCTTCTTCTAAATCACTAACTCCACTATCCTCAACTAAGCTAGGATCTTTAGAATATAAAATATTCTTATTGAATCCCTTCTTGAATTTTCCTTTTAAATTATCCTTGTATGTAGACTTTCCTTCTTCATTGTCACCATTAACCTTGTCTAGGCACTTAGCTATAAAATGTTCAATATTTCCATAATTAAAATATTTGAAAAGTAATTTTACTTGATATTTACCTATGCCTTTTTTCATATTACAAATGAAAATATCTCCATTGTCATTTTCATCATCACTAGAGCTATCACTTGATTCTTGATTCTTGAAATCATCTTCCCTTTTTGAGGGTTTCTTTTATTCAGTCTACATCTCATATTTTATGAGAATACCATGTAGTTCATCCATCTTTAGCTTGGATATATCTTGCATCTCAATTTTTGAAAATTTTGTATCATATCTCATTGGTAGGGATCTCAAAACTTTTTGCACCATCATTGATTTTTCTAACTTTTCTCTAAGGCCTTGAATATGATTAACTATTTGATCAACCTGTAAAAGATAACTCACTATATTTTCTTCCTCTTCTAATTTCAAACTCTCAAACTATCTTCTAAAAGTTTGGAGCTTACCTTGTTGAGCCTTTCCATCACCTTTGTAAATATTTTCAAGCTTTACCCAAGTCTCATGATTAGATTTTCATTGCATAAATTTAACAAATTTTGATTCACATAAACCACATAAAATAACATTTAAAGCTTTATCATTATTTCCACTTGCCTTCTTTTTTATCAGAGTAGTCACAAGTGTCTATGGATCTTCATATTCCTCCACAACTACTTGCCAAATTTTGAATACAAGAGACATAAAATAAGTCCTCATCATTATCCTCCAAAAATCATAATTTATCACATCAAATAAAGGTTCCTTATTTTTATAAAAACCTTCATGTGATCCAGCCATCATGCTTTCTCCAATCTACTTCAAGCTATAAAACTCTTTCCAAAGGAACCTACTCTGATACCAATTGTTAATCATGGGATATACTGAGGTAAATCAATATATCATATATATTATAAATATTTTAATTAATCAAATTCCACTTAACCATGCATTCAAGATATGTAATAAAACTAAAATAATATCCACCACATGAGAGAGAGAGAGAGAGAGAGAGAGAGAGAGAGAGAGAGAGAGAGAGAGAGAGAGAGAGAGAGAGAGAGAGAGAGAGAGAGAGAGAGAGGGAAACCCAAAGTGGGAAATCCCACAAAGAACAATCTTAATTATATGAATGAGCATCAACTCAAATTACAAATTTTGCAAGCACCAACTTATAGGAGCACCAACCCCTTGTAAATATTTTTGAGTACCAACCCACAGAAGCACTAACCCCTCTTTTTTATAAAACATAACTATCTCTCAATGTTATTTTCTCAAAAAATGATAGAAGTCTACAATATCTCTTTCTATTCTCTCCTCTTTTCTTATATAAAACAATTACAAACCATGCACTCTCTTGCATATTAAAAATGGATTCCCAAGCCTTTATTTATAGATTTTTAAATGACCTTTGGCATTCACCCTTTGTGACTCTTCACTCCTCATGGAAAATGGTTCCAAACTTGCATGACCCTTTGAATCCTTATATTTGAAAAGTCACATGGTGACCCTTCATAAGCAAATGTGTCCTTTCCTCTTTTGTCTTTATTTTGGTGACCTTTCAAATTACTTAAGGTGACTCTTCATGGAAAAATGCACCATACCTTCTTTTTTCTTCACTTGGTGACTCTTGCAATTCCTCAAGATGACTCTTTATGGGAAAATGTGTCCCATTCATCTTTTGTCTTTACCCCATGACTCTTTGACTTATCTATGGCCCCTCTTTTGACTTTTATGCAACCAAAAATATATTCATTAATATTAAATAAATATCAACATATTTTATGCAAAATATGAACATTAAAAACACCTTTAGACAATAAATGATATGGGGCATTTATCACCAATGCTAGACCTTTGACATCAATGAAAATATTTCCAATAATAATATTAGATCACACTATCTTATTTACTGGTTAGTGTGTGAACTTAAAAATGAGTTGTGATTCATAAAGGTTAAAAACATTACCACATGGCATAAGCTGATTGGATCATAATATCATAATTAGAAAGTTATGGGGACCATAAATATGTTAGGTCATGATAAAGTGACACATAGCCTACATTATAAAGGAATAATAATTAATAGCTAAATAGATAAATAAATCAAGACCAGGTTAATGTGTGATAAAATAGACTAATTAGAATAAAGATAAAATGATGCTTGTGAAAATATAAGGATGATTTTTTTTTAATATTTTTATCAAGCTTAGTCACATGAGCCTAAGTCCCAAAACATGGAAAATCATAGTCAAAGTAGAATAGTCTTTTTTTGTAAATAGTGTTGGGAAACTTAACAAAGTCTAAATTTTATTGAAAACACTTAACTTGAAATTTAATTTTTAGTCATTAAAATTGACCCAAATCCGAAAAATGTCAAAGGGAAACTAGAATCAAAAGGAAAAATTAAGACCCTTATTCAATAAATTATTAATTTAAAAAATTTATTATGTCATAAGTAGGTCCCAATTTTGAGAAATAATGGGGTGTGTTGGCCACAACATAAGGATGTCATAAAAACATGTTAAATACCATATTACACTAATTAAATAAACCATTATGGTAGAGCCTCCCCATAAAGGTAATTCAATATGTCTAAGGTTATATTATGTATGTCCATTAAATCATTTGACTACACTTACAATGTCGTGTATAGCCTTTTGTGTGAATCCCAGAGAATTCATAAGTGTCGTGGCACAACCATTTTCACTTGAACCATTATACACTATAACACTATATATGGTACTCATTTATGTAAATTCATATGAATAACACATGAAAATCCAAGTCATGATAATTAATCTTAATTTCATATAATGTAATCAGAGGTTGATATGGTATTATACTCCTAAGTTTTCCAATATATTATCTATATATCTTAGAAAGAGGATACACATAGTATGTATGATGTACTTCAGAAGTATTCTTAGTTTATGTTTCCTCATGATTTTGAAATATGCCATTAAATATTTTTATCTTATATTTACCATTTTTTTAGTCCATAATCCTCTATGTGTGTACTCAATAAAATTGTGTTATCATTGATAAGATCTTGTATCTTGTGCCTTAACTTAAATCATTTGTTTGTAGGATGTCTTGTGAAATGATGATGATCATTATAAACAATAGTATCATGCCCACTAGGTAAAGGTTTTCTTCTATCAACCAATAATGGTGGAGTGATAAATAAATGGTTACACTCATTAGTTTGTGTATCTACTTCTAAGGATGTTGAGGTAATCATGAAAAGTGCCTCCTTTATGGGGCATGTAAAGAAGTCTATTTGTAGGTTTTGATATTGCATTAACTATTAGCTTCAAATCATTATTGTTGTCATTTTATTTTCCCTAATAATTTATATCTCTTTTAAACTTAGAATTTTAAGTAGTACCATTAGTAGTGGTGTACGTATGCTTATTGAGTGCATTGAACATGAGTTCATGTTATCTCAATGTATGGCATAACTCATAATATTATATGAATTTATTGATAACATGCATTAATGAAGTGGTACTAGAAATATTTTCTTGAAGATATCTTGTAGATAATTACATACCATAGAATTAATCATCTTAGTTAGCATGGTTTTGTATTAAAGTACATATTCACTAATTGGCTCTTTTGTGCATAATATCTCTTTTGATCAATGTTGATAGAGAAATGTGCTATAAAATTATCATCTAGAGGAAAGAAGACACTAACCAATTGAGTTAGAAGGTAATTAAACCATCTTAAATCATAGTATTTGAGATTCCTTTGAAATAACTTATTCAAAAAATGGTTGTTGGTTGTGTTTTCTAAGCATACTGCATGGAAGGATTGAAGGTGTTATTCACAATCACCTAATGGGATATTTGGAGTGACAAACCCTAAAGGTAGGAGATATGATTATATCTTAGGAGCTAATGGATTATGGATACAAATATTCAAATATAGTGAATGACTAGCTCAAGATGTACATTGCTCTAACTGTAACATCTTATCTTATAGAGTTATAATAATATTTTCAAGGGAATGTGTAGTAGGTGATGTAGATGATGTAACATTTGTAGTAATAAAAGGATGGGAATAAATATCTTGTATAATAATAGGCATGGAAATTTTTGGGATGCCTTGTGTTTCCCTCACATAGTATTCCCTAGATGATGTGTGTTATTTAATAAGAATATATATAATTATGGTGGAGTTGGAATACATTTCCACTTTAAATTGGAAGTTCAAGAATTCAATGCCTTATCTTTTTTTTCCTTTAGTGACTATGAGTTCCAATTCATAGAGTTAATTGGTTGGGAAGAGGATTTTTATTTCTATAGTAATGAGGGGATCAATCCATTTTTTACCTTACCTTCTCTACAAGGACAAAGGAAGTTGTGGAGCTTCCTGAACATTTTCTCAATCATATATGAAGTCAAGATCCCAATTTACATGGTCCAACAGGAATATCTCTTGATTAATGTAACTACAAATAAAAAGTGCCGAAAAAGAAGCTAAGAAATATAAATAAACAATGTCAAAACCAAGGATAAATCAAGAGATTTATGTTTAATCAATCAAGTAGAGCAATGCCTAATGTTCAAGATATTGAAAAATATCATTCCACCTAATTCAACCCTAAACCATAAAAAAATTAAATAATATGGAAAATAATATCCATGAGTTACTTTTTCTCAAAGTCTTATCACATGAAATAATTAGTCCTACAATAAATAGAGTAGTGAAGCTGATTAAACAAAGAAAATTTAATGACTAGAAAAATGAATCATCTTGGCATATTTTTTTCAACTTGGTTGGAATTCTAATTTTCATTTCATTCCTTATAAATTGAAAATAATTTAATATTTTAATCTAGACTATCTCTAATCAGATTAGATTAGATTAAATTTTATTTTATTGTAATACCTAAAAATAATCTATTAAGTGTTTTCATAAATTTTTATTGATTTATAAATTATAATTTGATAAACTTTATAGAAAATATGGTGAGGAAAGATTTCAAATAATTATTTTTGGCCTCAACATCAATAATATCATTAATTTATTCATTTATGCATCTGATCAAGATCTAATTTTTGCCTCAATTATACTTAGAACTCACCTCAGAGAAGAATAAGATTTCAATAATATTGGTAGTACAAGGGATTAGATGGAGTGAAGATCCATCAAGTGAAAGTGACACATTTAACTAGTCTAGATTATTCTTTGAAGTGAAGCCTATGGATCTTGAAGTCTTTAACTCAAGGTAGAGTATATTATTATCCTACATATTAAATTTTTCTCAAAGGAATATATTTTTATTTCAAATCTTGTGGTAAAAGAATTTAACTAGAGAATCAAAGTTGAGATAAATATTACTTTCACACATGTCTATGGTAATGAGTTGTCCTTGGCTACATTTTTACCAAGTTTAACATAATGTCATAAGATTATAATGGACTTAAAAACTTCATAATATTTATAAATAAGAGAGATGTTTAATTAGGATAATGAACCTATATTCTGTATACACATAATATTTTTAACCTTTTATCAAATACTAACACTTTACATCTTGCAAGCACCCGTTGAGACTCAATCTCTCTAAGTGCATGCCATAAAGGGTACATTAGGAAAGGAGTGGGTATAAATTTGGTTCTTCATAGGATTTTTATCCCTTATTACCACACTATAACCAATCTAACTAGATCTTAAAATTATTCCTTAAGCTATTACTCCTCCCTTGCATAATCCTCTAGTCTTTTTCCTCTTTCCATCCTCCTTTTCTTGCCTTAATTCCATTTTGGACTATTGGCTGTACTAGGCTGACCATGGTCGACCCTATACATTTTAGGGGTATTTTTCACTTTTTGAGTTTGTTAGCCTTTCATCTGACCTAGCTCAGACCTAGTGAATTGTCCCCAAAAATATGCAGGGTCGACCATGGCCAACCCTATATAGTCAACATTTTTGGGAAGATTTAGGGTAAGATCCACTTATAAATATAATATAATTTACATAATTATTATAATATACAATCAAGAGTTATTACTCACTCGTGCTTCTTCACAATTTTCTCTTACAACATTCTAATTAAAAAATCTTAGCTTAGGGTTTCTAGTGGGAGAATATAGTCTTATGGATAAGTATTGGATGATTTAGCCTTTATTAGTGATCCTTAAAAACCAAAAAAACATCTTATGAAGCCCCATTGGCCAAGGGAGAGATTGAGTCTCGATGGGTTCACATTCAGGTAAGTATATTCTATCTTTGTTTTCCTCTCTTTAGTAGATAAAAGTAGCATAACTGATGGTTCAAATAATATTACTCTTCATGTTTCATGTATTAGGGTATTACTCATACTTAAATTAATTGATATTCTCTTATGCATTTTTTTATTGCTTTACTAACCCCTTTATTATGCCATAAGCTTTGGTGTGCACTAGATTAGATTTACTTTCTTGTTATTAGACATAAGTGAAATATCAAACCTTAGGACTATTTTAGGGTTATTTCATGATTATGTTAGACTACAAGATTTGAATCCCTACCTCACATGGTGTATTATGAAAAGTGGTTTTGTAATTGAGTCTAATAGAGCCCCATATTTGTCATGCTCTCACTTAACAAATATATCCCTAATCAAAAGTGTATGTATGTTCTATCTTCTCTAATCTAGGATTAATTTATAGACATGATGAATTTATGATTACATAGATTCTAGTGAGCTTGATGTGAAACTAACCCTTACAATATTTATTTCACTTTGTTTCATTCTTTTTAGCATTATTTTTATCATATTCTGTCATACTGAATAGACTTCATCGACCCAATTCTAATCTCTATGCATAGGTTTTTAGGAATATTCAACTAAATCAACTCAAATAACCTAGTACAAGTTTGTAGACTTTTAGTTTAGACTACTAGGTCAACCTTGTACATTTTAAAACTTCTAGTTTAAACTACAAGGTCAACCTAGTCAACCATATACACTTTCAAGCATCCAATCTAGCATACTAGGTCAACCTTGGTTGAACTTATACATTTCACACACTCAGTAGAATTTTTTTGCAAAGCTTGATAAAAAAATTCAACCTATTTAGTAGAGTTTTCAATCATATTCCAATGTTATTCATTAGTAATATTCATTCTTTGCATATCTAATCCACTAACATTCCTTTCAATATCTTTGTCTCTTTCTTTTCTCTTTTTCCTTTAATAGTTTGTAGTCTTTAAAGATGCCCCTACATAGTCAATTGGATCAAACTTATCAACCTAGTTCTATAATCTATGTGATGATTGAAATAACTAGGTCAACCTTAGTTAACATTATACTTTTTTAGACCTTGCTTTTATAGAATAGGTTTGACCCTGGCAACCCTATTATATATTTTGTGCATATAATGTCAACATTATACCTTGTTTCAAGTTGGAATTAATATATATATATATATATATGTTATTGATTAGTTCACACCTTTATTTTTTGGTTGCTTTCATTCTTAGAATAGTTCACATAGTTTAATTAGGAGGTTTTTAATTAACTATTTAGTTTCACTATTTTTATTTTATGCACACATAGCCAAATCACATAATATAAACAAGCACTTTATCTTGTGTCTACCTAAGGCCAACCTACTTGGATTTCATCACCAAGGGGAAGCTAACTTGATACTTTGGTCAGGTATAAAGCATGGTTAATGGTATATTCTAGATAAGCACTAGACACCCTTATCACTGCAATGTGTGAAGTGAGGGGGTAGGCCCTAATACCAATCATGTATCATTTCTACTATAGTCCTTTTCAACCCAAACTACCTAAAACCATCCTTATATTGCTATCTAGTTCCTTTATTTATAGACAACTTCCCATCACATTTAAAATCATATTATTAATAATATAATAAACTTCTTAGGTTGACCATTTAAATAGCTTTTTAATTTTCAATTTGATTGCTTGCTCTTTGCTCAATTATGTGTGAAAAAAATTACATTAGCTAATGTTAGTGCAAGGTTTTGAATTATGTGATTCAATTAGATTGGCCAACATTGATCCAATTAACTATTTTTTCCCTTTAGTACTTACTTTCCTAGATTAGCTACAAAAATTATCTTGTTTCATTTCATAGCTTGTTATCAAACTTCTCATTTTCCCTGTCTATTATACTAGGTTGATCCATCAACCCTGTACCTTTTTCTAACTTATATTCACTATATAAGATCAACCCAATTGACCCTGTACTATCTACAACCCCTTTGACCTCTTTTCCATATCTTTGTTTATTATACTAGATCAACCCAGTTGACCTTATACTAGTTTTAGGTCATATTTTTTATGTTAGGTTAACCTAATCAACCTTGTACTATTTTTTCTTTCCTTGTTAATCAAACTAGTTCCCTATTTCTCTAATTTTTCATTTTATACATCTCTCCTTAGTCATAATGAAGTATCCGAACATAAAATTCTTTGATAGCCTAAATCTATGTAGATACTATATGGGATGTTCATTTCTCCCTCTATTTTCCTCTTAATAGAACCATCACTCTTGGGGAACCTCTCCTCCTTATTCATCTATGAAATGTATCATGGTGTAAATAACACCTCCAGATGAAGTTCATGGATTTGATCCTTTCTACACTTACCAAGAAACTTCTCATCTTTAAAATATTCAAACTAATGTGGGAGTGATTGACACAAGTTTACTTAATAATTCCACTTGTAATCCTTCTTTTAGAAATTCTCTCCCTAATTATAATTTGGTGAGTGATCATACAAATACTAACTCACCTTTTGATACAATTCAACTTTTAACCCAAGTCATCTAACAAATGAACATTATGCAAAATTCTAACACCAATCAAATGATCCAACTTCAATAACATCTAATCAATGTGGCTAATCAACCTCCAACTATGCATCCTCAAGCTAATCCCAATTTCATTCCTCCCCCTCTTTGGGATGCCTCAAGTAATTCTATTCCTTAACCCATAATAAATAACAAGATGCTTAAAACTATTCAAAATGAACCTTTATCCCACTATATTTTATCCATTGATATTGGAAACATATCTCCAACTATCAAATATGATGGGACTAAAGACCCTAACTTATTTCTCAAAGCCTTTGGAAACCTTTACAAAGAGTGGATCCAAACTAATACCTTTTCCACAACTAAAATCTTAGTTAAAACTTTTATTGGTAATGTATTATAATGGTATAATCAACTTCCCCAACATTCTATTTGGTAACTTGAAGATTTGGTTAATCCTTTAGTTAAAGATTTTCAACATAATGATCTTCCTAAAAATTATCTTACCCAGTTCATCAATGATAAGTAATCTCCCACTAAATCAACTCATGACTTTATCCAAAGATGGAAATCATTAGCCCATACAGCTGATCATAACAGACTGATGATAACTTATTCAAACTCTTTATCATAGCTTTAACTCCCACTCTTCAATATAATGTTTGAAACTTTACTCCCTAAACATTTAATGAAGCTCTTGATCAATCTAAACATTAAGACTTTCTCATGAAATAATTATAACCTAATCTTAAACTTATTAAAGGATCTTTCCAAACATCTAATGTTATCACTAGTAATTCTCTACAAACCAAATTAGGAGTTGCTAAAACCGATGTTAATTCACCTTCTCATACACCTCTTTTAGTTTAAAAAATGAAAGAATTTTTAATTCCCTAAAAACATTTCATCTATCCCAATGCTCCTCTTAAGTGGTATGACCCTAATCTATTTTTCTAGTTTCATTCTGACATTGGGAATTCTCATGAATCTTGTAGAGGGATCACTAAATTTTTTATCTCCTATATGCGTGGTGATTCATTCAATCATGAAGTTATGATCAATATTTTTTGTCAATTGTACATTGCTACCTTTCAAAAATGACAAAATTATAAAAACTCTACCTCAAATAACCAAAAACATTCTCCCAATAATCAATCAATTTCTAAGGATGTTTGTGCCATTGATGCTGACTATGACCAATAATTTAACAATTCTCAATATGTAAACACTATTAATGTCAATTATCATCATAAACCAACTCACAAATATTTTGTTACAAGCCTTAAAATTCATCTTTAGATGAACTTATTAAAGATACTACCACTACAAATCTTGATTTGAAAGCACCTGATGAATAAATTCCTCCTATTGATCCTCTAACCACATCTATTCCTCCAAAATCTAATTTATCTCCTAAAACTTGTGCTAATATTCTAAATATCATTATAACTTTCTCTTATAACTTAACTCTATGCCTTGTAAGATTCCAATTTTGTAGTTGGTTCTTACTTCACCCTATCATCATAAATTCCTTATGTAATAACTTCAATATATTAAAGAACCATCTTCCATAGATGAATAACCACCTTCTATCAATTCTCAACCTACCAACATCAATACCATTGAAACCATGTGTCCTTATCCTAAGCCCTGTATTGAATTCCTTGAAGAAGACACGATTAATTATTAAATTATTTTTAATTTCAATGATCACCACTCTTTATCAAAATAACCGTTAATACCACTCTTATTCTAAAATCTATAATTGATGAAGGTTTGATTACTAATATCGCATCTTTATGGCTTATATAATAACTTGGTTAAAACAAGGATCATCTTAATCAAACCCATGTTATCTATCATGGTTTTGATAAGATAAATCAAAATACACTTGGTTGTATTTGGCTTACATTAACCATAGGACCTAAAATAGTTTAGACCAAGCTTATGGTCCTTGATCTACTTTTATCTTATAACATACTCCTTGGTCATCCATGGACTCATCAAATGAGGGCCATTAATTCTTATGGTAGTCAATGTATTAAATTATTACATAATGGAAAATGGTTTAAGCATGAAGCTGATCCTAAGCCATGAGTATTTGACTACCTAATCCTAAATCATAATATCATGTTCCTACAATTCTTAAGATTAATAGTTCTCCTTCACCTGAGTTCATCAACATTAATATTAATTTACAAGTTGCTCTTGTGTATTATGATGATTATGAGTTGAATGAGTTTCAACATACTTACAATACTACTAAATTACCTCCATACATTTCACAATGGCTTCCTCCTTCTCTCTTACCAAGAGACTGTATTATTCCTCTCATGGATGAGATTACCAATTTTACCCCTCCATGAAATGATCAAGAGACTTCTATATTAGAATATGCCTTCACTTGTAATGAATTTGGAGTGGATAAATTATTTCAATATCCTCTCATCATGTCCCTTTATAGATCTAGTAATATCAAGATTTCATCCTTTGAAACTCCTCTAGATTCTCAAGCATGTACGATTTCTCCAACATATGATGACAACTATATCATGGCCCAAGCTCAATATAGAGATTATATGTCTAACATAATTAGAAAACCTTAGCCCAAATTCATGATTTTAATCAATATGTTCATACCTTTTTTATATATCATATACTATATCATGAGGGTCATGTGCCTCCCATCAATCTTCCTCTTATCGATACTCCTTGGGTAGTAGAGCAAATTATGCCTTCTAAATCTCCAAAAGTTCTTAAACCTCATTTACCAAATTTGGATTCAATAATTATATTTTATCCTTATCCTATCACCAAATCTAATGATAGACTAGTATATTTCACTCCATCTACTTCTTCTACTCCTAAGATTACACTAGATTCCAAGGCAACTGATATTTGTAAGATACACTATGATTTTGATCGCCATGGCAATCAAATTTTAGATCTTAAATTAGATGTCAAGTATTATGGTCTTCTACCTACCTTACCTAGTGATGAAACTATTATTTAATTAATTTATGTTTGAGAACCCCAACTTCATTGGTAACATCATAAAGTTGTAAATTTCAAAACTAAAACTCCTTGCTTTAACAACTTCGTTACTAGTATTGATCCTAAAACAAATCCAATTTCAGCCTTACCTTATGCACCATACCATTTTCAAGATGGTAATTACATGCTTATTAAAGAAAAAACGCACATCAAATATGGTACTCCATCTTATCCTTGACTAATTATAGATTCTCAAGAACTCTCACCTTTCAAACATGACAATTTTAGCTTATTCTTTGACAAATATCATGAGGCTTTTGCTTGGTCCTATGAGGACATGCCTAGCATTAAGTCTAACACTATGGTACATAACATCATTACTTATCTTGATGCCAAGATTGTAGATCAAAAAAAAAGAAAATTTACACCTAAATTTTCAACTTTATTTCATAATGAAATCATCAAATTACTCATCCTAAATTTATTAAACTAGTGGATTATTCCAAATGGGTTTCTAAAATTGTTCCTGTTTAGAAGAAATTCACTATGGTCATTCACATTTGTATTTATTTATATAATATTAATATTTCTCATCCCAATAATAGCTTCCCTTTACCTTCAATAGATTCCATTGTTGATTCCACAACTAGTTACAAAATTTTCTCTCTTATGGATGGCTTCTCAGGATACAATCAGATTCATATCACTCTTGAGGACCAATATAAGACTACTTTCACTATGGAATGGGGCATCTATTGTTATGTCAAAATTTCCTTCAACCTCTAAAATGTTGGATCCAATTACCAAAGTGTGATGACACACATCTTTCATTGTCTCATTCACAAAATTGATGAAACCTATGTAGATGATCTTATTACTAAATACAAATATTGTAAAAATCATATTTCTAATCTCGCTATCATCTTTGACCATCTTATTAAATTAAAATTTATACTTAATCCTTAAAAATGTGGCTTTATAGTCACATCTAGAAATTTTTTAGGATTCTTAGTCTCTCTTTATGGCATCGATGTTGATCCTATTAAAATTAGTGCCATCATCAACATGCCATTCCTTATTCTATTCCGAACATTCATACTTATTTAGGAAAGCTTGGGTAAATTAGATGATTTATCCCAAAAATGGCATACAGAATTCACTTTATAAATTCCTTTCTCAAGAAATGTACTACTTTAGAATGGACATATCCATGTCAAAAAGCCTTTGATAACATGAAAGAGTCATTACTTCATCCACACACACTTCATCATCCTTATAATGATAAACCTTTAATTCTATATACTTCTTCCATAACTATTTTATTTGGGATAATGCTCTCCCAAAATCATAATATGGGAAGAGAATATGATATCTACTACATTAGCTAATGCCTCATTGATTATGAAACATGTTATACCAAAAATAAGCATGATTACTTCACCATCTATTTTGTAGATGAAAATCTTAGACACAATATGTTTTACCAAAATACTTATGTCATCATTCATTCTAACCCCCTTCATATTTTATTCTCTATATATTTTCTTTATAGAGATAGAATTGGCAAATGGATGGTCCTCATTAAATTTGGCCTCCACATCATCACTCAAAAATATATCAAAGGGAAAGTCATAGATGATCAACTTGCCACAACTCCTATTCCAATAATTTATTCCCTTTAAGATGATCTTCCAGATGAAAATATACTTTACATTGAAGTTATTAATCAAGCTATCTCTCTCAAAGATTAATTTCATAGATTTATCACTGATCTTGAAGCCAATCAACTTGATGAATCTTCCACTCCCACTAATACTACTAAACTAAAAGTAGTTATCAAGGAACTCCTTGAAATTAATGTTGACTTTCATGAGGATACTTGGACCCTCCACTTTGATGGTGATAAATGTCTTCAAAGATCTGGGGTAGGTTGCATTCTCATGAGTCCTCTTGGCAAGATCATTCCTTTAGATTTTTGCTTCACCTTTGATGTCACCAAAAATATCACTAAATATGAAGCTCTCATTTTAGGCATGTGAACTTATATTGACTTATAAATTCAATACCTTCATGATTTAGGTGATTCTCAGCTTATTTACCATCAAGTTAGTGGCGATTACCAATTTAAAAGTGAGAACCTTATTACGTATCATCAAATTTCAACCACAATTTCTAAGAATTTCATATCTTTCACTATTGAGCCTATTCCTAGAGATCAAAATTCCATTATTGATTCTCTTTCCTCTTTAGATTCTCTATTTCATCCACATGAATTCCTTTCTAATCCTTATTTTCTCATATAAATAAGAAAATCCCCATCTTCTACTCAAGCACCAAATTCAATTATCTATCATATTGAGGTTGTTACAGTTAGATAAAGCATGTGGTACCAAAATATCTTTAAATTATTAGAACACCAAACTTATCCTCCTAATTAAAATTTTCATGAAAAAACATGTAATCATAAATAAGCCTTCAAATATGTATTTCAACATTACATCCCTTATTATAATAACATTGAAGGTACCTTGCTCCATTGTGTTATGCAAGATGAGGTCCCTCCTCTTCTTTAATAAACACATGGGGGAATTTGTGGTGGCCACTACAATGAATATGCTATAGCACACAAATTCCTACGTATTGGCTACTTTTCTCTTGCTATTGAAAAGGATGTAATTGAATATGCTAGATGATTTTGATCCTTGTCATCTTCATGATGATCTAATCCATTCACCTCTGGCCAAAATTTAAACTAATGAATCTCCTTGGACATTTTACACTTGGTGATTTTATTTCATTGATAAAATTCCTCTCTCCCATGATGGACACGATTTATCATTACCGCTACCAAATAATTTACCAAGTGGGTAGAAGCCATGCCCCTTGTTAACATCACTAGTCTTATAATTTCCAAATTTATTCTTAACCAAATCACTTGTTGCTTTGGTGTTCCTCATACCATAATTTTAGTTAATTATGGAAACTTAAAAAATAAACATGTTAAACAACTTTGCCATAATTTCAAGATCAATCATGAATTTTTCATGCCTTATCATCTGTAATGCAATGGTCATGCCGAGGCCACTAATAAAATTATCAAAAAAATTATCCAAAAGATAATTCATGAAACCCACATATATTGGCATCTTCATCTCTATTATTAACTTTTGGCTTATCGAACTAACATATATATTACCATTGGGGAAACTCCATTATCACTAGTCTATGGTTCTAAGTTAGTTCTTCCTTTAAAAGTTGAGCTTCAATATCTTTGTATATCTTTTTATGGTACTATTCCCAATGAATAATTAAATGAAGCTCACCTTCACTCCCTTAATCTTCTTGATGAATGTCATCTTTTTGCCTTACAACACAACTACCAATACAAGGCTTGTATTGTCTGACAATATAATAAACATGTTAAAGTTTACACATTTAATTTTGGTGATATTATCCTTAATTTATACTACACCCATGATAAATAAGGTAAAAACACTCAAAACTAGTGAGGCCTTTATTTAGTTAAAGATATTTGTCTAAGAACCTACCATCTTCAAACCAATGAAGGCCATGTTTTCAAAGAGCCTAAAAATGCTCAATTCCTTAAAAATTACTTTTTGTAAACATTTCCTTCTTGTCATGCTTTCTATCTACATCTATATAACACTTTTTACAAGCTACTTAAGCATGGGTCTTTCCCTCTATGTAAATTTTCTTGTTTTCACAAACCTTTAGTCCTCCCTATTGGTCTTTTGGTTTCTTGATGTACCATAATCTTCTTTATCTTCTGGCATTTTCTCTTGTTTTTCACACCCCTTCAGTTTTTATTTTGTGATTTGCTTCATAATACCATGAATAAGACCCAACATTCCTCACAAAATCACCAAATTTTAATTATTCTTCTCACACTTTTTGCTTTTTAATGTTGTTTTGGCATTCGTTAGGTTTTTATTTGTGAGTTGCTTTGTAAGACCATAGATAGGACCCGACATGCCTCACAAAACTATCATTTCTTTGATTTATCTTTTCCTTATTTTGTGAATTTTTAGTGTATAACCATGGATAAGACCTGAACCTCCTCATAAAATTAACATCTTTTCATGTTCTTGATCCTTGTTCTCAACTTTAGCTTTTACTTCTTTTCATAGATGCATTTTCCATAGTAATCTATGTTAGCATATTTTCCTATATTTATCTCATTTTTATGATAAGTAATCACCCTTTACGATCATTATATCACTTTTTTCCCTTTGTCCACATTTTTTTTACATTTTTATTTAATTAAAATTTGTTCCATGTGTCCTCTTGATTTTCCCTTTCTTTTACTTCACATTGAATAAAACAAGGTCAAAGTCAAGATAACACTTTTATTTCACCTAGATTTATGAGAATCTTAAACCCCATGCACTTTGAAGTTTTTCTCTCTTAATAACCTTGTCCCAAGTATTCAAATGAAAGTAATATATAGCACCTATGTTTGGCTTTCCTAATCTGTATGGAAGAATATAAAAAAACGTCAAAAAAGAAAGTTAAAAGCCAAATAATTTGAAACAAAAGGAAATGATATCTAGAAGGCAACATACAAATCTCAAAATTAAATTTCACACCAAAATATGTGATTACAAACACATATATTATCTATAATTAAAGGTAAAACTCCATAGTTGGCTTCACATAGAGCTAAGGTCCTTTGGGGTATAGTAGACTAGTATATTGGAATAGGTTAATTCAAAAAACTCTATGGTGCTACCTACTTTCTCATGCAAGTACCCAATTTTTATAATATATCTATGGCTCTATAATGGGTCCTAAGGAACAAGTAACACATCATGGGGAGGTAGGTCCATTTTATTTTTCATGCATATAGCTTTCATGGGATGATATTTATACTTCATTTATTGACCTAAGACTTGTGTGGCTAAGAGAAGTTCTTCAGAGTCTTTAAGGTCAAAAGTCCTCTTATTTTGACAAACCTAATTTGAGTTTCATGACTTCAATAAAGAGTTCCTCTAACTTGGTTTTTCCTTCATTTTACCCTCCACCTATTTCATTTCCCCCCTTGATAGGCAAATTATGATTCCAAATCTATTTTCCATTCTTATTTAATTCCTTTTTATTCACCTCTTAAAAGCATGTTAGCATTACTTTGTTTTAGTTTTTTCTATCCTTAGAGTGAAATAAAATGTTTGAGTAACTATGGATTATCTTCTTTGTTTATACCATCAACTTACATTTATATACTTAATTTAATTTTCTTTTACCATTTGTCATTGTTTTACTATCCTGTTGTTACAGACACTTGAGTTCGTATCCTTTTTACATTGTTGAGTAAAATTGGCTTGTCATTTCTTACTCAACAATGTTGTTTTCCATTTTATGTCACCTTTTTCCATTATTGAGTGAGATGTGGATTGTTACTTCTCACTCAACAATGTTGTTTTACCATTTTTTTTCTTTACCATTAATTTTTTTTATTACCATCCTATTTGACATTTATCCTTAGTTTGACTTGGTGAGTTTGCCTTTCTTACTTAAGGATAGCTTATTTTATTCTTTCGATCTTTAGTAGCCTTGGATTTTTGGTTACTTGATTTACTCTTATTTTTTGACTTGGTCATTTTTTTTAACATAACACTTGTCACCCTAGATTTCTAAATTTCCCAAGTACATCTCATCCTCATAGAACAAACTATCTTAGATTTTCTTATGTTTATTTATTTTTTATATTTAGGTTTATATTCTTGGGTTTATCAAAATTAGTCTCTGTACCCTACACAATCAAAACTAACAACACAATAGACAACCCCCTCATGATAAAGGTAACTCAAGGTATGCATCATTTAATTTTTAGTCATTTGATTTTAGTCATTTTTATTTAAAATACTATAATTTTTGTCACATCAACATTGTGTGTTACTATGTTCTTTCTCAAATCACCATCCCCTATTACACCTTAGTGACATGTGATGAGATTAGAATGGGGCATATTTATACACAATATTTTTAACCTTATATCAAATACTGATTCTTTATATTTTTCAAAAACCCATCAAAATTCAATCTCTCTAAGTACATGCCCTAAGGAGTACATCAATAAAGGGGTGGGTAGACCATTAGTGCTTTGAAATATTGTTGTCCCTTATTACCACACTATTACCAATCTAACTATCTCTTAAAACCTTTCCCTAAGCTATTAATCCTCCCTTACACACTCTTCCAATCTTTTTCCTCTTTCCATCCTTTTTTTATTTCATTAATTCCCTTTTGGATTATCAACTGTACTAGGTGGACCATGGTCAACCCTATACAATTTAGCAGTATTCTTCACTTTTTGAGTTTGTTAGGCTTTTGAATGACCTAGTGTAAACCTACTAAATTATACCTAAAAACATACTAGGTCAACCATGGTTAAACATGTACAACCAAAATTTTTAGGAGGATTGAGGGTAAGATCTACCTATAAATACAAGATCATTTCCATCATTATTATAATATGCATCAATATTTATTATTCACTCAAACTTATTCATAATATTCTCTTCCACCATTCTACTTGAAGAGTATTAGCTTAGAGTTTCTACTTGGAGAATCTAGTCTTATGGATAAGTATTGGATGATTTGGAATTTCTTAGTGATCCTTACAAACCATAAAAACCCCTTTTGAATCCCCTTTGGCCAAGGGAGAGATTGAGTCTCGGTAGGTTCACATTTAGGTAAGTATAGTCTAACTTTGTTCTCCTCTCTTTAGTAGATAGAAGTAGCATAAGTATTGTCTTTAATAGTATTACTCTTCATGTTTCATGTATTAGGGACTTACTCATACTTATCTTAATTGAGATTCTCTTATACATGTTTTGATTGATTTACTTACCATTTATTGTGCCACAAGATTTGATGTGCACTAGATTAGATTTATTTTCTTATTATTAGACATAAGTGAAATATTAAAATGTAAGATTCTTTTAGGGTTGTTTTATGATTGTGTTATACTTTAGGCTTTAGAACCCTACCTGACATGGTTTATTATGACAAGTGATCCCATAATCAATTCTAGTATATCCTCATATTAGTCATGCTCCCACTTAAAACTATATCCTCAATCAAAAGTTTAGGTATGCTCTATCTTCTTCGAGCTAGGACTGATTTCTAAACATGATGCAGTTCTTATTGCATATATGTTCTTCCTCATACCCAATTATATTGAATATATACCCACAACATGTGTTTTTAAACACACAAATAAATTTTTTAAGTACTCTAATGTTGAGTCTCCTTTCACCAATATTAAATGATAACATTTATTTTAACAGTGCCTTGAAAGACACATTGAACCACTCAAGTTTGTTTTCACTTTGAAAACACTTGTGCCAAATTTTAAAACTTAAATTAAAGCATCACACTTCTCATTATCATACTACTTTACCCACCTTAATCCAAAATTTTAAGAAGTTTAAAAGTCTTTTTAGGATAAAAATGTCCTAAAAACATTTAAATATATCCAAAAAGTGACTATGAATCATATTTAGAAAGTTTAACAATTTTTCTAAGACCTGCTTTCAAATTATCAATTTTATGAAAAATCAATAAAATTTTGTGTAGGGGTTTCGAAGTGATGTACTCTATTTTGAGCACAAATTTCATGTATGAAGTCCATTTTGGAACTCATTTGAATCATTGGGAAACTATTTCAATGAATCACCATGTAGTAATCATTATTCAATTATTTGAAAAAAATAGATAGGATTTCATTTTAATCACAACCCTTCATAAGTATATGCGTAAAAAAGTGAGTATAAAATAATTTCAAAATAATGTGATCTAAATTGACAATACATGTTCGCTTTCATACAATCAGATATGAAAACTAGTTATTAGTTGGTCAAATTAGCAAACATAAATATATGACATAAACTTTCAAAGAAAATGGGAGAAAAAATGAAAAAAATGGATATTTTTTAAAATTAGAAGTAGATTTCATAAAATAAGGATGATTTGGTTTGACAATGCATGTTCATTTCCATATAATTAGGATATAAAAATGATTGATAATTTTCTATATTAGGATAAGTGAGCACTTGAAACATATCATAAAACTAGTAAAAAGGGAGATAAGGAACCAGTCATCAAATAATTTAAAGTTATCTTGTATTCTACCAAGTAATGTAGTCCTACAATCAAAACCAACTGTTATCGAGAATTTTGAACTTTACCACAAATTGTGTTCACAATATGTGATTGGAGATAAATAAAATAAGATGATGATCCAAAATTTTCAAGATGATAATGTTGACCCAACATACGAATTGAAAAGGCTTGAAAAACCCATGTAAAGCTCTGGCCCAAGTAAAATTTATAGTGTAAATTATGGATGGAAAAAATTCAAGAGGTGGCATTCGTGAACTAAAAATCAGATTTGATATTTTTTTAATATTAAATCATATCAATTATCTTATAATTAATTGATTTGTATTCAAATATATTAAAATAAGTGAGTCAAATTTGTAAAAGGAATCATGAAAGAATTCATTAACATTATCAAGTACATATTCTTGTGAATGTGATAACATGAACATCAATGTGAATGTAAGTAGAGTTTAGCACTTGTTTGATCTAGTGATTATTTGAATTTGATGTTTAGTAACATTCAATGCTTATTAAAATTTATGTTAATTATACTTGTAATTCATTATATTCAATTCTTAGTTTATTAGGTGATTATTTGGTTCGATATAACACTTGTTTTATTTGGTGTTCTTTTGAGCCAATATGAATTTTAAGTGAAAATAAAAATAAAATAAACATAGGTCCCTACATTGAAGTAGTAAGGAGTTTATATTATAGGTACAATTTAATACATATCATCATATGATAATATTTTAAGGAATTAAGAAAGGGTTTAATTCATAATATTTTAAATTGATTTCAAATTGAACAAAGTGGATTTTAATCTCTAACATTAATGATGAAACTAGAAATTTTGATGGATATTACCAATTTTATTGAAATGTAAAAGTTCAAAGCTTTCTCCCACATACCCACTATGCAAATAACTAAGTGGATATTTTTAGATGCTTTTTAAAAGTGGAGTTTTATAAAGACTTGACGCAATGGAAATTTTATAAAGATTTTCCAAAGTGGATATCTTTAGATGATTTCCAAAGTGGAGTTTTTATAATACTTTCCACAATGGATATTTTATAAATACTTTATGAAGTGGATAGTTCCAGATACTTTGTTAATGTGTAGATTATATACACACTTGTTGAAGTGAATATTTTTAAACTTTTTTCTAATGTACATATTTGAAGAAGTTTTCCTGAGGTGGAGATTTTAAGATGGGATTTTTTTTTTTGAGATTTTCTAATCATTTTACAAACTAGTGCTTTTTAATAAGGATGGTCAAAAATATAATAAAGTGGATATTTTAGAAAGGTTTTCCAAAGTGGAAATGAATTATAAGATTTTCCAATTTTAATGCATAGACCCCAAACAAATTTAAGTGGTTATGGGCTAAGTGAGTCAAACTAATCAAACTATGAATTTATCAAATAGTATAGTGTGTAAGTCATGAAATCATTTAATAGTGCTAGTTTTTAAGGCCTTTTATAAAATTTTTAGATTTTATAACTTGAAAAGTGTAAATTAAACTACTTAAGTCAAAAAGAGTCTTATGTTAAGTTACAATCAAAGTAGTTACCTAGATACAATATGGATGCAAGTGTTATAAAAAGACTGCAATGTCTAAAAAAATTATATAAAAATCCATATATAGTGTGGTAATATTTTTATTATTTTTACTTAAGATAATGATGATAATCAGTTAACTATGGTTTATTAATAATTTAACTATTGTTATTTTATCAATGTGCAATTGAAGTTTAACACATAATTATTCAATGATATAAGAATTCTTCCTAAGGAAGTCGAACACAACATATTAGGGTGAGGTTAAATTCAATAGGTGTTTATATAATCATTAATTAACATTATTAATAAAGAAGAGGGGAAATCCACATTAATTTGATGTCTTAAATATAAATTCCAACTTAATTATAATTTATTTATTTAATAGATCATAAAGAATTCAAATATACATCTCGAGCCAAAACACATAAGGGAAACAAAATTGAACTAAGATAATAATTACTTTATAATAGGATTACCATCCTTAGGCTGACCAAAGAAGAGTACATATGAAAACATTACATATATCTAATCCAAAGGGAACCCTAAATAAAGAGAGTTACAAATATATCCATTGTAAGGAAGCTAACGTCAAAGCAAATTAGGCTTAATGTAAAAGGCTAAATAATAATCAAACATAAATTAATTTATAGTTATATTTAATCATTATTATAATTAATTTTATCACTCTAAATTTCACCCTTAAGGAGGATGTTCAATAATTAATCATTAAAATGATAACATGAAGACACCTCTAGGTTATGCGTGACCTAATAGTTGAGATTAATCTCTAGATCAGGGTTAGATTCATTGATATATCACTTGAAACTAATACTAAACCTATGCTTTCAAGGAAAAGGGAGAGAGATAATAGAAAAAAAGTAAATGGGAGGTGATGTACCAAATTTCATGACCAATACCACTCATTTATAGGTGCACAGTAAACTATATGACTGAATTGAAACCATAATACTCCTAATCTAATCCTCTTTCATTAGTATTTCAATATAGAGGTTGTAGATGATATTTATGGTGAGAGGGATTATCAAAATGTATAAAATAATACATTAAAAAATGTACCCCAATACTTAACCTCTACAAAACTACTTGAAACACACCATATGACCTACAAGAGAAATTTTAAACTACATAAAAGTGAGGAGATGTGACAACATACCAAGGAGAACTAAATCAACACTTGATAAGATGAAATACTATTAGATACATGATAAAATATAATAATAAGATAAAGTGAAAATTAGTTGTCTATTAATTAATTGGATTATAAAAGGAGTAGGGCATCACCCTGTTCAGGTGGAAGGATCAATATAATGCCAAACAATGTAGTACATATAAGAGGAATAAGAGAGGAGAGAGAAGGAACATTGAGAGAGCCCTTTGAATATTATCATTCATAAAAAATTATTTAAAATTCCAAGAGGAAGATTAGATAATATTCCTATAATTTTATCTCAACATGTTTTTCCTTGATTTGATGATGTCCTTCACAAAGTGGCATAAGAGTGACACATCATACTTCTCCCTTGAAACTGTCATTTCTTATTGTTTGAGTAGTTATAAGTGCATGCCTAACCTTTAAAATTTATTATTATTATTTAAACCTCATTTGATGGGTTTCATATTCCTCCAATTGATATTTTAGACATAACACCTCATGAAATGATCATAAATTCCTTACTTGACCTCTTTTGCTCACTTTCTCAAGTTGATAAGCTTGCCAAGGCCAAGTGAAAGCATGAAACTTCATGAACCTAAATTATTTAGGAAAATAATATATTTAATAAGGGTTTTAAACTCATTATAATGGTATCACATACCTTTACATTTTTTTTAGCTTCAAACTCTACCTGTAACTCCACAAATTGCTCAATTTGGCTTTTGTATGCCTCAAGAAGCCCTGATTTGAATTTTGAGGTAAGCTATGTTTTAGACCTCAAATATCTCTATCCTTTGTCTAATTATAAATTTAAAAATGTTTTAAACCTTTTGTATTTGTAAAATATTATAAATTCCTCATCAAACTCTCAAATAATAATCCTTTTAAAAGTGTTAGTTGGTTGCCTATAGGGTTTCCTAGAGAGTTTTTTTAGTGATCTAAGCTTATTTTACATTAGTTTTAATTATATAATCATGGATTTAGATAATAAAAATAATTATAAACCATATAATATCATTTAATTCCCTTAAAAAGGTTTGAAACACTCAACTCACACTTCATCCATGAGCAAATCGATCAAGAACACTGAATTCCTTCATGGTGCAGACCAGTGTTTTAACATTCTCTCTCATCAGGGGGAGTACAGATATGAAAAAAATGAAAAAATTAAAAGACAAAAAATTAAGTCAATGTAAATTTTCATGAGGTTTCATTTAATAAAACTCAATATATGCACTTTTTAGTGTTGCCCCACCTTACAATGGTCTCATTTCTACATGATCATTGGTCTATGATTTAGAGTTTTGTTACATTATATGAGGTTTAAATACATTATTATTATTAAAATAGACATATAAATATTATTATAATATTTACAATCATATTTTTGTCATGATAAATTAATAAAACCACCTAAAAACACGCTTTTAGACCTATAACAACCCAAAAATTGAGAATAATGACACATAAGAAAAGAGAAATGAGCATATATTATGTTTTATAAGGTATAAATACCTCATTATTGTTTAATTATGACATTAATATACCAATATATATCATGAAACCACTATATACCTTAAATCAATCACTTATACATCCTAAAAATACTTTTTCTAATTGTCCACCTTTACATTTTCTCTACTTTGAAGACCTATTCTCTGACATGGCACTTGATCATGCTTGGATATTAATTGGAGATGATGTTTTAGGTATAATTTTACCATGAAATAAATATAACCACCTTCTATTTTCATTAACAAGATAAAAAACACACTCAAATAAGATAAAACCACATGGTTGGTGTTTTGGAGGGGCTTAAGGAATTGCAAACACTCTTACTAATTATTCATAAAGGATATGCATTAAATATATTAACCAATTCCATAATTTTAAATTAAATTAGGGTCACATCCTTACCCTAATATATATATATATATTCCTATATTTATATCTTCTTCATGATCCAATGCAAAACATGTTGGCCTTCTTAGCTTATGCAAGCGACTGATGGAGAAATTGACAAGGTTTCTTGCTTGTTTGGACCTATAAATTATATGTAATCATGGTTTAGAGATTTGGGAAGATGGATTAATTTTATTGGTTGAATATATATAAATAAAAAAATAAAATTATATGATCTTCTCATAACATATCTTCTCTTTCCATGAAACTTATTTATTTTGCTCAATCTCCTACTATAAATGCATACCATGTGTCAAATGGAATTATCTATATCATGTATTATGATATGATAACATTCAAAACTATTTTTTCCTCTCTTTATTTCCATTATAAAACTTTTTTGTATGAATTATCATTAGAGGAATGAACAAAAAGGTTTTAAAAGTGAATAAACATTGGAAAATGAGTATTTGACATGCTGACAAAGTGTACGAGGAAGGAGAGATATGATGTTCTCTTCAAAAAGTGTCACATTACATAAAAAAAACATTTTTAAGATTTTTTCATGGATTTGGAACTTCACACTTAATCTCTCTCCAAGTGGAAACATTACAACACTTCAACAAGTAATATAACAAGACAATTAAAACCTTAAAGATTCTAAAATTACCTACTATAGAGGCTACTAGTCTATAGTCTATCAAGGATAACTTCCACTATAATTGTCTTGTTATAACAAGTAATTAACTTCAATTGTAAAATATTCATCTACCCTCCTTATAATAGGTTCTTCCTTAAGGATATGTTTTTCATGCTCATGAATAATATTTGGTATTAGATAAGCCCTCTCAAATCTTGGGATCTTGAGAGCAATGGTCTTATCTAGGGGGTCTTACAAAGGGGGAAAATAAAAGTTTTAAAGTATTCCAAAATTTTATCCTTCCACTCACCAATCAATCTCTCAAATTTTAAGGTGCTTTGATCCTTAACCTCCTCAACAAGAACTTATTTATTATTTTGGATGCTTTCTTGGATTGACCTCTATGATGGATAGGTTTGAGGTTCTCAGGGAGGGATGGATGGATATTGTATAGGCAAAGGTTCTTATTTATCTTTAGTTTCCCAATGTATGAATTCTTCATCTTTCTTCTCCCATGACTCTACAACTTGCTTCTAGCTTATAATTTTGAACCTAGAAGCTTCCTATTGATGGTATTTTACTACTTAGGATAGGTTTGGGGTAAGATAATGTTGACACAAGGTAGGAAAGGGCACATAAGGTTTAGTGTATTTTGTTTCTTACCTCTCAAACCTAATAAATTTATTAACTCTGCAAATATTGGAAGTGGTAGGTACAACTTGACCAAGATCTTGGTGTGGGAAAGGAGGATAACATTCTTAACAATAAGCTTGATCATTTTCATAGGTTAGGTCATATGAGGGGAAGATAAGATGAAAATATAACTAATATTATGTATAATCAGGGGTATGAGGGGGGTAAATGTTATGATAAGGATGATATTCTAATAAATAAATACTTGAAGAGAAGCCATACACATCATTAACTTTATGTGAAGTCTATGTAGGTAAGGAATATGCATTTTCACTAAATGAAGAGTGAGAATACATACAAATTTATATTATTTAACATGGATAACTTGGGGTTGTCATTGATGCTTGTGTTTGTGCCTCTAAAGGTTTATGTATTGAAGATGATCACTAACAAGTCTTCAATAGATGGAAATAATTATCCCACCAAACATGCCAAAATTGTTATCACTCTAGATTACACCCTTTAGGAGTTTGTTCAAGCCTTCCTCATTTGGATGATAGCATGGAGACACCAATAGGCTATGGGTGACCTAATAATTGAGGTGAATATCTAAATTAGGGATATCTCCCTTGATGTATCACCTTAAAATACTAATAAAAATATGATTTCAAGGAAAAGGGAGAGAATTAACTAAAAAAAAGTAAATGGGAGGTGAAGCACCAAATTTCATGACCACTACCACCCATTTGTAGGCTCACAATAAACTATAAGACTAACTTGAAACCACACTACTCCTAATCTTATTCTCTTGCATCGATATTTAAAATGGAGGTTGTATATGATGCTTATGGTGAGATAAAATATCAAAATTTATATAATAAGACACTAATGAATTTATTACACTCCTTAAACTTTAAAAAAATACTTGAAACACACCATATTACCTATAACAAATACTTTAATCTACATGAAGTTGAGGAGATATGATAACATATAAATGAGAACTAAATCAACACTTGATAAGATCAACTACCATTAAATGCGTACTAAAATAAAATCATAAGAGATGGTTAAAATGGGTTGTATATTACTTAAATAAATTAAATAAGGAGAAAGGATTCAACATACTCAGGTGGAAGGATCAACACAATGACAAACAAGGTTCTACGTATAGGAGAAATGAGAGAGGAGATAGAGAAGGGACATTGAGAGAGCTTATATGACAAGGGTCATTCACCACAAATTATTTACAAGGATAAAATTAATAGGAGAGATCATTAATATCATTTTATCTTAACATGTGTTGCCATGATTTGATGACAGCCTTCCCAAAGTGGCATAGGAGAGACACATCATACTTCTCTGTTGAAACTACCATTTATTCTTCTTTGAGGAGTTATAAGTGGATAACTAATGTTACACATATATTAACATTATTGACACCTAATGTGAGGGATTTTATATTCTTAAAATTTATATTTCAAACTTGACACCTCATGAAATGACCCAAAACTCTCCACTTGACCTGTTTTACTCAGATTCTCAAGTTACTAAGCTTACCAATGCCTAGTGAAAGCATGAAAATTCATTAAAATACATAATTTGAGATCATAATAGACAAAATAATGGTTTTAAAATAAATATAATGGTGTCACATACCTTCACACAATTTTTTATCTCCAAACTCCACCTATAACTCCAAAAAATATTCAATTTGGCCTTATTATGCCTTAAGAAGCCCTAATTTGGATTTTGGTGTCTAAAAAGAGTTTTAGACCTAAAATAATTATCTCCTTGGTATAATTTTAAATTTATAAGGGATTTAAATCTATGGGAGTTTTAAAATCTTTGAAATACCTCATCAAAATCTCAAACAAAAATTCTTTCAAACTTTCCAGTTTACTATCTCTAGTATTCCTTAGAGAGGTTTTTATTAATGATTTGATATTATTTTACATTATTTTTTATTGTATAATCATGTATTTAGACCTTATATATATATATATATATATATATATATATATATATATATACCCTATCATATCATTTATTTCCATTAAAGAGTTTTGAAGCACTCAACTCACACTTCATCCATGAGCAAACCAGTCAAGAACCCTAATTTTCTTCATGGTGTAGATCTGTGTTTTGGCATTTTATCCCTCATGAGGGGGTGTAAGGATTTTAAAGAACATAAAAAAAATTAATGGAAATAAAAACTGATATCTATTTCAATTTTCATGATGTTCATCTAGTAAAACTCAATATATGCAATTTTTAGTGCTATCCCGCCTTGTACCATTTCATTTCTACATAACTATAGATCTATTATTTGGAGTTTTCTTGAGTTATATGAAGTATAAATAACTTATATTATTTTTTAATTGGACATATTTATAATCATATCACCATTAAAATCATTTTTTGGTCATTATCAATCAATAAAACCACCTAAAAACACTCTTTTAGACCTACAACAACCTAGAAATTAAGAACAATGACACTTAGGAAAAGAGAAATGAACATATATTAAGTTTTATGAGGTATAAATAACTAATAATTTAAAAAAATTTACCTTAATATAAACTTATATATCATCCAGCCACTTTATGCCTTAAATCAATCACTTAAACATCCTAAAAACACTTTTTTTAACTATCCCCCTTTGAATTTTTTCCACTTTAAAGAGTTATTCTCTTATATGGAATTTGATCATTATTTTATATTGATTGGAGATGAATTGGGAGGTATCATTATACCTTTAAATAACTCTTAAAATATTTCATTTGAATCAAAAATCTAGAAAACTCATTCAAATAAGATAAAACTATGAGGTTGGGGTTTTAGAGGGGCTTAAGGAGTTGTAAACACTCTTAATGATTGTTCATAAAGGAGAGGAATTAAATATATAAACCAATGAAAAAATTTGGAATTACATTAGGTCACCCTCCTTACCCTAAGAGATCTAGTCCTAGATTTCTTTCTTCTCTATGATCCAATGCAAAACCTACTAGCCTTCTTAGCTTATGCAAGTTATTCAATGGAAAAATTGATTGGGTTTATTTCTCATTTGTACCTATATATTATATGTGATAATGGTTTAGATATTGTGGAATATGGATTAGCTTGTGGAAAATCTTTACCACTCTTTTTTTCATTTTTTTTGGTTGAAAATATTTGAAACAACACAAAATTATACATGATCTTCTCATAACTTATCTTATCTTGCCATGAAACTTGTTTATTTTTCTTAATTTACTATTATATCTACATACCAAGAATTAAATAGAATTATATCTAGCCTAGATGATGATATTGTAATGTTAAAAATTGTCTTTATCTCTATTTCTTTCACTTACAAACCATTTTTCTATGATTTAGAGTTGGAGTAATGAACAAAAAGGTTTAAAATTTGAATAAATAATGGAAAAGGAGTATTTGAAACCTTGAAAAGGTGTACAGGTAAGGATAGATATAATGTGATAGTCAATAGGTTTCACATGACATAAAAAAATCTTATTAAACTTTATGCTTGGGTTTCAACCTTTAAAATTAATTCCTCTCAAGGTGGCTACATTACAACACTTCAACAAGCAATATATCAAGACAATTGAAACCTTAAAATTTCCAAAATTAACTAAAGACCACATTTGACATATGGTGGACATTTTATCCAACACATAACATTAATTCAATTTTTTTTTACTAGAATAACATGAGGTACAAAGATAGGAGCACTCCTAACCTAACCTATGACCTACAATTGATTCCCCCATAATAATTTAGATAACCCACATATCCAATCAGAGTCTAATTTAATTCTCCTTTAAATTGTGGTGGGTTTCTTCCATTAGACACCATTATTAAAGGGGTTTAGACTCTAATCCAACAAATAACAAGCTAATGTGACTCAAATGAGACTCTAAATCTCTAGAAATCAAACTCAAGGTGAAACAACATAGTTAAAATTTTATAATCATAAAACACCTTGGCATTCCAAGGTGCATATGCTAACCCAAGGCACTTTAATACAATAACACATACAAGATTCAAAATTAATTATAAGTAACCCATGTTCCTTTGATCTTATGATACAAAAGTCTCATAAAAATCTATGTTACACTAATTAGAGATGTTATATCTCTTGAATGAGTTTATAAGGGTGTCTAATGTCATTAAGGAAGAATACAAGCTCACTAAAAAAGATACAATGAAGGTCACCTCCCCAAATAAATTATACATCCAAAAATATTACATAATTATAAAATATAAGGCTAAATATACACAAGGAAGAACACCCTATAATTCATGCTAAGGAAATTGATCTAAGGGTTACTTGATAAGGCACATTTTCCAAGACATTCTAAAGTGTCATTAACACCCACACTATAAGAACATCCTAAGTTTTATTTATCTATTCTCAAACCCATTTCCCAAGCTACCTATATATTTTTAGTGGTCACCTTCATATGTATAATCAGGTCTGAATATAGTTCATCCATTTTAAAGTGAGTATTAGTTAAAATGTAAAGGAATTAGGTCTTCATCATTCTGTCTACCACTAAAAAAAACATAGTTACCTCTTAAAAGTAACATTTTGGCCACTAATTGGCCAAATCACAAGTAGGACCTATTAATAGATACTATATGTATCTAAAAATATGGGGAAAACATTTATATGATTATAAACTTTGATCAGAGGTTAAACCAAAGCCACATTCAACTCTTAAACACACACCTTACCCTAGACCTAGTCAAAGGGTAACATGAAGCCTTAACTAAATAAAATGTATTTATGGTATGAAACTTGAAGTAAGATTTAAATGCATATCCTAGTTTATAATGTTGAAATATGGTCACAAAATAAATTATTTATTATAGTTACACATTTAAACAAATACAATAATAAGTGATACTCAAAAATAAGGTTAAGCACACTAACTTCCAAACAAATAAACCAAGTACAAAAGTACCCTCATAGCAAAACACCAAAAAAGGAATAATTGGTTTTTAGAATTATAATGTATTCTCTATGATATAGATAATGTGTTTAATGCTTATGATATTTTTTATTTTTGAAGCAACCAACAAAATTGTTTAGTATTTTGTAATAAATTTAATGGTTACAAATTGCCTTCCAAAAAAATTTCATACACTGGCTTTGAAATTACTTTACTAAAAATAGAATAACTTAAAGCAAATTTATTTTATCATTTTAATAATTATTTTTATTTTATATAACTACATTACAACTCTTAAGTTTAAAAATTCTATTTTTAATTAATTTATTCTTGTCAATTCTAAATTGACTTTGGGATCAAGAACTAATAATGAAAATTTGCTTTTGTAAATTAACTCCAAAATCTGTTGAAATGGGTCATTGTTAAAAGGATTGAACCTTGTATAATTGTTAAATATTTCATAATATCAAATAATTAATTTTAGTTATCATATTAGGAAAATATCCATTTTAGGTATTTTATTTTCATCGATTCTAAATCAATTTTAGAAGCAATGAAAAGTAGATAAAATTTTCCTCTTGTAAATATATTTTGGAATGGGTCAATAAAATAGATGGGATTAAAAATTATCTAAATATTTTTCATTTATCACACATCTATATATAATTTAGTTAAATTACTTTATTGAGAAAAAACCTTATTTTAGGCATTTAAATGGTACTAGTTCCAAAGCAACTTTAAGAGCTAGAAAGGTACTGGAATTTCAATTGTAGAATTGTTATGAGAAATAATAAATTTTTTATTTTATCTCAAGGGAAATTAATTATTATATCTCATATAATTTTAAGTTTTAAAACATTTACAACTTCAATTTTTAAGTTTCTTATTGTTTATTTATTTATTTATTATTTATTTGATTCCTAATGGGCCTTGCCAAGCTATTAAAAAAATATCACTATTTTATTAATTTAATAGCATTTACAACTATAAAGTATCTATAAGTAACATGATTATATTTAGGTCGCTAATAACTAGTATTCTAATGTTTTAATTTATCACCAAAATCAAGGATATAATTTTTTATATCATATGTAAGGTTAAAAAACATGTTAGGTCCCTAGAAGAATTTTATTTTAAAAGTATTACAATACTATGACATTGTTAACATAATAAGGGAAGATAAAAAATATCCAACCAAGATTTAATTGTGTGTATTTAGGAATAGTTCTAAGAGTATATTTGCTTATAGTGTAATTTTCATTTGAATGTTCAAACATACCCTAATGTCTCAAATTCATATTTAGATAATATTTTGTTTATAGTTCAACTTTACTTAATCTTCATTTTATAAAGTATTTCCTAAACACTCATAAAATTTTTATTAACATTTCTCATGCTTATTTCACATGTAATGTTTAACTATATAGGGAATAGTCAATGCTACATTTACACACAATGTTTCTTAGTTTGGGGGACGGATGATGATTTGAGTTAAAGTAAATGTTAAAATAATAAGGTATGGAATCCATATTTAATAATAGGGTACACATATTATTAAAATTTAATATTCATTTTAATTATGCCTCTTATATAGATATGTTATACAAAATGCATCCCAAGCTTTACAAACAATAAAATATATTTTCTTTTGTAAAAATAGAGTAAGTTTATTATTTAAGGTTAAATAAGTCTTCAGCATATATTATGGTTTAAATATAAAATAAAATTATAGTAACCCCAAAATAATTTTAGAACATATATGGATATAATAATTAACATATTATATAGACAGCATGTATATACATATTTTATGGTCATCTATATAAATATGTAATATTCATATTAAAATTTATAAGACATAATTGGGCAGGTTGGAAACCCTGCATATAGGTTATAGGGTATAGACCCTACAAAAAAAGGTTATAAGGAAGGCATTTAGTCTATAATGCCTTGAACACTATTAAATATATTATTCTAAAGATGGAAACATCTAAGGTGACCTTTTTTTAATATAGGGTAGGTGGATGCTATTTTGCCACCTTCTTTAATTGCTAGGAAGGTTAATTTTTATTCTTTATTATATTCTTATTTATATATTTTATCTTGTTTGATTTTATTATAAACCAATATACATGTAAATATATTTTAAAAAATATATCATTCTTCTTTAAATTATAGAATATTTAATCTATCGATTTGCACTTCTTATCAAAATAATCTTATTTCTTAAAAAATTATTTTCCATTTGTTGGTTTTGAGTTATGACCCATTGTTTATAACACAACTAACATTGGATCTATCAATTTTTTTGTATATGATTCACAATCCTTTCTACACCAAAATTATTTAATATGCAATAGAAGATAATAATTATAACACCCAAAGAAGATAAGATTCTTAATTCAATTAAAATGGTAGGTAGAGAGAGAGATGAGAGAAGAAAGAGTTTTATTATAAATTTATTTTTTGTAGATCATTATTTTACATAATTTTAATATACAATATTTAATTTTACACATCATTCATTTCATGTGTGTGTGTGTGTAGGAAGGAATTTTTGGAAATAAGCTTATTTTCTTTCCACGCACAAGATGTACAAATAAAAAGGAAACAAATGAGACCTAATTCTTCTCCATAATTTTAAAATTTAGTCTCAAGTTCCAAAAACTACAATAATCTCCACTCAAGATGCTCATTCCAAGAAACTCCTCCCATCAAGTTTTTCCCATGGTTATCCAACCACCAAAATGATCCTCCCACTAGACTCCACCCACTTTAATTAAAATAAATGAGTATCTTAAAAGTGTAAAATCGATGTCATGAAAGGACCCATAACTTTCTTATAAGCCCATAATTTTTATTACATGCTTAATAATTTATTGCAAGAAACATGTGAGTTTACAAGTACAAGTAACCCACCATTGTAATTTTATTACAAGTTTAAAAATGTATTATTAAAATACCATAAATTCCTTACACTTCTCAATAAATTCACTTACAAGACCCCTTCTACACTCCCAAAATTGCACAACTACCTACTCTAGGCTAGGGTGTACCCAATTAGCATCCCTAGCCTTCCTAGAGAATCTATAAAAAATAATTATATAATCCCACATAATTTTATTTGATTTAAATTTTATATTTATTGATTTTTAATTTATAATTATTAAAAATGTCTAACTATTTTTCACCAAATGAGGGTTTAAAAAATAGAGGGAAATAAAACTAGAATTTAAAAATACACAACACGTTTCCACACAAGATGAATACACCAAGAAAATTAGGGGAAATATGGTTCATTAAAAGGGGTATTATAAATACAATATTTTAATTATAATAGTGGTTTATTCCTTCTCTTATCCTTGGGAGAAAATGTGATGCAAGTTTTTATGTTGTATGTAGATTACTATTAATTTTTAATGGAATGCATTGGAATGTGTGAGCTAAATATTTTTATTTATACATATATTTGATATTATTCATTAATTAAATATGTTATTTTTTTCATGAATTAAGATATATGATAAATTATTGTATTTGATTGATTATGTCTAAACCCTTGCATTTTGAAAACATTATGTCAAAAACCCTTGAGGTTGATTTTTTTCTAGATATAGATAATATATATTGAAGGAATACTTGGATATTTTAGGTATTATTTGATTTTATTACATATTTTATGTTATATTTTTACCTACATACTAAAAAAACTATTCCAATCTAGGACTATTTGATTCTAAATGAAGCTTTTTGTGAAAGGAGGAAAATAAACATTACACTCATTTAAAACTAAAAATATATAGATATTCCATGGTACTTCATGTATTGAAATCCCTCTAGTAATATACTTCACTCTATTATTTTAATTTAGTATTTATTACCTTTCCAAGAAAACGACATTCCATTTTGAATCATCTAACCAATTTAATTTAAATTTGGGTTATACATGTGGTTCTATACATTTATTTTGTTTTGGTTTTCTCATTTTCCCTTCCATATTTTCCCATTCTCATTAGATTCCCCTCTCCTTTGTAATATTATTTTCCCATTTATTTTATTTTCACTTTTGGGTTAAATTACTAAAGTCCCCCAAAATCCTTCATCTATGATGGAGCCATCTCTCACAAATATAGAGTAAAATCACCCATTCCATGGGTATTTTCCAATGTTTTAAGTTTATATCCTTTCTTGTTGGATTAGTCTATTATAAAAATGAATAAAACATAAAAACATAAAATCTTAACAATAACACTCATGGCCAAGGGCCACATATAATGGATAATAAAATATCAGACAAAATTCTTAGGACTACACACAATAGACAAGTAATAATTATTATATTATGAAATAAACCATGTTAATGAATTATATAAAAATCAAAACTATTATATATTATCAATTTATGTCAATTGATACGTCTTTTAATGGTGTTTAAGCCTTTAATGATAAACATAGGAGGAATGAGATTATTCATAGTTTTTAAAGGAAATGGAGAGGATTAATGAGGCAAATGATGATTTCCTTCGATAGGCCATACCTCACCCTTAGGGAGAAGTTTTAATCTATATGATTTGATACATTACACTTGAAGATAAGCACTTACTAATATATTTGTATCATTTCCTATTACTAGATCATTTTAGGTACATGAAAACTATTAACATCCATTATACATCATTATATCCCTTGAAAACTCAATCTTGGATTATAATTTGGTTAAGCCCGATGTCATTCTACATGAAGCCCTTATCTATATATTAATCTAAGTGAGACAAACTTCAATTGACCCATTGGTAGGAATCTTATAAATTAGGAATGGCCACAAGAAAAATTAGACCCCTAAGGGATGTTGGAGGAATTTTTTTATAATTTTTTAGTTAGGAAGAGGAAAACCTAGCCTAGGCTATAATAAATATAAATAGGTCAAATGGGAAGGAAAAATTTAGTGAGGGTAAGAACCAATAGATCCTAAAATATGTGGAAGGATATAATGATATTAAGGAATTATAGATTCATAATCCATCAAATTATATATAAGTGAACCTGATATCCAAGAGCACTATTATTTTAATGGATGAGGTCACCCCTATTGATAAGGTGACTAAGAAACCCACTAGTAGTCTTAATCATAACTGTTAATCATTTAAGGTAAGGCTAAATGAGTTGGAGATGGTGATTATTAATAATTTGGATCTGATAAAGTACACAATTTTATAATCTAATAATATGAAATAGGGCATACTAACTCTTATTACTTAATGGAAGTGAAAATATGTTGATATCGTAAAGAAACCTCAAATCTTGTTCAATATTTTGTTGGAGGATATTCTTAGGAAGGAGAGAGACAATGATGAGATTAATTCCAAGAATTTGAATATGGGCTAGGGGAAGACTAAATAGGTGTAACTTAAGGGAATTAATAAATTGGATTCAAGTATTAATATGGAGTAGGAAAATATCAAGAAAAGGCTTGATGATGAAAACAATGATGGACCCAAGAAAAAGAACCAAAGGTAATAAGAATAAAAATGAATCCAAGAAGAAGGATAACATGATTAAAACTAAAATAACTAAGGAAAATTTATAGAATAATGTTAAGGAATATCCCAATGTGATGGTGGATTCATTTGAATAGTTTTAGTCATTTTTTCTGTTTTTGTTTTTCTGCTAAACTTTGGGAATTATTTTTAAAGTTTCACTATATTTTGTATGTTTTTTGTTTGCATCCTAGATGTAGGCTAGATGTTAGTATTTTTTATTTTATAGCTCAGTGTTATATAATATTTATTTGTAAAGTTTATGGGATCTTATCAAAAACCACTTTTTTACCATTACCTAAAACAATATATGTCAATCGATCACAACATGTAAAATTGCTATATCCATAGAATATAGTACTATAAATAATATTAAAAAGAGAAATACATGTGTAATAAATCAATGTACTTTAACATGGTAAATTTAAAAGTTCATATAAATATATAAAATATATCAATGTGACCTATATAATAGCATATTCCCAATATTAGCATGGCCCTTGGTTTTAGGAATGTTGTGTATCTATCTATCCATGTATCATGTGTATTGAATGCCTTGCATATCATTCATATATACCATGAAACATATGTGCATATAAAAAATGATATATGATATGCCAAACATGTGATAAATAATGTAAATGACTAATGTGAACAAATTATTTTACCCTGATTTTAATTAATGGTTGAGATCAATCTAATTAAGATAGATTTTTGAAATGTAATATATATATATATATATATATATATATATATATATATACAAAATTAAAACATAAATATTAATGTAAAATACTTAGATTGATTCTTCTAATTTGAAAATGATATATGCTAAATATATAAAGTACTAAAGATATCATAATACTTATTTTTTCTAGTTGGCTATTTAATGGTGACTATATTTTAGAAGTGAAAATCAGGGATAAGTAAGATTTTGGTTTGTTTGATTCTAGGATTAATCTCTTATTTATGTTAGGTTTGTTATACAATATCACTAGTTGACATTGACCTACTAGTAGATACTAAATTAACTGGGTCATCTTAAATGAGACCTTGATTTATTTATATATGGATCTAATTGAATCATTCCCAAATCCACTAAAATGTTAAGATTATGGGTCAAATTTAAGGATGAGATTTCTTTTATAAAATATTTTTTGTTTGGAGTAGGTCAATCTTAATCAGCTTAGGATGTTATCAGTTGGTGATAACAATTGTAACTAGTAGAATTGACCTATGTATAGGTGGACTAAATTGAGATTTTGGATATTCCTTTGCAAAAAATTCAACACATTTTAAGAAAATTGTGAGGTTATTTTAGGTGTATAATAATAAAATAGAATGTTTTACACATAATATAACAAGCACATCTGAGATGATGGAAAATTATGACCTTGTTTATGTGATCCAGTCACGAATGGTAAATATGGTGAAGATTATCAATTCCAAGTACCAAAGATCAGATTTTAGTATGTTAAAATGATCCCCTTTTATTGTATTAATGTAATTGATAGAGTAAAAGGATACAATATACTTGAGTATGTAATATACACTTTTTATTTTGGAATATGGTTAAAATGTGTAACTTTTCTCCATGTAAACCCATAATGAAAACAAATTAGTCAATGTACATATGTGAAATATAAAATATGAATTTTAAAATTGAAAGAGAAAGGGTTATATTATACCTATGTGTTAGTGAAAATCATTTTTCCATTGAAACTTATTGGGGATGATGCTTCCTCATTGAGGTATTAGAGAGTTGGGGTGATTATGCTCTAAAATTATGTAACTATGCAAGATCCTAAGTTGGGAAGGAAACATGCCAAAAACATCATGAAATTATGGAAAAGTACATAATGTATTAACCCAAATAAATATTTATAAAAATAAAAATAACCATGTGGTTAGGTTTAACTCAAATAAATCACTATGCTAGTAAATGAGAGAACTAATAAGGCAAGATTTATTCAAAATGAATCAAACGCTATAGATGGATTATATATTTAATTATAATTTTTCACTCTATTTCAATCAATATTGATCAATTTAAAGAAAAAGTATATGATCAAAAGGGAATGAACAATGTTCATGCCCCCATCATGTTCATGGGTTTGATTTTATAATTTTGTTCACTATAGAATATAATGCATCATCAAAAGAGAATGAACCATGTCCATGTACTCATCATGATTGAAAATTTTATAAGTGTGAAGTGGAATAAAAAACATTTTACATTCAATTGTAACTATGTTGTTTTATATGTGTGACAAAACTAGTATCATGATCCCTTAGTCTGTACCAAATGATATAGAACATTATGCATCTACATGTTGAATATGAGAACCTATATATAAAATGTATATGTGAAAACTTAAAATTTTATTCATATATATTATTATATATATGGACCTAAGTGAGTATGAATATATCATAAATATTAATTTGATAATATCAGTCATGTATCTAAAAAATATGAGATTTGAATAATTTGAATCTCTAAATATATACATTACTCTAATGTTTTACTCATGGATGCTTTTGTCTCTATGAAACTCCACAATAATGAACCCATTTTAAGATGAGGGATGCACCTTTTATATCATTCATATAAAAATAAGAGTTAATCATATCATATCATGTTTAAATATAACATCATGTAATATCATGTAATAATGTGGAGAGTATGTCATCATAGTAATGTATATATCAATCAAGACATTTATGTAAAATATGAAATGTATGACATGTAAATGCTATGCCTATATAAATGTATCTTTGAAGTGTGTAGTAAAATTTTAACTAAATAACACTACATAGAAATAATGCATGATATAGATCATGAAACCCCTCAATAATAGTAAGATCAAAATGTATAAATGTCAATGTCACACATAAGCCCAAGGTCCACATACAATGGACATTAAATGTTGTAATAAATAAGGTATAGGGCCACAAATAGGAAGAATTAAATTTTTTATAAAGATGGGACATCAATGATGTCACATCAATAATTACCAATGGCCACACACAATAGTCATACACAAAGTAACCAATCATGTAATATAATAAAAAAAAAATAGACCATAGAATAAAGGAATTAGTCTACACCATTCACATGTATCAACACCACATTAGAGTATAATTTCCATATAATGTACCACTATATAATAAATGACTTAGTAACAAGGCATGTGTAAGCAATACAAGTGTTTCAACATGGTACAATTGTTATGAATCTCATGCATAACACTCATGTATCATGAAATTCAAGTGTGTATTTATAGAATATATCATATACTAATCATATGATAAATAACATATGAAAATATTATAAACTAGAAATCATCTCATGTTTAGGTCTTGATTTCATTTTTATTTTATTTTTTATGTTTTTGTATTTTTTTCTTTTTTTGGTATATTTTGGAATATTTGAAACTAGGAAAAACTAGGCATTGATCCACTCAATGGGAAGGCAATGGTAAGTGTCTATATCAGGTGGTGGAGGGATATTCTATTATGGTTATGAAGTATTGACTGGGGATGGATAATAATTTGATAAGGAATTGTGTGGTGTAATATTTCTATATGTTCAATGCTCATAGAACTTATGGTATGATGAATGGCTCTAAAACATTGAGGACTCTATGATATATAATGTATAATATGAGGGTGTATCACTATTTATGTTTTTTGTGGAATGTGTTTAAATACCTATGAGATTAATTATTTACTATATACTATGGTGGCTTCTATGGTATTATAGTGACTGTGACGTAATCAATGTGCAATACCTAGTTGTATAGATGGATATTTTTGATGTTTAATAATAGTTTTTTTATGTTGATCCTAAATATGGGTATGAACCCTCTCTAAATAATAGTATTAAATAAATTTAAGGACCCTCTTTGAATAATGGTCCTAGATAGGTGTATCAACTCTCTTTTAGATGATATTTTGTAAATATGTAGCACCTAAGTCTTGTACACTTGACAAACTCAGACCTTGTATATTCCTCTTAGTTCTACACATGCCTTAATTTTTCAATCCTCACATCTACTTTATCTTTTGCCCTCTAGCCTATCTATTAGTCTAACCATCTTTATATTGATGACACATACATCCCATCCTGCCCATAATTCTTAAAAAGTACTTATATTACACCTATGTAAGTTCTAAGAATGTGATTGCTCCCCTTCTCCCTTGATACTAACATGTGGGATAGATAGTAACATCAATGTTATTATCCTACCCTGATGTAAGTCTCTAATGCCCTAAAGTCATCCAATTTTAAATTTAAATGTATTAAAATGGTTATCATGAGTGATTTAATTTGAGTTACCTCGTAGCAAGAGTGGTATAAATACAATATCAACCTCTATTTATTCCTCACCTATCTATACCTAGGGAACACCTAGAAATAAGACCAAAAGAGCACTTGATAAACACTCAAGTTGTCAAAATATTTCCTATTTTCCCCTATTCTAATATTAGTCAAAGGAAAAACCTAGCTATATGTCTGAATTACTAAAGGATTAGTCACAAGGTCATATTTTACAAGTTATAAGTTAGGTAACTATTATAATTGCTTTAGACACATTTCATGATTCACACACAAGCCAACACATATGAGAGGACCATATGAATCTAAGGACTTATTATAGAGCATTGTAATTTTAGGAAGTTCCATTTTAAAGTGGAGTCATTATGGGTTAGCTCAACACCATGTGTGCACTAACCTATTTTTCTTGAAGGTCACATTGAAGATGGAAATATAGGGTTTTACCATTTCACCAAGAGTGATAGTCCATGACCCTCATCTAAATACACTAGATAAAAGGTGAAACCAAACATAGAATTATCTAGGTGGTCAAATCCTATTTGAAATCATATTATTTATAGGACACCAACATCAAACTCAAACTCTATAATCAATGCAACTGCCCCAAGTTTATGTAACTATCTAGAGAGCCAAAGACACTGGATCTGAAATTTGACAACTATTCCATAATCTAAATCCCACCCAATTTTTACCTATACTAGATCCAGATATAGATAAGTACTTTATTTTATGTCATTTCTACATATATCATAGTTTTAAATTCCATTAATAGCCTATCTCAATTTAATAAATTTAGTATATGGTACACTTGAGTTAACACCTTAATTAGCCTATTATAGATTTGATATTCATCCATGTGCCCTATCATTTCTATATTCTTAACCATATATACCCAAATAAGGATTTCACAATCCAAATTAGGTTTAAACATTTGGTGAACCTAACCATTGAGCACTAAGCCCTAGGTCACTTAGGGTTTTCTATTTTTTATTATTATTGTATTGTATTTAAAATTTTAAACTTTTCATTTATGAAGCAATGGAACATGTTAGTGAAAAAAATTGATTCCAAATGGAAGATCAAGAGGCATTTATTACACATCTCAATGATAACAAGGTATTAATATATGTATTTGTGTATGTTAGAGATGAAATAAGAAAACAAGATAAAACCAAGGTTTCCTCACCTAGTAATGGTGAATGCTTAGAAAGTAATATAACTCAACCCACACTTATCAATCCACCTACATCTAATTTGGGCACAAATTATGTTTTTAAAACTTTATTCTTTGAAACTAATATTGATACATATATTATGAAATTATTCATTGCTTCAACATAAATACCAATTTTAATGTCTATAATTACTCAACATGTTTCCATCCCCTGTGGTGAATACTTAAATTTCTAATTGAAATCACATTATGCCTATAGTTTAATCACTCCTTCAGGTCATAAAAACCTTTTAGGATAAGGTTAGAAACATTGAAAAAAAGGATTAAATTTTTTCAAATGCTATAGATTCAGAAGATGTGTTGAATAAACCCCTTTCACTTGAGATCTCTTTGTACCCTTTGCCAACTAGATTTGTTGCACCTAAGTTTACATTTTATGATGGCAAGAGTGAGCTGAACAACTTCTTCAAACCTCCTATGTGTCATGAATTGATTATGATTCTAATGATAAACTTATGACCAAATTATTTTCAAGGAACCTTAAGGACTATGATTTGAGGTGGTTTTACAATTACCTATCCAATTTGAGAAAGCATTCAAACCTCTTATAGATCAATTTTTGGCACACTTTTATATTAACATTACTAAAAAGCTTTCCTATGCTCAGATTGTAAAGATCAAAAAAGGAACCAATGAACCAATCAATGGATATGTATTAGGATATAATACAATACTCGCTGAAATGACCAATCCTATGGCATACAAATATTTGTAAGACATATTCAAGAAAATTTTGCTTGCACTTTTACATGAGTCCATTATTTTCAAAAGTTTTAATCTTTTGATGAATTATGCCATGTTATGTGAGACTATTAAATAAATCTTATGTCATTGAATAATATAAAGTATGTATAAAACACACTAGATACATCTACATCTAGTACAAAATTTACAATTATAGGAAATTATAAGTTAAAGCCTCTTAAGCCTAAAAAACAAATAATGACCATGGTTAACACAATTTTAAAATAACTTAATTAGTTTTTCCTATCTAAGGCATCAAAGAGATAATTTAAAAATTTACCTGATACTCCTACTTCATTACTCATGTGTTTTTTATAGTGTCATCTTATATCTCTCCCCCCTCCTATAGAGGTTGATGTAAATATACCTATACACAAAGGATATGATGCAAATGCTTATTATGACTATCATAAAGTCTCTAGGCATTATACAAATAGAATTTTTACCTTGAAGCATATGTTATAGGTTCTCATCTATGAAAAAAAAATTAAATTTTATGTTCCCCCAAAGGAATTAGGTTCACAACCTAGCAATCACCATAAATAAAAAATATTTAATAATCCTTTTTAGGACCATTGTAATAAGGAATGAGAAGTCCAAATTCCATATAATGCACATTTTCCTCCATCATATTATGGATACCCACTAGATGGGGTTATTAGTAATTACATGTGAAATATAACTCCTATGGCTCAAAAACTTACCATTTCCTTTAATGATAGTAAGATTAAGGATGATGACTCTGATATCCATTCTCTATTCATTTGAGCATACCTTGATAAACACCTAATACATAGTGTTATGATTAATTATGGTGAAAGACAAAATGTTTGTACCATGAAATTATTTATGAATTTGGGTTATATTCATCATGATTTACACCCCTCTACTATATCAGTTAGATTATTCAATGGGACCTCTCAGAAGGTTCTTGGTGAGATTCATCTACCTTTATAGGTTAGTCCTACACATGTTATTACTTTCTTAGTTATACCTTCTACATATGTCTTTGACATGTTATTGGGATATCACTAGATACATAATCTTTGAATAATACCTTCTACAATGTATGGGTGTGTTAAGTACATCCATGTCAATCAAGTAATTATAGTTTCTAGTATTCCATATGAGAATCCTCTTATATAAGAGACCTTTATACCTATGCAATTAATTATAAAGCCTATTAAGGTTAATCCACTACAAAAGTGTAAGCAACATGAAATCCCATTTACTAGGCAACTAGTACTTGAAATACCCTTACATTAGAAATAAATGTTGGGTCCTACAAAATCTTCATCTTTTATGCACCATATTTAGATATACAAAGCAACTAAACATGTTCCTATTATTGTTATTTAAAATAAACCATAGAGTACATAGAGATGGGTTCTAATAACCCTTATTATTTATATTGGTATTTTATGACCATAGAGTCATATTAAATATATGTTGAGCATCACATATACTACAAAAAAACTATTTCACCTATACATGTTCCTTAGTAATACTAATGATTTCTCTCACTAGGTTCCAAGTGAGAGATACTTATTATAATCCTTTAGATGAGATAATAGGATGATATTATCTCTTAAAAAATACAAAAAAATAAAAAACATTCCAAAATCCAAAAACATTTTCAGCACCTATATGTTTAGTTGGATCCTTGGCATCTATGTGTTAGTTCCATGTTGAGAACTAGCATATAATTTAATCCTGTATACACATATACATGCATAAATGGATACATAATATGCTTATGGATGTTGTTATTTCATTATTCTCACATCTTTAGGACATTGGGGGCATCCATTTTCTATAATCTTGATACACATAGGTTATATGATTGGATGCTCACTCTACATTATCATGTTTGAGCTTACATATGTACTTATACATGATTTATCCATTATCATATACGGCACATGGTACTTGATATGATATGATATTGACATGTTTTGTTAAAAAATTTGATCCATGGGACACTGTGACATGTTTATACTAGTTGTTTACACTTTTCCTTTATATACTTCATTGAGTGTTTTGCCTTACCATTATCTTGTTTTTTTTTTGACAATTTAAATATGCTCCATTATATGCGGTCCCTATGCATATGTTTTAATTATTAGAAATTTAAATATAGAATTTATTATTTTATGTACATTTTCATATACCATTCCTTGATTTTGTGGAAATTTGACTAAGTCAGGTCCATTAAATTTTGTGACATTTAAACATGCCCCTTGTTTACGATCTCCTTCGACCATTACTTATTGACTTCATTTTGACTAATTCTATGTGTGTGTTTATTTTATTATTGAGATTATATTGTTACTATCAATATTTTTTCCATGATATTTATCTTGCATCTTATGCCTACATGTTATCACATTGGTTTTATGCACTTCAATGATATATTTACCTAGACATGTTTCCTTTTATATCCTACATGGTTACATTCATAAAATTTATAGTTGTCTTACCCTTTTGAGGTGAGGTAACTTTAAGGTACTATTTTCCCTCACCTCAATATGGGGGGAATATTAGTGGGGGCATACTTGGGAAACATGTTCTCCACACTTTGCACAACTTTCATAGCTAGTGGTGGCATGTCATATGGATATGGATTCCAAACATTCATGGTTTCCATATTACAGTGGGGGCATGATTTGGAAGCATGTTGTCCATATTTACTTAGTATTTATTAGTTATACTAGTTTTCAAATTCAATGGGGGAATGTCATACAGTTATGGCTTCCACACATTTAAAAATTCCAAATATAGTGGGGGTATGCTTTAGAAGCACATTTTTCATACTCATTCAGTATGGTACTTATAATTCACATATTTAGTGGGGGCATGCTTTGAAATCATGTTATCCACACCTAATCAATATTTAACATATATAGTTTATAACATTAGACATGTTTTGGAAACACATCCTCCACATTGCTACTTATATTTTTTTTTAGATTTCTCCATATATAGTGAGGGCATACTTTGGAAAGCATGTCCTCTATACTTACACAATTATCTAAATTGGCCAAATCACACATTTATATGATCCATATTCATATTTATGTAATAATTTTATACATTCTACCATTATTATACATAATTTCACAATGATACATATATAAGGTACATATGATATGTAACATGTGCCTAATATTTCAAAATCCAAATCAATCTCAGATTCTAAAACTATTTCACATACTGATACCCTATAGACATTTATAGACTCTAGTGAGCCAATATAATATAGTAGTTGTTTCACCTTTTGGTATGCTTGAGGTGATTAAATAACTCAATCTTTCCAAGTATTTAGTTTGGAATTAATCATACAATCTCACTAGGTTATAAGTATCATTGGGTTGCATGATTAAATTAATCTCAATTACCAGGTGGCAAATCACTTTTTATCTAACTTTTGTGGCATGTGACTTCTAATATATCTTTCTCTATATGCATGGATATATTCAATTCATATATTTATCTATATTTATCCTTGTTTTTGTTTTAAAGCCTTACAATGACACATCTTTTGAAAAAATAAGTTGCCAATAGGCAAGGTAGCTACACCAACACATAAGTGTATTTTTAAACCTTTCTCTTTGAATTTCAATCAAATTAAATTAATTTTAACCTAGATTATATTTACTAATTTTAAAATATAACATGCTCTTGGTTGAAGTTTAGTCACCAAAAAATCAGTCAAATTCAACTTTGACTAGCCTTATATTGATGATAAAAACACCCCATATTTCCAATAATTCTTAAAAATTAATTATCATACACCTCTATAGGTTTTGAGCTTGTGCATGTTCCCTTTTTCCTTGAACACTAACATCTAAGACATATACTAGTGATGACATTATTTTCCCACCCAAATGCAAGTGTCCAATGCCCTAAAGTCATATAATTTACAAATGAAATGTTTTAAAATGGTTAGCCTAAGTGATTTAATGTGAGTTATATCTCAATAATATTGGTATAAATACAATATCAACCCTCATTCATTCCTCACTTAACTATACCTAGGGAACACTTGGTAATGAAACCAAAAAAGCACTAAAAAAAATTCAAGTTGCTAAAATATTTCCTATTCTACCCTATTATAATACCAATCAAAGGAACAACCCAATTATAGGTCTAAATTACTAAATGAGTATTCATAAGGTCATATTTTACAAGTTACAATATGCATCGCTATTGTACTTAATTTACACACATTACATGATTCACACACAAGCCAACACATGGGGAGAACTACATGAGTTTGAGGCTCTCTTATAGAATATTAGATATGTATTCAGTTCTTTTTGAAATCATGGTCACTAAGGGTCTTCTCAACATCATGTGACCACTAACACATTTCCCCCCAAGGTCACCTTGAATATGGTAAGTTAGGGTTTTATAATTTTAACAAGAGTGACCATCTATGACATAGATATAAATACACTAGAGTGTAAGAAAAAACACACCCAAAATCTTATAGGTGGTCATATCTTGTTTGATAATATATTCCATATAAGACACTAACATCAAAATTATACACTAGAATCGATGCAACCATCCTAGGCTGACATAATTATCTAGAGCACTAGAGGCACTAGATCTAGAATCTGGTGATTGTTCTAAAATATAATTCCCACCTAATTTATACCTATACCATATCTAAATTTATATTATAATGATATCCAAATAAGTAATCTATTTTATGTCATTTCTATATCTATCATAGTTTTACTTTTTATTAATAGCCTATCTTAGTTTAATAAATTTAGCATATGGTATATATGAGTTTAGCACATTAATTGGCCTATTGTAGATCTAATAATAACCCCTATGCCCTATCATTTATATATACTTAACCCTATATACCCAAGTAATGAGTACAAAATACAAATTAGGGTTAAACACCTCTTTAAATAATGGTCATGAATAAGTGTATCAATCAATCATGGTGGTGGTGGTGGAGGAGATATAATTGGCTATAGAATTATCCATGTAGATTAATATGATAAGTGCAATTTTATTAGTTGTTTTAACTAGTAATTTTAATTCATCATGGTCATTATTAATTCTTATTATTAATAAAAATTAATAAATCATGTTTAAAAATAATACCTTAAAGCTAAAATATGAAAACCTAAAAGAAAGCCTAGGGCTTTGCACTATTCAATATGTGTATGGGTTCGCCAATATGTTTTACCCTAATTTGGATTAATGGGTGAGATTAATATAATTGACATATAACTTTGAAATGTAATTTTGATAAATATATATATCATTCAAACATACATATGAAGGTAAAATACTGATATTGATTCTTCTAATTTGATAAGGGAATATGATAAATATATTATAATATTCAACTTTTATCATTGTGTTTCTGATTGTGACTATAATATATAAGTGAAAATAAGATATAAGAATTCATATGGTTCATTTGGTTATATAACCAATCTACTCTCTGCATTGGGTCAGTTCTATAGAATCAGGTCAGTATCACCAATTGATATTAATCTACTGGTCAGTACCAACCTACATGGAAGTATGAAATAGTTATTATATGGTCACCTATTACTATATTTAATTAATTTATGCTCAAAATATTGAACCCTAAAGATTCATGTTAATCCATAAATTAGTCTCATTTTCTTGTGAAGTCTTAAAACCTACAAAAATGGGAGAAGTGTAATGTATCGACCTAACCCAAATCACCCCCATTTTATAATTTACCATTGCCTATTTATCCAATAATCTAATTATGAAATCAAGTCACACATAGGTATCCCACCTAGTGTGATTGTGTATTTCTATTCCTTTATTATATGAAACTAATTATGTGGCCATGATACTTAAAAAATATAAATTTGACTTGATTTAGAGTGCTCTAAAATTATCTTATGATTGATCCTAGTGATATGTGTATAAATTGTGAAGAATGAGACACACTTTCTTAGTGTGTATTAGTGTATAGATGGCTATTAGATAAGTTTCAATTCCATTTTGAATGAGACCTTTATTTTCTTACATATGGGTCCAACTAAATATTTCCTCATGCCACCAAGACATTAAGATTATGGGCTAACCCTAAGGATAGATCTCATTTGATAAAATAGCCATTTATATGAAAACATTAGTTCTGACCATGTTAGGTCATTATCAATTGATAACATAGACTATAACTAGTGTAAGTAACCTATGTACATGTGAAATAAACTAAGATTTCATAGATGTTTATGCATGATATCTAGAAGGTTATAAATAGATAATGAGGCTCATGTAGGTGTATATAAGTAGAACTAAAGTGTTGACTCATAAGATAACAGGCAAGTGTGAGAAGATGGTAAATTATGGATTTTATGTGTGATCAAATCATGCATAGTAAATGTGCATCAAGATTTATATTTGAAGGTAACAAAGACATATCTACACAAGTAAAACATGTCATGTTAGATCCTAATATTTTATTCTTATAATATTTTATTTTTTTAGTTTTGGAATATTTTTATTAAATGATGTGTTAACTAATTAACCAATCTATGGGATGGTCCTTTGTAGGTCCTACATTAAATATGGGAATGGTCACATATTATGAGTGAATAATATCATATATATTTATATTTGAAGATGAAAAAATGTTCTCATGTTATAATGTAACCATCATCATGACTCATAGGATATTTTGTATGACAGGTATCTATAGGAAGCATAGTATCCAATGAAATATGTTATATATTAAGAGAAACATGTGTTTTTATTTGATATGGAAGACAAATTATTTGTAATAATAACTTAGTATGTAGTTTAAATACCCATCATGAGTCTTAAATGACTCTTTGATGTAATTAGAACTGAAGTAATTATCTTATAAGAAAGTAAACTACCTTACTCTGAATTATTTGCATAAAATGAGCCATAGTAGTTGCATATATAACAATGTAGAATGAATCCTAAAAAGATGGAGAAAATGCCTACAGAGGATGAACTTAAACAAGTTAAATAAATGATTGCAATGGAGGTGGGGGTGCAGGAGGAAAATTATATGGTTTAATAGGATACTCAAATAGAATACTTGAAAATTTTACCTCTCTATTACAATGTATATATTTAAAAATATATACATTGAATGTGGTATTGCATGGAGCTTGGGTATCCAAGGGCATCCTAATAATATCTTAAATAACATCATACTTAGTAAAACCAAAAATAAAGTAGCCACTACTCTGTTGTCTACATTATTCCAAGTTTTTAAATTAGTTACCATATTGAGCCACATAAAATGATGACATTTAAGAAAAACATATATGCATATAATAACAAAAAAATACATATCCAACCACTTAGAAATAAGAATTGTGCACAATAATAATTTGAAATATTTGAAGTTAAATTATGTATATATCCATTAAAAATATTGAATGGTTATTTTTCATGCTCTTTTTGGGTAGTTTTATTTACTTATTTATTGTTATAGATCAAATTTGTACCATTTATAGGGTGTATTAAAGGCCTCTCACTTGATATATACAATGTTATTGGTCTTAGGTTGTGGGTTACCTCTAAGTAGACTAAACCTCTAGATTTTGGGAAAGATCCCAAGTAAAACACCTATACTAATTGTATACGCATAATATTTTAAAATTTTATCAAATACTTATGCTTTTCATATTGTAAGAACCCATCGAGTCTTAATCTCTCTGAGTACATGGCCTAAGGGTTGCACCATGAAAGGGTTGGGTAGAACATTGGTACTTCATAGGATTGGTGTCCCTTATTTCCACTTATTACCAATCCAACTAGCTCCTAAAAACATTCACCTAAGCTATTAATCCATTTTTGCACACTCTTCTAGTGTTTTACCACCTTCTATACCCATTTTCCTAACCTAACACCCCTTTAAATAGTTTACATAACTAGGTTGATTGGGTCAACCTTGTACTCTTATTAGTGAAACTCAATTAGGGTTTAATTCAAATCTTGGTTGACCTAGCCCGTGACTTAGTGATTTTTTTCAATAATGATACTAGGTCAACGGGGTTGACCCTATTGGCCAAACTTTTAGAAGGGTTTAGGGTTAGATATTCCTATATAAACACATCCATTTCATCATTATTAGAGATACATCAATAATTATCATTCATTTATGCTTCTTTACAATTTGCTTATTACCATTCTACTTGAGGAGTCTTAGCTTAGGGTTTCCACTTGGAGACTCTAGTCTTGTGGATAAGTCTTAGATGAATTGGCCTTTCTTAGTTATCCTTGAAAACCACAATAAATTATTGAGAAACCCCTTTGTCTAAGGGATAGATTGAGTCTTAATGGGTTTGTATTCTAGGTAAGTGTCTCTAAATTTTCTCCTCTCTTTAGTAAATATAAGTAACATAAGTAATGATTTTTAAATAATATTACTCTTTTTCGCCATACATTAGGGTTTTAATTATACATAACTTAATTATGATTATCTTATTCATTTTGAATTTTATTACCTGCTAACCCCCATATTTTGCCACAAGATTTTGTGAGCACTAGATTAGATTTCTTTGTTTTACTTTTTATTAGTATAATGAATATGAAAACATAAGACTTAGTTAGGGTTATTACATAATTTTTCTTGATTGGAGGCTTTGAAACCCTCCATAGTGATAATATTATGGTAAGATATCCCTTAATTGGGTCTAATAGACTCGCATATTGGTCATGTTCCCAATTATTTAATGTATCCACAATCAGAAGTGTAAGTAGGATCTATCTTATCCAAGCTAGGATTAATTTGTAGATCTGATACATTTATGATTTCATAAATTTTAGTGAACCAAACATGAATCTAACCCTTGTAGGTTTTTCTTTCAAATTTTTTCTTTCTATCATTTTATTTATTATTTTTATATATTTGTGATACTAGGTCAATAGGGTCGATATAGTTTCTAAATTTTATGCATATGTGTAACACATAATCATATCAAAATGACTATATTCTTTATGTGAAGTTCTTCATTAGATACAAGTTACTAGATCAAATTGGTTGACACAGTACTCTTAGTACTCTAATAAGCTTTCAAATAATAAACCAAGTCAACCAAGCTAGTATAATCCTCTTAATAAGCTTCAACAAATAGGGAATTACATAACTAGGTTAACCTCGTTGACACAATTGGTAGAACTTAGAAGAAACATTCAAAGCATTTCAACAAAAATTTCACATTCATCCACATCTTCCAACCCAAAAGGGTTCCTATTTCTCTCTCTCTTTCTCTCTCTCTCTCTCTCTCTCTCTCTCTCTCTCTCTCTCTCTCTCTCTCTCTCTCTCTCTCTCTCTCTCTCTCTCTCTCTCTCTCTCTCTCTCTCTCTCTCTCTCTCTCTCTCTCTCTCTCATTTTAATTTTTCTTGAAAGTTTTAGTTTAAAAAAAATTTAGTCTTAAAAACTACAATCATATAGTAAACTAGGTTGACCTAGTCAACCTAGTTCTATATTTTGTCTTCTATCTAAAAGACTAGGTCGACCTAGTCAATGTAGTTCTTAAGGACTCTGGATCCTGTAGTATAGTAGTGACACTGTCAAATCTATTATGTAATGTTTTCATATACTATCATCTAAATTGACTTTGTATTGTGTTTAATTTGGGAATAATAATTTTATGCTAGTAATTGCTTCACGCTTTCGCTTTCAGTTTGTTTCATGCTTAAAATATCTCACATGGTCTAATTAGGTGGTTTTTTAATATACCATTTAGTTTCACTATTTTTCTCTTTCTTTCACATAGTACCAAATCACATAATTTCAAAACACATTTAAACATTTATCTACCCAAGGCCTACCTACTTAGATTTCATCACAAACGGGGAAGCCAACTTAGTTCTTTTATCCAAGTATAAACATGTGGTTAATGGTATATATTATAAAAGAACCTAACACCCTTATTCTTATGAGATTGTGAAGTGAGGGGGTAGGCCCCAATACCAAGCCAATATCATTACCCACACAGATCCCTTTCAACCTAAACATCCTTAAACCACCCATAGATTGATTTTTAGTTCCTTACTTTCAAGAAACTTCCCTCTCACACTTAAATTAACACTTTATAATAATCTAACAATATTTAAGATGACCACTTAGTTAGAATTTACTTTTTAGTTGACTATTTGATCTCTACTCATTATATATTGTATTTAAAAAACATCCATTAGCCAAAATTGGTGTAAGGTTTTGTGTCGTGTGCCTCAATTAGATCATTCTAATTGAATCTATTACTTTTATTTTTATTTCAATTTCTTGATTTAAAGTACATTGCAAAAAATTTCCTTGTTTTTAATACACTATCATTTTTTTTGACACAGTCTTATACAGCTTGTTTTTCTTCCTACCTATAATACTAAGTCAACCCAATTGAATCTATATCTCTTACCAATTAGATTATAGTACTAGGTCAACCCAATCAATTATGTACTCTTATTAGACTATATTTTTCTTAATTTTTAGTATTAGGTCAACTTAGTTAACTCTATACTCTTACTATTGTTCTATCTATTTGACTCAATTCTCTTTTTTTCTTTCCTTATAATTATATTCATTTTCTTTAAATCATCATAAAGTCCCATATTATAATTTTCTTGGATAACATAAATCCATTTACATACTATATGGTATGTTCATTTCTCCCTCTCTTTTTCTCCCAAAATAACCCTCACTCTTGGAGCACCTCTTCCCTTGCTTCATCTATGGATTGTAACATGGTTTTAATCACACCCAAAGATGAAGTACATGGATCTGATCCTTTCTATAATTATGAAGATAATTCTCATCTTCAATCCCTTCAACATAATGTGGGATAAATTGACAAAATTCTATCCAAAAATCCTACTAATAATCCATCTTATAATAACCCTCTCCCTAATACCAATTTAAGGAGATCTCCTACAAAAACCAACCCACCAATTGATATGACTAAACTTCTTGCACAATTCATATAACAAATGAACATAATGTGAAATTATAACACCTCTCAAATGATGTAACTACAAGATCATGTGATCAATATGGATAATCAACCTCTGGCTATCAATCCTCAAGCCAATCCCAAATTTATTCTTCCACCTCTTAGAGATGCATCAAGAAATGTTATTCCATAATAAATAACAAAATGTTTCAAAATATCTAAAATGAGCCTTTAGGTCCCTTCATTATATCTATCAATATTGGTAACATATATCTAACTATTAAGTATTATGGGACTAAATACCATGCATCCTTTCTCAAAGCCTTAGACAATATTTACAAAGAATGGATCCAAACTAATACTTTCACCACAACTAAACTTCTAGTCAAAACCTTCACTAGTGATGTATTGGAATGGTAAAACCAAATTCCCCAACATTACATTTGGAAACTTGAGGATTTAGTCAATCCTTTAGTTCAATAGTTTTAACATATTGATCTTTCCAAAATTTATCTTAACCACTTCATTAATGCTAAACAATCTCCCACTGAATTAGCTCATGATTTTACCAAATGATCGAAATCTATGGCTCATAAAAATGACCATAAAATGACTTATGACAAATTTTTAAAACTCTTTATAATTATTTTAACTCCTTTCCTTCAATATAAGGTTTTAAATTTTTCTGCCCAAATATTTAACAAAGCTCTTGACCAAGATAAACATCAAGAATTTCTCATGAAGCAATTAAAACCCAATACAAAATTCCTTAAAAGATATTTTAAAACTTTTACTAATGCCATCACTAGAAATAATCCTCAGACCAAACCAAGAGTTTCCAAAGCCAACACTCCCTCATCTTCTAACATAACACTCACTATGAAACAATTATTACCACCCTCTAAACCTTTTACTTATCCTAACAATCCTCCTAAATGGTATGACCCTAATCAATTTTGTTGGTTCCATACTGACATTGGTCATTCTTATGAATCCTGTAGAGGTATTACTAATTTTTTTGTCTCCTCCGATTGGTGATTCCTTTAATCACGAATCCATGATCAAGTTTGTCATCAAGAGTACAATACTACTTATCAAAAATGACAAGTTTCTAAAGCTTCTTTTTCTAATAAACAAATACCTTTTCCCAAAATAGTAATCAAAATAATACCAAGGATGTTTGTGTTATTGATGCCAATTATGACCAATATTAAAATAATTCTCAATATGTTAACATAGCTAAGGTCAATTATCATTGCAAACTAGCTCACAAAGATCATGTCACAAAACCTAAGAAACCATATTTGGAGGAACAACTTCTCAAAGATACTACAACTACTCATTTAGATTTAGAAGGCCCTAAGGAACTATCTCCTTCTTCCAAACCCTTGACCACTTTGATTCATTCAAAATATACCTTACCTTCTAAAACTTACACTAGTTCTTATTCTAAATCTCATTAGAATTTTTTCAAAGAACTAAACTCCATGCCTTAAAATATTCCACTTATGGAGTTAGTTCATACTTCCCCTTATCATCACAATTTATTTATGAAACAATTATAGTAAATCAAAGATCCATATCCTATAGATGAAAACCTGACCCATATGGAGCATCAACCTACCAATGCACATACCATTGAATATATTTGTCCTTGTTCTAAACCTTCTATTGAAAAAAACATCATTAATGATGAAATCCTCTTTCATGTTGATGATCTACCACTATTTATTAAAATAGCCATTAATACTACCTTATTCATAAAGTTTTAGTTAATGAAAGGTCTAGTATTAATGTGACATCTTTGTGGAATATACAACTTGTTTATAACAAAGATCATCTCAAGAAAACCTACCTTACCTATTGTGTATTTGATAAAACTAATCAAAAGCCACTTGGTGGTATTTAGCTTTCCCTAATAATTAGACCTAAGACCATTCACACTAAACTTATGGTCCTTGATTTCCCCTATCTTATAACATACTCCTTGGACACCTTTAGACTCATATAATGAGGGCTATTACTTCTTCTAGTATCTAATCATCAAATTCTTACATAAAAACAAATGATATAAGCATGAATCTGATCCCAACCCCTAGAATATTCAACTCCTTAATCCAAAATCTCAATATCTCATTCTTATCATTCTTACCATCAATAGTGTTCCCTTAATTGAATTCATTAACATCAATCCCAACTTATAAATCACTCTTGTTAATTTGAATGATGATGAACCCAATGACTTACAACATAATTGAAACACTACCAAAGATACCTCTTTATATCTCAGAGTGACTTCCTCCTTATTTATTACCTCATGATCACACTATTCCTCTCATTAATGAGATCAATAATATTCCCCCTCCATGAAATGCTTAGGAACCTTATTTACATGATGATTCCTTCACTTAAAATGATTATGGAGTGGTCAAATTATTTCAATATCCTCTCATCATATCTCCATAAAAATTTACTAACATCAAGATTTCACCTTTTAAAACATCCCCTAAATCTCAATCATGTGTCTTTTATCCAAATTACGATGATAACTACATCATGGCCTAGGCTCAATCTTGAGACATGTATATTCAACATTATTATAAAACCTTAGCTCAAATACATCCTTTTAATTGGGATGTTCATACCATTTCCATGGATCATGAATTAGATCTTGAAAGTCATGTACCTCCTATTAATTCTCTTCTTGATACTCATTGGGTGGTAGAATAAATCATATCTTCCAAATATTTAAATATTCTTTCACCTTATTTAACACTTATAAATCCCATCATTCCATTTAATTCTTCCCCTATCAAATAAACTAATGATACACCAATCCCATATGATCAATCTACTCCTATTCCTAACATTATATTAGATGTCAAGGCCACGAACATCCATCTGATACATTTTGAATATGATCACCATGGTAATCAAATTATTGATCTTGAAGTAGATATTGAGTGTTATTGTCCTCTTCCCACTTTACCTAGTGATGAATCTATTCTTGAAATACTTCATGACCGAGAACCTCAACTTCCTCAGCAACATCATGAACTTAGGATTTTTAAAAACAAATCCCCTTATTTTAATAAATTAATCATTATCATTATTCTTAATTCTAATCCAATTTCTTATTTACCCAATTCACCATATCATTTCCAAGATGGAAATGTTATTATTATCAAAGAAACTACTTGTATTGAATATGGTACCCCATCATGGCCTCAACAAATTACACTTTCTAATTGACTCTCATCTACTGAACATGATAACTTTAGCTTATTTTTTTATAAATATCATGAGATATTTTCTTGGTCCTATGAGGACATGCCTGGTATTGACCCTAGAATTGTGGTGCATAATATCATCACTTATCCTAAAGCTAAACTTGTGCATCAAAAATAACAAAAATTTCCACACAAGGTTTCCACCTTATATCACAAAGAAATTATCAAAATTATTGATGATAAATTTATCAAACTAGTGGACTAATATGAATGGGTTTCTAACATAGATCCTATTCAAACAAAGGTCACTATGGTCATTTTCATTTGTATTGATTTCTATAATCTTAATCTTACTTATCCCAATAAAACATTCCCTCTCCCTTCAATAGATGTCATTATCGATTCTATAACTAGATATGAAATTTTATATTATGGATGGATTTTCAAGCTATAATTAAACTCACATCACCCTCGAGGATGAACATAATACAAATTTCACCATAAAATGGTGAACCTAGTGCTATGTTAACATGCCCTTTGGACTCAAAAATGCTTGAGCCAATTATCAACAAATAATGACTCATATATTTCATGATCTTATCCATAAAATTATCATAACTTATCTGGATAACTTCATTTCTAAGTCTAAAATTCATAAGACTCATCTTTCTAATCTTGCCATCATCTTCGACCATCTTCTTAAATACAAAGTTAGACTAAATCCTTACAAATGTGTCTTTGGTGTCACATGTATAAAATTGTTGGGATTATTAGTCTCTCTCCATGACATTGATGTTGACCCTATTAAAATTATTGCTATCATCAACATGCCCATCCCTCATTCCATTATGAACATTCACACTTATCTCAATAAACTTGGGTAAATTAGAGGATTTGTCCCCAAAATGGCTTACTATATCCACTCCATAAATTCACTTCTTAAGAAAGGTAATGCTTTAGAATGGATAGATACTTGTTTAAAATCCTTTAATAACATGAAATAATCCTATATAACTCTTCCACACCTATATGATTTGGTGAAATGCTTTCCCAACAAGATGATACCATAAGAGAGTATGCCATCTACTATGTCAGTTGAGGCCTCATTGATTATTAGAAACATTACACAAAAGTCAAATGTGATTATCTCACCATATATTTTGTAGTTGAAAAAATTTGACATTACATGCTTTAATAGATCACTTATATTCTCATTCATTCAAATCACTTTCATCACTTCTAATCCAAATCCTTTCTTATTGGATATAGATTTGGGAAATGGATGGTCATCTTTATGGAATTTGATATTTTAATTATTACTCAAAAAGTTGTCAAAGGACAAATCATAATTGATCAACTTGTTATAGCTCTCATGCACACTACCGATCACCTTAAAGGTAGTCTTCTTGATGATAATATTATCTATATTGAAGGTCTCAATCAAGACATATCTCTTAAATATTATTTCCGTAACTTCACTACTGATCTTGAAGAAAATAATGTTTATAAATCAAAGAATTTCTTTAAAATAATGTTGATTTACATGAGGATACTTATAACCTTCACTTTGATGGTGTTAAATGCCTTTAAGGAGTTAGGACATGTTACATTATTACCAACCCTCTTAGAAAAAACATCCCTTTAGATTCCCACTTAACATTTAACGTCACTAATAATATGGTAGAGTTAGAAGCTATAATTTGAGGCATGAAAGCTACCCTTGATTTAAATATCCAATATCTGCATGCCTTAGGTGATTATTATCTAATTTACCACCAAGTAAATGATTATTACTAATGAAAAAGTGAGAATCTCATTTCTTATCATCAAACTAAAACTACTCTCACCAAATATTTAATCTCTTTCACTATCAAGCCTATCCCTCAAGATCAAAATTCTTTTGTTGATTCCATTTCTTCTTTAACATTTCTTTTTCATCTTTACCAAGTTCTTTTCAATCCCACTTTTTTTTTCCAAATAATAAAACCTCCATCCTATATTAAAATACATGATTCACTTATCTACCACATCAAGATTGTCACCATTTAACAAATCCCATGTTATAAAGACATCATTCAATTTCTGGAACATGAAACTTATCCTCCCAACTTACACACCCATGAAAAGACTCACATTTGTAAATAAGCTTTTAATTATGTATTTATATATAACATACTTTATTATCTAATCACTAAAGGTACCTTACTCCATTATCTTATTAAATATGAGGTTCTTCCTCTCTTTGAATAATCACTTGGGGGCATTTGTGGTGGCCATTGTAGCATACATGCTACAGTACATAAATGTATACATATGGGATACTTTTGGCCTAATCTTGAAAAGGATGCCATCAAATTTTATAAAAAGTGTACTCCTTGCCAAATTCAATATGATCTAATTTATTCACCTCCATCAAATATTTAAATCATAAAATTTACCTTGCCATTCTCCATGTGGGGATTATATATCATCAATAAATTACCTTGATCTCAAGATGGGCATGTCTTTATAATCACAACTATAGAATATTTTACCAAATGGGTCAAAGATATGACCCTTTTTAATGTCACTGATACCACCATCTCTAAATTCATCCTTAATCAAATCCTTTTCCACTTTGGTGATCCTCATACTATCATTTTAGATAACGGTGGTAATTTCAAAAACAAAGATGTTAAACACCTCTATGCTAAATTTAAAATCAATCACAAATTTTAAACACCCTATCATCCAAAATGTAATGTCCAAGCCAAGGCCACAAAAAAAATATTAATAAAATTCTCCAAAATATAATCATGAAACCCACACAGATTGACACCCTCATCTCTATCCTAATCTTTGGGCCTATCAGACTAGCATATGTATTGCCACTATGGTAATGCCATTTTATTTAGCCTATGTTTTTGAGTCAATCCTCCTATTAGAATTTGAGATTCCTTCTCTCCATATATCTATTCATGGTATCATACCTAATGAATAATTATTTGAATATCACCTTCATTATTTTGATCTCCTAGATGAACACCATTTTTTTGCTTTGCAACATAACCACCAATACAAGTTCCATATTTCCAAACAACATAACAAACATGTTAAAGTTTGTATGTTTAATGTGTGTGATTTTGTCCTTAAACTAGACTACACTCATGATAAATAAGGTAAATATTCCCAAAAATGGTGGGGCCCCTATTTAGTCAAAGATATTCTTGGTCCAAGTACCTATAACCTTAAAACTAATTAAGGCCAAATTTTCAAAGATCCCACCAATGTGCAATTCCTCAAGAAGTATTATTCATAAATTATTCATTTATTTTCATGTTTTATATATTATATCTATATATCACTTTTTTAAATTTACTTACATGTGTCTCACCCTTTACAAAAGCTCTCTATTTTTCATAAACTTTAGTCCTTTTTTGGTCTTTTGGTTTCCACTTTTCTCATGCATTTCATTGTAAAACCACAGATAAGACCTAATCTTCCTCATGATGTAATTTTATCCTATTTGTTTTCATACTTTTTACACACTTTTTTTTCACCCTCATGGGTTTACTCTTTTGTGATTTGTAGTGTAAGACCATGAACAAGACCTAGACTTCCTCATAAATACCATCTTTTTCTTATCCCATTTATGTTTCACATGGTTTTTTCACCCTCATGATTTTCTCTTTTATGAGTTGAAGTGTAAGACCATGGATAGCACCTATCCTTCCTCATAAAAACACAATCTTGTCATTCATTTTATAGAATGTGTTTAACACTAGTTATGAGTTCTTGATCTTTATTATCAGCGTTATCTTTTGATTCTTTTTTATAACTAAAATATGCACAATAAATCTATGTTAGAATATTTTCTTACATTTACCTCATTATTATGATAAGGAATCACACTTTACTATCATTGTATCCATTTTTCACCCTTTGTCACATTTTTTGTGATTTAAAGTAATTAAAATGATTTCATGTTTCATTCTTCTTGATTTCTTATCCTTTCACTTAACATTAAATAAAACAAGGTCTAAGTCAAGACAACACTTTTATTTCACCTAGATTTATGAGACTCTTAGACACCATGCTCTCTAAGTTCTCTCTTAGCAACCTAGTCCTAAGTATTCAAATGAAAGTCATCTTTAGCATCTATGTTTGGTTTTCTAAATTTGTGTGGAGGAGGAATAGAAAAAGTTATCAAGAAATTTAAAATCTAAATCATTTCAAATAAAAGGAAATGATATACAAAAGGCAACATACAAATTTTAAAAGTCAACATAACATCAAAATATGTGATTACAATCACATCTCCTATCTCTAATTGAATCTCAAACTCCAAAGTTGGTCTCAAAATAGAGATGAGGTCTATTGGGGTGTGGCAGGTCAGTATATTGGAATAGGAGAATTGAATAAACTCCATGGTTTTACCTAATTTCTCATGCAAATACCCAATCTTCATAGTAAATCATCAGTTCTGTAAGGGGTCCTATGGAATGGGAAACATGATGTGGGAAGGTAGGTCCATTTTACTTTTCATGTATATAGCCTTAATGGGATGATCTATATACTTAATATATTGACATAAGACTTATGTGGATAAGATAATTTATTAAGAGTCCTTAATGTCAAAGGTCCTCTTGTTTTGATGTCAAAGGTCCTCTTGTTTTGACATACCTAAATTGAGTGTCTTGGCTTCAATAAAGAGTTCCTCTGACTTGGTTTTTCCTTCATTCTCCCCTCTACCCATTTCATTTCCCCCTTTTATAGGCATGTGTGATTCTAAGTATATTTTACCTCTTCTATACTTCCTTATTTTTCACATCTTAAAAACATGCTATCACTACTTTGTTTCAATTTTATCTATCTTTAGAGCAAAACAACGTGTTTGAGCAACTATGGATTACATTCTTTACTCCATGGATTTACCATTCTAGTTGTGCCTTGATTTATTTTACCTTTTTTCATTAGTGTACTACCCTTTTATTGGAATACTAAGTCCATTTCTAACTTCATGTACTTTTTCCATTGTTGAGAGAGGTTGACTTATTACTTCTCACTCACCATGTTGTTTTCCCTTTTATGAACCTTTTTCCATTGATGATTGAGTAAGGATTGAAATTGCTCATTCATTAATTTTGTTTTACTATTTTTTTCATCCATATTTGTTGAAGTAATGATGTTTACTAATTTTACATTGATGTTTGATTACCATCTTCTTTTTTACATGTATCCTTCATTTGACTTGGTGAGATTGCCTTTCTTACTTAATGTTTAGTAATTTGAGTTTTTTGATCTTTAGTAGAATTAAATTTATGATTACATGATTTACTCTAAATTTTGACTCGTTAATTTGGTCTAACATATAAATTATCACCCCAGCTTGCCAAAATTTCAAGTATGTCCCATCCACATATAACTAGTTATCGACGATTTCCTGCACTTGTTTTTTTTGTTCATTAGTTTTTATTCTTGGATTTATTGAAAGTAGTCTCTAAACTCTCCACAATCAAAACTAAAAATAGAAAAAACAACCATACAGTGATAAAGGTAAGTCAAGGTATGCACACATTTAATTTTTAGTTATTTCTATTTCTATCATTTACTTGTAGTTATTTTTGTTTTAAAATACTGTAACATTTTTAGCCTCAAAATTGTGTGTTACAATGTTATTTATAAAAGAATCATCCCCTATTTCACCTAAGTGACACATGATGACATTAAAGTGGGCCACATTTATACACATATTATTTTCAACTTTTATCAAATAATGATGTTTTCCATCTTGAATAAACCCATCGAGTCTCAATCTCTTTGAGTGCACACCTTAAGGGGTGCATTGGGAAAGGGATGTGTATACCATTGGTGCTTCATAGGATTATTGTACCTTATTTCAACTTATTACCAATCCAAATAGATCCTAAAAACACTCCCCTAAGTTATTAATCCTATTTTGAATACTCCAATATTTTACCACCTTTCATACCCATTTTCCTAACCCAACACCCCTTTTGATAGTTTACATGACTAGGTAAATTAGGTCAACCTTGTGCTCTTATTGGTGAAACTTATTTAGGGTCTAGGTCAGCTCTTGGCTGACCTAGCCTATGACCTAGGGAGATTTTTTCAATAATGATACTAGGTTGACCCTATCGGTAAAAATGTTTATAAGGGTTTAGGGTTAGATCCACCTATATAAACACATATATTTCATCATTATTAGAGATTTATCAAGAGTTATTATTCATTTTCTCTTCTTTACAATCTCTTCTTCTACCATTCTATTTGAGGAGTCTTAGCTTAGGGTTTCAACTTGGATAATCTAGTTTTGTGAAGAAGTTTTGAATGTTTTGGCCTTTCTTAGTGATCCTTAAAAACCACAATAACTTCTTGATAAACCACTTTGGCCAAGGGAGATATTGAGTCTCAATGGGTTTGTATTCTAGGTAAGTATCTCTAAATTTCCTCCTCTCTTTAGTAGATAGAAGTAACATAAGTAATGATTTTTGAATAATATTACTCTTTTTATACATAAATTAGGGTTTTAACTATACATAAATTAATTAATATTATCTTATGCATGTTTACTTTTTTTACCTACTAATCCCCATATTGTGCCACAAGCTTTGGTGAGCACTAGACTAGATTTCTTTGCTTTACTTGTTATTAAGATAGTGAATATGAAAACATAGGACTTAATTAGGGTTATTGCATAATTTTATTTTATTGGAGGATTTGAAACCCTCCCTAGTGATATTACTATGGTAAGATATCCCTTAATTGGGTCTAGTAGACCCGCATATTAGTCATGTTCCCAATTATCTAATGTATCCCCAATAAAAAGTGTAATTAGGATCTATCTTCTACAAGCTAGGATTAATTTGTAGATCTGATGCATTTATGATTGAATAAATTCTAGTAAACCTAACATGAATCTAAGCCTTTTATTTTTTTCTTTCACATTTTTTATTTCTATCATTTTATTTATTATTTTTCTATATTTGTGATACTAGGTTAATAGGGTTGATATAGTTTCTAACTTTTATGCATATGTGTAACACATAATTGTATCAAAATGACTCTATCATTTATGTGAAGGTATTCATTAGATATAATTTATAAGGGGGAGATTGAGTCTTGATGGGTTCATCTTCCAATTAACTATCTCTAACATTTCTCCTCTCTTTAGTAGATATAATTAGCATAAATAATGGCTTTTGAATAATATTACTCTTCTCCATGATTTAGGGTTTTACCTATACATAGCTTAATTATAATTCTATTATGTATGTTTACTTAATAACCCCATAATATTCCATAATATTTGGTGAGAAATAGATTTGATTTATTTGCTTTACTTATTATTAGTATAGTGAATATGAAAACATAGGACTTAATTAGGGTTATTGTATAATTTTACTTAGCTGGAGGATTTGAAACCCTCCTTAGTGATCTTATTGTGGTAAGAGATTCCATAATTGGGTCTAGTAGATCCACATATTGGTCATGTTCTTAATTATCTAATGTATACCTATTCAAAAGTGTAAGTAGGATCTATCTTATCCTAGCTAGGATTGATTTGTAGATTTGATGCATTTTTGATTGAATACACTAAAAACTACACCACTAATTTTCATAGAAAAGTGATAGAAGGAAGAATAAAAATAACATGAAAACTTGGAGGTGATGCACAAAACATGATGTCCTCTACTTGCTAAGGTTTGCACTATGAAATAATAAGTTACAATCAAATTATACTACTTCAAGATAGTCCCTATCACATTAGTGTTTAGATAATAAGGTTATGGTAATTACAAGGCATTACGATGATAGTTAATAGGTATTAATAGGATACACTAATGAAATATCAATTATCAAACTTTGAAAATCATGTGTCACACTTCATATGAATTTTGAAAGGAAGATAAAATCACATAAAGGCATGAAAGAGAAGGGAAAATGCAATGAAGTAAACTCACCATCACAAATTATTCATAAAAAATTCATTCTAGGTATCTATATACAAGATGAAGAAAACAATATTTAGTTTCAACTAATTTCAATAGGTAATTACAAGTCTTAATTCTAGTAGGGTTTCACCATCACCAATTTGAGGATACATTAAATGCCTCTCAATGCGATATTTATAGATGACTTAGAAGAAGAAAGAAGAGTAAGACAATAAGAGAAACTCATGAGATGCGTTTCATGATTCGATCAATTAAAAAATAGAGAAATAATGACACCAAACTTACAATAAATTTGTTATCATCTTCCTTCTTAGTCCTTCTCAATATTTTCTAGAGTAACTCCTCATAAGGGTGGTGTAGGAAGCTTCATATTAGTTTAGATGATTTTTTGTTCATAACTCCTCAAAGAGTTATGCATCTGACTCTTGATGGAAATTAAAAACCACATTCTTTACATTTGGTAGTATTTGGAAACTTCTATTCCCACTCTCTTTAAAATCATTCTTCATCACATGAAATTTGCACTTGTTGACAATAGTGACTCATATACACAATCTTTCTTGCCACCAAGACCTGATTTTATGTCTTATAAACCGATCTCACAATGTATAGTTCCTTTTATATCTTGAATTAGGTAAAAAAAACTCTCTTATATCACTATAAAACACTCAACATCTATTGTTTTACTTATTGTATATCCTACATTAGGTCATAAAACCTATGTTATAACACTATAAAGTTTTAATTGACTTTGAGGGGTGAGAATGATTAATATACCTATTTCATGACCTATAATACTCTACATAATTAGTAATAGATACTCCCAAAGGTGTTTTTAAATTATTTTGAGCTCAATTATTTGTAATATGTTTGCCTTTTGATCTATTGATACAAGATGAGTGATGTCTCTACATTGAAGCCTAGTTATTCAATTTCAACTTGTATTAGGAATTCATGAGCATGTTGAATATTCAAATCATGATGAAAACACTCTAGTATTGCCTTAGATACCTTTTTCAACTAATTATAAATTCTTGTTTAGTTCAAAACCCTACACACAAACATAAAATAAATATTTTAGGCCCTATTCTATACAAAACCAATTCATATATGCCAAATTTTTACTCAATCAGATGCTTGAGAGAGAGAATAATTTAATCCAAGTGATTTATAGGTCATCCCAACCCATTTTGAGTGTTTTAAATCTATGTTACTCCCATTAGGTCACATTTAGGGTTCTAACAAGGTTTAAGGGTACTTGAGGTCTTAATGATTGTTCATAACGTTGAGGACCCTAATGTGCAAACAAATGCTAGGGGTTTTTAGTAGAAAACATTATCCATATATCCCAATTAGATTATGATCCAATGCATATCTTATTAAAAGTTCACACATGATAAAATAGATCCTTAGGCTAGCAATTTTGTAATTTTGAGGTCAAGAAAAGATAATTTGGGTGAAAGATGGTAGGAATGCTTAGGTTTGACTCTAAACACTTTAATGAGGTCTGAGGCATACTATGTAAGATGTTAAAGTGATCCCAACATTGAAGCTTAGATATTAAATTTCAACCTATATTAGGACTTAAATATCCTCTTTAATGTTTAAATCATGATGAAACCACTTAATTATTTCCTTAGATACCTTCTTCAACTGATTATAAAGTCTTGTTTAGTTTACAAACCTACACAGAAATAAAAGGAAGCTTTCCAAGCCCTATTTCATAAAAAACTAGCTCACACATTCCAAAAATTTACTCAGTGATATGATTGATAGAGTGAATAAGGTCATCCAAGTTATTTATAAGGAATCATAATGAATTTTGAGTGTTTTAAATCCTTTTTATTCCCATCGAGTCACATTCAGGGTTTTAGCAGGGTTTAAGGGAACTTGAGGTCTTAATGTTTATTCATAGACTTGAGGGCCCTAATTATGAAAAAAATGATAAGTTTTTTTAATATATATCCTTATACATGTATCCCAATTGTCTTATGATCCCATGAATCTCTCCATGTGAGTTCACAAGTGATAAAATATCTCCTCAGGCTAGCAGTCCTATAATTGTGAGGTTGAGAAAAGAGAAATTGAGTGAAAGGGGGTAAGAATATTTAGGTTTTGATATTAAAAATTAAATTATGTCTAAGTAATAGTATGTAATATTTTTAATTTATATTCTCAAATTATTAACCCTTTAAACCATTGGAAACTACCTTAATACCTATGTGTTGGTTTGTACACAATCATATTCATTTAGCCCTAACAGACATTTTCCCATGTTCTCATATTTATCAATGATTACAATATTCATGTAACTATTATAATATATATCAATATTCTAATTACACCCATTAATTAAACACCCATTAAAAATATGAAAGTTTTTATCATATTTAATCAATAGGCCTATGTATGCTTATTTAGGCCTCTTAGGCCTAATTAGTTCTTTTAGACCTTTCACTACCTTTAACCAATATTACAAAAAAATATAGATTTTTTATATTTTATATTTCATATTAATAGACATATTTTTATTTATTTTAACTTCATGATCTCAAGTAATAGTCTACGCATTTCCTTCATTCTCTCAAATCTTGCATATAAGTGTTTATTAGGTGTACCTGGAGTATAGCATGCATGTGCACCTTAATAATTGACACTTTTGACATTTTGAATGATATTTACATGATATAAATGTTATTATTGACAATTTTAAGTACTTATATAACTCTTATTTTGTCACATATGATTCATTTACTTAGCTCTTTGCACATGCCTACATGTGTTAATTAAGGTTGTTTGACTATATATTTCATTGGAATGAGTCATTTTAGGATAGATTATTATCTTCATGGTGAAAATTAGGTTTAAAATTATAATCTTAAATTAATTTCCCTTTTTAACTTCTCATATTATCATTTAAACACTACATAATTGATCACTTTTTCAATCAGGTTTTAAATAGGCTTATAGGTGCATCTTTAGGGTCTCTTTGACTATATTCTATCAAACTTCATCTCCACTAGAAAATGTTATCTTATTTGATGAATTTGGATTATAAATAATTTCCAAAACATTATATCATGACCTAATTAATCCCCAAATATTCCATCATGCATCACCTACCTAACCTTTAATCTCACTACCTGTTAGGTCATGTAGGTGGCCATTTGGGAAAAATAATGATTATCCACTACTTGATTTCCCTTTGAGCTCAATAAATTGAATGTAAATAATGTTTTGATATGTATAAATAATTTTAAGACACTCCTTGCATTTTATTTGAATTATACCATATGATAAACATTTATAATTTTCACTGTCTACCTGTGAAGCACATTCACCTTGAGTTACACAAGCTTCTTTGAATTACAATCCCTTTGAATGAAAGGTAGAGTAAAAGTGGAGTTTTCACAAGCCAGAAAAGGGATTTTAATCATATTATTATAGCTTAATATAATGAGTTTGTATACCAATAAATTTTCATGAATATCACTTTCTTGTAGAGGCATGATTGTGATTGATAGCATGGATTGGTGTTATATTGGAGCGCATTCAACTAATGATGAACTTGAAGGAGTTGAAAAATAAATTTTATATAGACTAATTGACAATATATGTAATAAATAATTATATATTTCAGAAACTACATGCACTCTTCATAAAAAAATATTCCACCAAAAATGACCTACAAGTCTGAAGACTTATAGATTCAGAAACCTCATTTAGATTGGGTTTAAAAAAGAACTCTTGAGACTAGCCTCTACATATTTCCATCCATGAATATAATATTTAATATTTTATGAAGATGACCTCTTTCATTAAATAATTTTAAAAACTAAAATATAACCCTACTTGATGAGACATTTCTCAATCATATCTACTTACTCAGACAGTTTAACTATGTATGCAAAAAAACCCTGTCTCTCTCTCTTGAGGACAATTAAATCAATGTTGTTTTAAGGTGGTTATGAGTAATTAAGGAGGTTGTGTCAAATATTTAACATTTAATTAAATCTATTTAATGCATTCAAGGCAACTCACATATCTTGCAACTAGATTATCTTGAACTAGCTATCAAAAGAAGACTACTTGACAACACCTCAAACTTGAACATGAATAAACCTGAAATGACATGTTATTTTATGGATAAAGGAATGATTTAGATACCATTTACACACACACACACACACACACACACACACACACACACACACACACACACACACACACACACACACACACACACACACACAATATCAAAACTCTACCATTAAATAAAACTAACCCATGGTGGGATTTTGAGTCTCTTTTATGCTCCTTAAATTCTTAATGATTGTTCATAAAATTAAGGATCTTAACCATCTAAAAAATGACACAAAGTGTAGGGGAATTAGGGTCCCCTCCTATGTCCAAATTATCATATCTAAAATTTATCTCTCCTCAAAATTCCAAGTAAAAATCTATTATCTATTCTGGTCTACCAAGAAATTTGATGGATGAAAGGAGTAGGTTTTTGTATTTTTTGGCTCTATAATTCCACTTCTTGTATGGATTTAGACATGAGAAATTCATGGGGACCTATATAAGATACTTAAAATTTTCATGCAATATAAACCTAATATAAATAACTTCCTAAATATTATTTTATTTTAGAGTCTAAATATTTACCCTTTTAAACTGATGGAGAAGATGAACCAAGTGACTCTTCAGCTTCCTTTGATATGTATGGATATGGGAACGTGTGTTAAAATATTTCCCACCTTATTTTTACTACAATTCTTACAATAAATCCTTCTTTGTCCATTGAAAATAATGAGTGTCAATTAAAAAATGGACTTCAAATGTTAGAAAATAGTTACAAAAGACTTTGAAGAAGGTGTATGGACCATACAAGTGTAATGTCATAATTTATATATTAGATGGACTAGAAAAGAACTCTATCAAAGAATCAAACCTTTATATTTTCTATTGGCTAGTAAGTGTCATCTCAATTTTGACATGTCAAATAATAATAAATATATAATGTACCTTAATCTTGTAAAAATTACCTTAAACTCTCCAAAATACTTTTAAAATAATGGGATCCACTTACTAGCTTGTTTCATTGACCACTTTGGTTAGATTTAAACCATTCTTGTTCTTTGAAGGTTTACCACCTTATCTATTTGAGCATTATTTTTCATGTACTTGATTCCTATTTAACCTTAACTTCACCAAACTTACCTTAAATAATGATAAACATAAAATTAAGGTTTATAAAGAGTGACTTATGATGACAAGACCAAGTTACTTGAAACTACTACTCACTAGACCATCTTAAATGACTTTTAAACTACTAAAGAAGACACCCTATCTAGAATCCTATATGATTAATTACCAGGACAAGATCTTCATGATGGCTATCAAAAAATTTAATTTCACATACAATAATGTTTTAAATGACTCCCATTTATGATGGCCAAATTTTGGATAACATCTTTGGTAACCTCTTGGGATTAAATGCTTGTTATGCATCTAGACTAGTGGCCTTGAAAATCCATTGGGATATGGGGGTCATGAAAGCATCTTTAATTAAAGTAAAAATTTAAATTAGACTTGTAATTAACCTTGAAAAAAATTTAAATTGAACTCACTCAAATACACAACACTCACACACATGTGTCACAAGACACTTGGAGGAAAGGCAAAAACAAAAAATAAACAACATGTGCACTAAGGACTTAGAGAAAAAAACCTAATCTATTATGTATAGAATAAAAAATATGACCCTAATGTCATGTACTCAAAGGTATCTCATTGATTTTCATACTCAACTATTCTCCATCAAGCCTTGAAATTTGAAAAGCATTTCATTATTTTCAACCAATGACAACATAAGGCCCACTCCATAATGTGTCAAACTTGGTATGTCTACTAGGTTTGGCCCTATCTTCATCCCATTTTAAACCAATATATCACACTTGGTATATTCTTTAAATATCCCTCTTATAAAAATTATTATTTTGACTTAGGCTTAATGATACTCAATGATGTGTAAAACATGATTTATAGTCTCATTTAAGGATATTGATTCAGTCAATGTTATCTCCATAGGATCACTTTCCATCATCTCAAGTTGATGATATAGTTCAATGGATGGTAGTTAAAGAGAGATAGGTATATTTTATTCTTTCCCATAAACAATCATTTAGGGTGAGTTCCCAATAACCTTCTTGGGGGTGATCCTATCAACCCATAGAGCTATCCTCAACTTGGTATGTCAAGATCTTTTATTGTCCTCTATTATTATCTTAATAATTATCAAATTTTAATTAGTTGAATTATTTATTACATTCCCTTGAGGATAGTAATTAGAATAAAAACTTAGAAAAATAACATACATAAGAACATATCTATTGTTCTTGCACCACCAAATGCTAAATCTATTAGAAATTATTTTTGAAGGCACTCTAAATCTAGTCACTAGGCCTTCATAGAAGTCAAGAACTGAATTTTCACTAGCCTCCTTAAGGGATATTTATTCCATCCACCTTGTGAAATAATTTGTGGGTATAATCACCCATTTATGTCTAGCACTTGATTTTGGATTTATCATGCCAATAAAATCTAGACCCCACTGCATGAATGGTTGGTCTACCTAAATAGGATTAAGAAGGTATGAAATCATTTATTTACCTATAAAAATTCACACTTTAGACATCTTACAACCCATGCATATCAGTCCTTGAAAAAAATAATAAAATATTACCTATCCCTCATTACTTTTGTAGCTATTGTCTTAGGTGCAAAGTGGTCTCTATTTAGTATGTCATGGAATTATTCTAATAGTTTATCGATATGATATATTTCAATGAACCTTAGAAATATACCATTAATATCTCTTCTAGAAATAACACCATCCATTAGAACATAAGGTATAGATTACAATCTAAATTATATTATCTTTTCTCTATCAAAACCTATAGTACACTCACCCATTTGAAGGAACCTTACCATGTATTATGTCCAAAATGGTGAGATTGAAGGTAAAACTACAATAGGATCATCTTATAGTGTCAAAACAACCTCTCCTTCCTCTTTAATTTTTTCTACCAAGTGTTCACACAACCCTATCCCTCTTACTAATTTAGTGGAATTAATATCCACATCATATTCCATGACTTTGGTTATCCATCTAGGCCTCTTTTCATTCAAATCCTTATTTAAAATTAATTTTATAATTCTTGGTTGGGTCACCATGAGATGAAACTTCTTATTATACACCATATGTATAAAATTATTTAGGCTCTTTATGATTGAAAACACTTCTCAAATGAAGGTGTATCTCTCCTCATACTCTTTTAGCCCTTTACTAAAGAAGGCAATAGGTTCCTCAAGACCTTCATTATTTTATTGAATTAACATAGATGAAATGGTGTCAAGATTAGCAAAGTCATGTAATAATAAACCCTTAGATAAATCAAGGCTAATCAATGTTGGTTCTTGTGTAATGACTTGTTTGATGGCCTCAAAATTGATTTTTCCTTCCTTATTTCAAATAAAGGCTTGATGTTTCTTTAACATAGATATAATAACATTCATAAGGTTAGTAAAACAATGTATAAACCTTCTCAAAAAAATTATTTTCCAAAGAAGACTTTGTAAACCTTTCTTATGTTTGGTTAAATATAAAGCTAATATGGAACTCACCCTTTTAGGTTCTATATAAATCCCACCCTTGAAGACAATATGGCCTAATATCTTACCCTCATGAACTAGAAAAACATAGTTCTTAGTATTTGAAAAGATTTCATATTTCCCACACCTTTCAAATATCAATTTAAGATGGGATAGATAATCACTAGCATTCTTAGAGATAACCATGATATAATCAAGATAAATTAACACCAGTTGATTGATAAAACATTAGACAGCCATATCCATGGATATTTGAAATGTGTCCCCTACATTAGATAACACAAATGGCATTATCTTGTAGGTGTATGTGACAAATTTAGTAGTAAAGGTTATGTTAGCAACCTAGATATCAATTTGCTTGAAAGTTGGCATATTTTTCTCAAAAACTACTCCACACCTACACTAGAATTAGAATTATCTGAGGTGTGGGACACCTAAACTTAAACTAGACCTCTAGTTGTGATGAGTCTAGCTCTTCTAATGTATCACTTTGCTCACTGCTACTAAAAACTACTTATTTTTGGGATGAAAAGGGATAGGAAAATTTTGAAAAAGAAATCCTATTCTACTATTGGTGATAAATCTATATTTTTGGTTCACCCACTCTAATTGAACTCACAAAACATTGATAAGATAAAAAACATACTTGAATCTACAACTCAAAATTCTCCTATGAATTAGTATTTCACATAGAGGTTTCTTTAATTAACCAAAGAATGAGGGAAATGATGGAATAGGCCTGATATAAGGCATCAACTAATCAATTTATATCCATTTTTATATTTAATTAATCAACATAAAACACTCAATATGACTTGCATAATATGACAAACTAGTAACTAGGTGAGATCAGGACCTATTAAGGGAGAAAAGTCTACCACATGTGAAAATTAAACCAATATTACACATTATACCAACATATAGTAATCTGAAAATAATCATTTTATTTCTCTCAAAAGGTTACAAAGCTCAATATTGTAAGAGTCTAGTCATGCCCAAGAGAAGGATGATGAAAAATGGCCTGAAAGCCTACATATATAAAAAAGAAGCATCTCTAACCAACTAATTGGTGTAGAGGTGAGAAGAAGAGGTCAACTCCACATAGACATCAGTCAAATCTCCTTTACGATAGTTAAAAAAGTTCCTTAAGACTTTTCCTTTATTTAAAATCTTGTGTGATCTTCCTTTTAGCATTGGAAAAGAGTGGTGGGACCTTTGACTTACTTTGATTCCTTTTACATGATCACAACACCATATTTTGGTTCATAACTCCACTTTCAACTAAGCTTAAGACATGTGAAATTCCCTCTTTGCATGATTTTACACTTGAATTCTTGAAAATGCATGACATAATCACTTGAATAGTAGATATGAAGTATGGGAACTCCATAAGAACTCAATTATAGCCTATCAATGCCAACTTCTTCTTTGATGTTTGATCAAATAGGCCTACTAGGCCAATTAGGCCTAGTAGCCTTCCTTTTATACTTGAAGTCCATAGAACTTGAAACAAAACTTTGAAAAATTGCAAACATGATTATATTAGACCTTCAACCTTCTATTTCATAAAAGATATCCTCATGATGAAGAGACACCTGCAACTCAGTCAAACTTGTTGACCAGGTCAATTTTACTTGAATTTTTTGTACAATGGCTATTTTTGAGTTGGTATGGGAAATTATAAGCAAATTTTTGATCATATAAATATTTGACGATGAATAAAAAATCTCAGCTTCAATCTCTATGAATTAGATTTATGTAAACTTCCTTGTACCTCATTTTTCATGTTTTTTTTCCAAAAACCTAATTTCTGCCCTAATCTATATATTTATGTATAAAAAATTAGAATTTATGAGATAATATATGAGTTTAATTAATGTTTAAATAGGTTTTATGCTGATCCATGAGGTTTTGTTGGAAATAAAATCAACTTTTCTCAAAACTAGTCACTATGAGGGTTTTAGAGGGTTTTAGAGCTAAATATTCTTATTGATGATTCATGAAACACATACCTTCAAATCAAAACTTATTTAAATTAATGTTTATTAAATGTATTCCCTCAATATACCTTTAAAATATTGCATTTACATGTAAAAGATATGAGAAAATATCACGTGAAGGAAATTTCCTTGTAGGGTTTTGCTTACATTCTAAATTACTTATGCTCTTAGAGATTATTCATAAATCACATACCATTAACCAAACTCAATTATTCATGAATTATAATTTAATATGGTTCCTCAAATCATGATAATAGTGTTTAGCCAAACTCTTCATGTGTTGAAAGATATAAGCATCTGATCAAGTGGCTTGAAAGGGTGTCTAGAATTGTAGAATTCAAATTTCCTCGGATTGAAAATGACTCATCCATTAATTCTACCTCTTCAAATAATCATCATAGTACATAAACCATTTCATCAAATTAGTTTTTAGGTGTCATATTACTTGATAGGTCAAAAAATGCCCTTCTGGTGTTATAGGCCTTCTAGGCTTAAAATTGAGTTTTGATGATTGAGTCACTTGTATATGATATGGGGATGAGAAATAATCATGAAAAAATTATTATTACCTCTTTCCAACTTGAAATTTCATATCAAAATACTAATATTTCAACTTCTCTCTCTATTGCCTTTAAGACTGCATGTAGATAAGTAGTTGACTATGTTAAAACAAAGAGGTTCTCCACCTATTCAATGGCCTTGAGAATGATATGGAAGATTAATAAATTATTTATGACCATGTGTACCAAATTTCAAGTCTTGATTCCACCTGTAGATGCCAAAAATCTCTAAATTCCCTCTTATACATCGATTGAGTACATACTTGACTATGTTTTGGTTCTCTACCATGGTGTTTGGGTCTTAAGAAATATAAATAATCTCTAATTAGCTCATAAAAAACTTATTTATTGTCTGTACTCATGGTTTACCTTAGTTTTCCATGTCACCTTATGTCACCTTATACCTCCTTAATAGACCTCATATGATTATATGTCAATGGTAATGTAGGTGGAAATATGAGAAAAGGAGATAATTGGATCTAATTTATACTAATTTAGATCCATCATGACTATTAAATTAGTGATAATCACCATTCACATTTATTTTAGCATATTTTTACCTTGTATCAAGGCATTTAGTCCTCAAATAGCCAGGCTTCTGTACATAGGCCTATAGGTGCAAGTTTTTGAGGTGTATGACTACATTTTAGGTTTTGAAACTCTCGTTTTCCCTCTTGATGACTCTTGATTTCATTTAAAATTCTTCAAAATTAATCTCTATGTTGTCAATGTTTCTTTCCTATAACATGATGTGATGGTCCTAAAGCTCTTTAAATCTCTTATTTTTGTAGGTGGATTCTTCAGTAGGTGGGTTTGAATATAGATCAAAATTTAAGATCACTCTCTATCTTTCCCTTTATTTCCTATAATATCGTACCTCATGAAGTGTTTATTAACCATGCCATAGATAACACTCTTAATACTTGATCATAGACCTATCATCCTCTTTACTATGTGTTCATGAAAGACTATTTTAGGTATAGGTTTAAGGTGATGACTAAGGGTCTCTTTGTCCTCATGAAAAATCCACTTCTTCTATTATTTTTTCATGTCACAATTATATTCTTAAGAATTTTTAATGATCATGATGGCACTCATCTCTGATCATTACTCCTATGAATTCTATAAGACTCTACCTTGATATAATGTGCTCTTAGGTTTTCATCAAAGGTAAAAGACTATATCATGTCTAAAACCCTCACATTATGATTATATTTAATGAGTTAATATCTCATATTTTTATTTAAGATGAATTTTTCTCTTACCACATTTGTGCCATCAACTTGAAAACAAACCACTCTTTTATGCTTGACTATCATTAGATGCCTGTAAGGTGTGTGTGGACTATAAAAATGATTTTAAAATTCTTGGAGTGTTTAAAAAAAACACAAGGTATCCTTTTTTAAACTCCTTTTTCCATCATGACATATAAACACAAACCCTCCTTGAAAATTTTAAAACCCTTGAAGTACACCTAAAGTGTCATTTACCTTCTTGACTTCTTGATGATTGTGTTGTCTTTGTATAGTTAGAATGTGATATTTGAGAAATATTAGAGATTTTGAAACAAGAAAAAAGATGAGTAAAAGTACCTAAATCAAATTCAATGATCTCTGAAACCTCAAAAATATCTTTGTAAGTCTCAAAACCTTGAAGTCTCCTTTTGGCAGTGTTTACCTACTTAGTTGTAGGTATATATTTGGTTTGGTTATAGATTGATTTATTCCTTTTAAGGCATATTTGAAACTTGATATGCATTGTATTCTATCTCTATATTTAGGTTGTTACCCCTTCCAATATCTCTTTTACTTATAAGTGTTTAAGTTTTTGTAACCTTAAAAGGTCTCTTATCTTAGAAAACTCTTATGACTATAGGTAGTGACCAAAAGAGTAGCCCACAGGTGTATTTAGTGTTCCTTAACCCTATACTTTCATGACCTAAATATCTCCCTTTAGAGTTTATTTATCATGTCCCTCATCATAATTTCTATCCATGTATTTGGGTTCTCAATCCCCATATGTCCTGAAAACATATATAATATGACTATTGTATCCTTCAATATGGGCCTATAGGTGTATTTTTTGACACTATAGGTCCACTAAGAGCCCTTTGAAACTCATTTATGGATTCTAAATCTATGAAAAAGGTCTAAAGTCAAATATGGACTAAGAATCCTTTTTTTGATAATCAACCTCCAAATACATATTGATGATTATGATCAAGACTTAAAATACTATGTCCTAAGTTTTTGAGACATGTTTGTACCATTATCTGAATTATAGCTGAGATATTTTTTGAAGATCCTCAATAGTCCTATAAATCCATTTAAATTTTCTTACTAATTTTGTAATTTTATCTTTAATTCAACCTCTGATCTCATATTCATGATTTAACCTGTCAACTATCTTGATATTAATCATTGTCATCATGGTTGTATGTCACTATCTTTATGTTGTATATGTTGTTTTCTTGGTGCATATTCCTCTTATTAATGATCATGATCGCTTTAATCCTCTTAATGCCTTATTAAAATGGATTATTTTATATGCATAGGCATTTAAAGAGGTATATCTCATGCTTACTCGTCATTGTACCTTTGTGACCTATACCTGACTCTAGTATACTACTATAAATGCTTCTTCTTTGCTATATATGATGTTATCTTGGAGTGTATGAACTCTTAGAATAACCTTTATTCCCATTTATCTATTATATCCTTCATATTATATGGATGATTGGATGGAAGTGAATAGATGGGATTTGATAGATGCGTAATGTAAACCATGGATGGAAGGTGAAAAAGAAGCTTGAAAATAATGAGAAATGGTTGTTTACAATAGTGAGGTTGAAGATGAGTGAGATGAAGATGGAAAGGAGATAATAAGAGTACCAATATCAACTTGAGAGTACAATTCATGAAAATGGGCATATCCTTGAATGCATGCATCAATTTAGATGCTATTGGATGAGGACAAGAATCTAAAAATGAAGCATGAGTTTATGATAAAACCTTAAAATGTGCTAAAAAACATTAAACAATGCTAACTAGCCCCTTTGAGATGATTTGAGAGTATAGGAATGGTATGAGACATGAATCATTGGAATTTTTTTTTAATGAACATATTTTCAGACATGAAAACATGAATTAAATTCATGCCAAGGACCAAAACAAGAAAACTTGAAAACACCCTCTCTCTCCAAAATTGTATAATCTCTCTTTAAGAGCATGCTAAACTACAGATTGCATTGGTTGTCTTTGTGATTTTTTTTTGACCTTGATATATGTGAATAAGGATTGAAAAATTCCATGGAAGTATGGATTAGGTTCCCAATAATCTCTTAAAACATGAATTCTCTAAAAAAATTTCCTTGGTGAGGAGAACTTGAGGAAAATTGGTTGCTTTTATAGATGCAAACTATAAAAATTAGCGTAACTTCAAATGAATGATTCATGAGGGAGGATAAGATAATTGTATAACCACTTACTCCATAAATAATCCTTCTAAGTCTACTTTCTTTACCCAAAATTTTAGACATGTACCTACACTCTCCAATCCATACCATATCAAATTTGTAAGCAAGTCTCTTTGTACAAAATGGCATAGTGCCTATAGTAGACCAATTTTCAGCTTGTACTACATTTAATTACCATGAAACTATTATGGAAGATTTTTCATGTCCTTATCTTGATATTTCATGCCTCAAGTGTACATAATCCCATATGGATCCATACTTTACCTATGAATATGAAAGAAAAGAACCTTTTCTTGGCCGTTTATAGTAAACTTTCACTTCCACTGCTAAGATTAGAAGAATATAGAAGTAATACAAGTAATTTGGAATGAAAATATGATTTTTTAAACTTTTCCATGCTTTATAAATCCAAAATTGGAATTTGAGAATTAGAAAATCCTCTTTAAACACCTAAAAACATATCAAAACACCTTTTTTGCTTCTAAAACTTTAGACTAAGGTAAGAGTGATGTATTTTTACATATTTAAAGGAATTTTGGGATAATTAATGACATTTTTGACTTAAATTTAAACATTTAACACTAAAAATTACTCTTTTAGGCCAAAATACACCTATTTTAATAGATTACATAAGCTATTGATAGGTTCTTGGAAAGTTTTAGATTATAGAGGGTTGGTATTTGGCCTTGATAGACCAAAAAACTAATAGGTTGTCTTTTATTGATCTTATTATTTTTCCAATACTTGATTGTAACCTAAATATCCATCCAAGAGGGATAATCATTGAGAACCTACAACTACTTGAAGAATTTATTCTAAAGAAGTTAAGGGATAGTGATCCTTTAATGATACCCTATTCAAATGTATAAAATCCACACAAAATATAATATTACCACTCTTATTTCTCATAGGAACTAAGTTGGCAACCCATGAAGTGTGTTTGATATGAAAAATTATTCTTAACTATATTAAATTGGTGATCTCTTTAATCATTAGCATACACACTTTAGGATTGATGGGTATTTATATTTGAAATAAAGGTTTAACATTTGGATCAATTATTATGGTGTGTTGGGTTAATTTGGGATCAAATCCCTTGAGATCACTCTATTCCCAAGTAAAGACATCAAAAAACTATCTACATAACTCAATAAATGTAGCTCTCTCATCTCAAGTACATAAATTTATAATATTTAGGAGTTTTTCTTTGAATATGGTCACCTTATCATGATGTTTTTAATTATTAGATATGTTTACTTTATATCTTCTCATTTATTAATTTCATTGAATATGTTCTCAAGAGTAACTAGCCCTTTGAAAATCTTATAAGACGTCAATTATATAATTTTGTCTCCATATTGGTGTTGTAGTTTGGCCTAGTTTTTACAATAAAATTAAAATTCTTGTTGGATAAAATATGATATTTTTTCTCTCTCAAACACTTTCTAATTGACATAATTATCTAGTGTTGATGGCCTTACAACTACCATGATGTGTGGCTAAGTTTTTGAGTTCTTGAAATCATTGGGAATGCCAAATTGTGCTCCAAATAATGCCAGCATAATAAAATGTTAATTATATTCCCTTGGAACTAATTGGATTTTGAAGGCCTCAAAATATTCAATAATGTCCCATACTTCTTGTATGACTTCAACAATGTGTTTTTGGTAGCACTCTTACCTCTTACTTGGTGGACAACTAGTTCTCTATCTCCAAAATCTTGTATTTATTTCACTCTTTTCCTTCTTTCCCATTAAATTACATGTATGAGAGATTAATATTTAGATACATTACAATTAAAATGAAAGTAAAATTTAATGGCATAATAGTACCTTTCATTTGATGGATAAATAAGCATAATACCTACCCCTAATCCATTCTTGCTTGTTGAGCCACTAAATAATAATTTACACAAACCATTTTCATCATCATTTAGCTTAGAAAGAGGGTATGGATATACCTTATTCATGTAGAAAATATACACCAATAATATCTTCTTCAACACCTATATATAGGTCACACTCATGATTTTATGCCCCCCACTCATCAAGGAAGAGATCTTAAGCATCCTGAAGAGGAATAATTGGTTCTCGATCACTAGGATGATCCTACACATTGATGATGGTGTAAATGACACTAGAAATTTTATGATTATATGGATAAAAATTAAAATTAGACATAGGTTCAAACTTGATGGTACCTTAGTTCCATATTTAGTATTAAAATCCATGTAGGACCAATCAGATGATAAGTAGCCTCCAATCTTGGTGTTGAAATCTCATGATAAGCAAAGAGAAAACTACTATGGAAAATCCACTATCAAAAAATATTGAGAAATAGATAAATTAGGAAAAACATGAAGAATAACATTAAATCCACTTATTATACCTAGAGTCTTAGTAGTTGAACCATATAGTTGTAATACATCTCTATCAGTAGGATCATACTTTAAGCCTAGCTTATCATCTATTTGTTTGGGCATCACCAAGCTACTTTACCCACTATATATCATAAAATTTTTTATTATGAAATATAAAATGATAACTAAAACATATAAAGGAGGACACTTACCATCTTTGTTTGGCTACCCACTAATAGGTGTATGATTATTTATAAAAATTGCACCTTCTCTTCTATATGATGTCTTTACAAGGCTAGGATTTAACAATTCCTCTTGGAACATATCTCTTTGATAAAAAAGATCTTAAAAAATACAATGTATCCCAAACAGGAATTTTTTCATTCACCTTCTTCATTTGATCTAAAATATTGATAAAAGATATACTAACTCTTGGTTATCCTCTAGGAGTTGTCATATTGTTTTGGGGCTGCATAGTTTAAGGAAGGAAAGTACCCTTCATATTCTAATTTATTTGAGTTTATTGAGATTTTTGAGCTTCCTTAACATCCATTGTTTCTTGAGTCATTTAAGTTATGGTGGTTACACTTTTACCCATCTCTTAATCATCATCAATTGCCCTTCTTTTAGACTTTATGTTGGCTACAGTAGAAGTATCTTTAGTTTCACTTGTCCCTCCCAATTTATTGATTGCACAATAATCTCTATTTTACCAATTAACTAATGTTTCATTGTATTTTAATTCTTCTCCACTTGTCATAACTTTATTTGAAACTTTATCATGTGTCATAGATGGAATGGTTCTATTTTGTGGCATTCAAGCTTGACTAAACACTTCACTTTGACAAGAGGGATGATTAGGAGGCTGATTCCATCGAGAAGACTAGTCATGATCTTAAACCAAATTGTTTTGAATAGGAACAAATTCTATATAAGTGGAGGCATCATTGGGGTTGTAACTATTATATGGTCTCACATTGGTAATTTTCCCTTAACATTGAGAATTACCTTGGAAAGGTGGCCTATTGGGTTACCATAACTGATTAGATTGGTATGGATTTTGATATGGTCTAAAGGGTTGGTTTTACTACCTAAAATACATTGATATAATGTTGTTTGTAAGGGTATTAATAAATCATTCAACATCATTTTATTTACTTGGATAACTAGGGGCAGCCAACTTGTCACTAGTCAATGTAAGATTGTGATAAATAGTGGGAGTGGGAGGTTGTATGTCAGCAAAAAATGGAATGAAATGCTTTGGAGATATATTTCTAGCATGTATGAGTTTTTTTTCAATTTTCATGGAAATTTCATAGGATTATGTTCAGGTCTTCCCTCCCATGGATTTTATCATAAATATATAATAAAAGTCAAAGCTTTGAGATAGTATAGTAATGCATAATTTGGAGTGGAAATCCCAAGAATTAGGATCCTATCCAATGTATTTTTTAACCTAGAATTGAAGTCTTACATGAATTATTATGGGGCTCTCTTGATAGTAGTAAATTTCTCAACTTGTGATAAATGGTCACTCTTCTCTTCAAACCTCTTACTCAAATTATCTCCCAATTCATCCAATGTGTTAATTAAATTAGGGGAAATATACCAATCCAATGATTTTTGTTTTTATTATATTTCCAAAAACCTAATGACTACATTCTCTTAGGTGAAATTATGGATATTACAAAAGTTGTCCATATCTTGTATATGCTCAATGGGTGGAATCCTACTCTCTCCAATAAAATATGGAGCACTCTTGGGGATTACCATAAGGATCTCATCATATTGGGAAAGGTTTAAGGGAGACCCACCCTTGAAAGGCATAAAAGGTATATTTCGAGCCATATTGCTAGCTTTGGGAGAGCTTGGAATATATGGGAAGTGAAGATTTCTTATAGGTGTATTGGTATTGTTGGAGGTACAATCACTAAGAGGGGGTGAATCATTGATGCCAAATAATACAATTTAATTACAAAATATTAAGCATTAAACATGCATCAACTTGATCAAGAAACATAAACATGAAAGCACATACATCTAAAGCATACATAAGAGCATACTTCACATGAACACATAATATATGTGGTAAACCATCTTGGGGGATAAAACCCACTTAACCCTAAGAAATGGACTATAGTCCTATAAAATAAGATCTAACATTTAGACCAATACCCACTGATCAAAGAACACCCATCCCATAAGGAGGCACAAAACCCATAGGCAACCAAACACCTACTTAACTACCTTGATCTAATCTCCACCTTTACTCTAATGTCCTCTATATATAATTATGGACTTCTCTTACTTGCACTCTTCTTCACCCTTCTATCTCTCTCAAATCACTCATCACACACCCTCAAACTTACTCAAATAAGCAATGCATAAAAACTCCTCATTTGAATCTCTCTAGTATTCATCACTCATCCTCAATATGTTTTTTACTTCAATCTATCCACTGAGAACACTCCCTTTGATCTCTTTCCCTTGGATCTATATTTTGCTCTCTCAATTCACACATCCAAGTCTAGAAACCATTGCCTTTTTCTCCATTATTTATAGTCTTCATGGATATCAATATCTAGATCGACCATAACCTTAAGACATCTAACATGCTAACACATAACTCAAATACATTTTCATAGGTCATCCATAGTATCCACGTCTCAAACTTAAGTAGCTATGCCTTTTAATTAGGCCTTAGTAGTCCTTATAGGTCTCATGGAGACCTATTCACCATTTTAACACTAAATTGAGAAAATTAAGAACATAAAATAAATTTTAACTATATGGGTCCACTCCATATAATTTCTAAGACATCTGATTTCTCCCACCAAAACATCCTTTTATTAAAGTACACTTGCTTGAACAATATTATGTATATAGGAAGACCATGAACAAATAAATAGTCACCTACTAAGCCTTTGTTCATACTAAATATGATTGATAAAACCTTCATAATCCACACACATGATCCTCATGGAGTATACAACATTATTTAATAGTTAGCTCATTTTAAAACAAAGAAATACCATTAAGAACAACTCAATTACCCTTCTTGGGTTACTTGCAGATCATGAATGAACACACAATCAACTTTGGAGATCAATAAATTTGAATGTATAATTATTTAAACCTTAAAATGAATATTGATAGATGTACCTTGAAGTCTTATACAAATTTTATATTTATTACAACACAAAAATATGCATAGATCAAAATTTATGGCTCAAAAACCAAACACTAGTCTTTCCTTCAGTAAATTCAAATATTTAAATCCAAACAATCATAGTTGAGCCTCATTCACTTAGAACACATATCATCCTCTTTACTCAGATCATTCAACTCACATCATTGATCTTCTTTTAAATTAGCTCAAAATTTAACTTTTAGTGTTCCACTATCTAAACATTAATCCTTAAACATGTGTTATCATCTCCTTGCTTCCTAAAAGTTTGGAAGAAACATGTTCTATCGATCTTTGCATATTAACCAAGTCTTTATCTTATAATGCTCACCATTAGATCTTGACTAAAACTCTAAAGATTATGACATTTGACACCCTCACATTCCTTCTAAGAACTTTACTGACAGTTCATTGTGTGTCTACCACTTGGTAGACTTGCATGCATTTTTGACTCTTTGACTTGTCTCACATTATTGATCTTTGTTAGTACAAACCACCACTCACCATTGATCTTTTGTCAAACTAGTGAGCTTGTGAAACTTGTCACCTACATATGTAACCTTTGACATGTTAAATTCATATGCACATTAGAACTCAATATTTATGTTAAGCACTCATCATTTGATCTTATAAACTAATGACCTCATACTTAAATGTGATTAAACTTGATTATCTCTGTCCCATCATAGTTTTCTGGAAAAACTTTGAAGTATTATAACTTGAGCTAGAAATCACTTCAAGACTATTAATTTTTAGGGTAACTTTTTAGAACTATAGACAATATCTTTATGAAATCCTTTGACCAATAAGGACTTTTTGCATACCTAAAATAAATTCTCAAACATTTTAGATATTTAATATTTACATGATGTGCAGTGATGGTTTAGCTTCTCTTAAGATATAAGGTGCATTTTTCTCATTCCAAATGATCATAAAACATACTAGATCTCTTAAAAGACATTTATTAATGCCTCAAAATCTCTTTTTTGTCCTTATAGACGTATACATGTGCCATATCTCTTCAATATCTCTATCTGATCACTTTGTCATTCATGCATTAGTACCACATGATCTACTTTGACATCAATGACAACTTAAGACACCAATGACCATGTCCAATAATATCCACCTTTGTCATTGATGGAAAACCACACTCGGGATGTCTTCTCTCATACTAAACAATTCTCCATCCTGATCTTTATCCTCATTTGACACAAATGACAAAGAATCTATACTTTCAAGTAAATGAACCAAAGGCTCCCCTTTTGACGTGCATACATCTAAACTAGGACTTATATGATCATTGGACCTGACAAGCCACCCATAGAGCTTAGAAATATGCCCCTAACTCCATGATCCATCTCATGTTATCTTGCCTTTTATATACACTAGATCCCTTTGTTCATGCTTGAATATCTAATAACTTGTCAAAACACATGACTTGGTTTGATCAATTCATCATTTTGAACATCTTTGAATTCACAACTATAACAGATGTCTTCCATACTTTCACCAAGGCTGGAACATCTCACATATGTTCCCCCTTACATCATGCACAACTCTCCAATATACTCAATCTAACTAAGTTATCTCCATCTTAACCAAACCTTCTATTATTTGTAGATAAGGCTATGACTCCCAATCTTTATCTTACTCAAATGTTGATTTTGTCAATGGTTTGGTCTAATGTTTTCAAGTTATTATTTTATAGGCACATATTCTAACTTAACATATTTATTACTCACCTATTATCTCAAGAATTGATATCTAATAGGAATGCGTTTATTTTTTCAGCATATTATAGGATTCTTTGAGATACTAATTTCACTATTATTGATATAATATGGGATAAGGTTCTTTTTGCATTACCTTATAGCCTTCCAAGGTTTGACTCATCCATATAGTTTGAGTGAAACATGAGGCAACATATATATACTCAAATTATGTAGTGGATAAGGATACTAAGGCTTGTTTATTACTTATCCAAGGATAATAAGGATTGATTCTTACTTATCCAAGATACCAAGCATTTATCCAAGAAGAAAACACCACCAATAGTACTCTTTCTATCATCCACACAATCAACCTAATCTGCATCAATGTATGTCTTTAGAGTGAATTCTTTGTTCCTCATATACCATAAACCATATTATATGGTTCCCTTAAGATACCTTAATATTCTTTTGACTGATTTCAAGTGAAATTCTCTTGAATCAACTTGGAACCTACCAACAAGTCCTACTACTTGCATGATATCATGTCTCAAGGTAGTGGAGTATAAAAGACTTCTAGTCATGGATATATATAAGGTTTGATTAACCTTTGGTGATTAATTTTTCTTAATCAACTTGTAACCTATAATCATTGGTGTACTCATTATCTTACACTCCATCTCATATTTCCTTAGCATATCATTAATGTATTTAGTTTTTGAGATGAATATCCATGCATCTAGTTGGTTAATTTTTAATCACAAAAGGAATGAAATTTCTCTTAATAGACATCTCAAATTCAATATTCATGACATATGCAAATTATTTACTCATATTATCATTTTCATAACCAAATATTATGTCATCAACATAGACAACTACAAGTAATTGATGACAACCTTCAATCTTGATGTATAAATTGCTATCAGCTACCCCTTTTTTGAAACTTTGATTAAAAAGATACTTGTCTAGTCTATCATACCAGGCTATAGGAGTTTGTTTAAGGCCATATAAAGCCTTATTCAATTTACACATATAGTCTTGATTATCTGATATGAATAATCCTTTAGGTAACTCAATGTACACTTTTTTTTCTTAGTTTCCATTCAAAACATAGATTTCACATCCATTTGGTATACCTTAGAATTTTTTAAACTAGCATATGCCAAGAAGAGTCTAATTGCTTCCATTATTTCCACTAGAGAAAAAGTATCATCAACATCTATCCCTTCAATCTAAGCATATTCTTTACATGCCAGTCTAGACTTATTTCTTATGACCCCTCCTTTCTCATTCATCTTATTTTTGAAGATCCACTTAGAACCTATCACATTCTTGGTTTTTGGTCTAGGAACTAGATCCCATGATTCATTATTTGCTATTTGACCAAGTTCTTCATCTATATAACATGTCCAAATTTCATCTTTGCTAGATTCCAAAAAAGTTTTGGGTTAAACCTTAGATAACAAGGCCATGTTTTATTGATTCTGATTTATTAACCTTCTTCTCCTAGTCTATAAGCTAGCAATCACATCTCCAATAACTTAGGAAATATTATGATCCTTCTATATTATCCTAGAAGGGGATTTAGTATCCTATCTTAATTCTTCCTCTTATTCATTTGATTGATAAGGTATTATTTCATTATTTGAGATAGCATCCTTAGTGGCGTCAATTGTCTACAAGCTAGGCATATTGATGTCACTTACCTCTCCAAATATCACATTAGATATTTTAATAACCTTTTGGAGTTTTTTATTGAAACATATATAGGAAAAAATTATCGAGGATTACCCTACGAAGGTACCCTCATCATATCTCGAATCAAAATTTCTAATATTTTCTTCATTTCTCTTGTTAAAACACATAATCCAAAACACTCTAAAGTGTTAAACATTAACTACCCTATTTTTCCAAAGATTATATGGATTATTGTCACCATTTTATCTAACTTGACATCTATTTAAGATATAGATAGATGTATTGGCAGCCTCTTCCTAAAAACCATCTATAAGTTTAGAATATTGAAGTATGGTTCTAGTCATCTCTTGGATAGTTCTATTTTTCCTCTCAACCACCCCATTCTATTGGGGTGTTCTAATAGTAGTCTATTGTCTTATAATTACTTATTACTCACAAAATTAATCAAACTCATAAGACCAAAATTCACCTCCTCTGTCTAATCCTACACACTTGATTCTTTATCCTTTTTCATTTTCAACAAGATCTTTAAATGCTTTAAATTTTACAAAAGCTTCTAATTTTTATTTAATAAAAAATATCCAAGTCAATCTAGTGAAGTTATTAATTAATAACATAAATTATATATTACCTTGAATGCTTTGAGTTCTCATAGGTCCACAAAGGTCTGTGTGGATTAACTCTAATGGTACTATGGTAGATTGCTCCTTGGATTTGTATCTTCTTATGACTTAATTTCTAAGAAGGAATGCCTTATAGAGAGGATGAGGAATCTTAGTGATATTAGGCATATGCCTCACTAGTCCTTTTGAGCTAATCTTTACTAAATTATAAAAGTGCAGGTGTCCAAGCCTTCTATGCTAAAACTATCTTAATTCTAATTAATTCATGAATCACCTTTATTTATTGGATTCATAGAACAAATACAAGTTTTTATCTTCCTTTTGAATGTTTGACACTAATTTTATAGATTTGGAATTTCTCACTTCACACCCTTTGTCATGAAAAGTTACAACATTTCCATGTTTACACATTTGGATAACACTTAGAAGATTATGCTTCAAACCTTTTACATATAGAGAATTTTTAGTTCTAGTATGACCATTATCCAAACATAAAGATCCTTTCCCAACTATTTTAGTAGATTTTTTAAAGCAAACCTTACTAAACCTAAATTATTATTTTCTGAGAGAAATAAACTTACTCTTGTCTCCTATCATATGACTTGAGCATCCATTTTCAATGTACCATTTCTTGTTTTCATCCTCTTGAGTATGTAACACAATTTGTAGAAACATGGATTCTTTATTTGAGTCCTACTTTATTTAAATCTTAATTTTTTTTAATAATTTTAAATTCCTTTTTCTAATAGTCCCTTTTTCAATACTTGGCTATATGTTCTTATTGATTATATTTATAGCATATAACCTCATTTATTTTTCTTGGAGAGTAATTACAATCCTTATATCTATGACCATATTAATTAAAAGTATATTAGTGTCCATTGAAATCATAACTATAGTTTTGCATGTTCTTTACCCATTTTGTTTGATCATCAATACTTAAAGACATCTCATCCATAGATTATTTTACAGAGCTAGATTTCTACTTTTTTTTTAGATAGCCGAGCATCAATATAAGTCATATTTTTACCTTCCAATTGATTCATTATTTGATTCAACTTTATATCAGCCATAACCTTCAAATTTTTGACTATTGCTTCTATTATTCCTATTTGTGTATTCACACTATCAATGATTTCAAATAAATTATGATATATAAATGAAGTTAGGTTTGAATTTTTACTTTCTTCCATGTTTTTCAATCTTTTAATCTCTTCTTTTAGACATCTAAATTATTCCCTTGAGTACTTAAGATCAGATAAAGCACATATTAGCTCACCTTGAAGAAAAATCTCAGCCTCTTTTTCTTTCATTGTACCTATGATCACCTTCAAGTGGTTAAACTTGCAATGAGGGTCCTATCTTTGAAACCAATTATTAGAGGTATAATAAATATGAAAGGGGAGCTATATTAGTGATGCCAAATAATCCAATTTAATTCCCAACTCTGAAACATTCAACATACATCAACTTAATCAGGAAATATAAACATGAAACCACATACATCTAAAGCATAAATAAGAGTATACATCACATGAACACATCATATATGTTGGAAACCCTCTTAGGGGATAAAACCCACTAAAATCTAAAATATGGAATATAGTCCTATAAAATAAGATCCAAAATTTAGACCAATACCCACTGATCAAGGAACATCCACCAATTAGTTTAGTGAGACACCCATCAAACAAAGAGTCACCAACTCCCTAGGTAACCATGTACCAAATTATCTACCTTGATCTAATTTATACCATTTACATAATGTCTTCTACACCTGATTATGGAATTTTATTTCTTTCACTCTTCTTCACACATCTATCTATCTCAAACAACTCATCACACACCCTCAAACTTGATAAAAAAAGCAATGCATCCAAACTCCTCTTTTGGATCTTTTTAGTCTTCTTCACTCACCTTCAATATATTATGTACTTTAGTCCATCTATTGATCATACTCCCTCTAATCTCTTTCTTTCATATCTATATTTTGCTCTCTTAATTCATACATTCAAGTCTAGAAACCATTGCCTTTATCTCCACTATCTATAGAGTCTTCATGAATATCAATATCTAGGTTAGACATAATACATGCCTTAACCATTAATAAATCTAACATGATAACACATAACTCATATACATTATCATATGTCAGCCATAGTATCTATGGGTCATACTTAAGTAGCTACACCTTTTAATTAGGCCTTAGTAGCCCTTATAGGTCTAATGATGACCTATTCAACCTTTTAACACTCCATTGAGAAAACTAAGAACATACAATCAATTTTAACTATATTGGTTTACTCCATATAATTTCTAAGACATATTAAATTTATTTATCCCTTGAAAAAATTCTTCTACTAAAACATAATTGCTTGAACAATATTCTATACACAAGAATACCATGAACAAACAAACAATCACCTTCTAAGCCTTTATTCATACTAAATATGATTGATCAAACCTTAATAATCCACATATATGATCCTCATGGAATCTAGAAAACTATTTTATAGTTATCTCATTTTGAAATGTTAAAATACTATTAAGAATAACTCAATTACCCTTCTTAGGTTACTTTCAGAGCATGAATGAATACACAGTCAACTTTAGAGCTCAATAACTTTGGCTGTATAAACATTTAGACCTTAAAATGAATATTTACATATGAGCTTGAAGTACTCTAAAACTTTTATTTTTACTTCAACATTAAAATTGGCATAGATAAAAATGTATGGCTCAGAAACCAAGCACTAGTATTTCCTTCACTAAATTCAAATATTTAAATCTAAATAGTCATAATTAAACCTTAGTCACTTTAGAACATATCTCATACTCTTCACTCAGCTCACTCAACTCATACCATAGATATTATTTGGAATTATCTCAAAATTTAACTCAAAGTGATCCACTATCCAATCATTAAACCTTGAACATGTGTTATAATCTCACTGCTTCTTGACAATTTGGAACAAACATGCTCTGTTAATCTCTATGGATTAACTAGGTCTTTATCTTATAGTGCTCATCATTAAATCTTGCTCAAAAATATTGAGATTATGACACTTGGCACCCTCACATGCCTTTTTATCACTTTAATGATATTCCCTTTCACATGTGCCACTTGCTAGTCTCACATGCATTATTGACTCTTTGACTTATCTTGTACCATTGATCTTCATCAGTATAAACCACTACTTACCATTGATCTTCTATCAAACTAGTGACCTTGTGACACTTGTCACCTGCATGTGAAACCTTTGAAATGATGAATTCATATGCATTATTGATCTCAATATGTATAATTAAATTCTCATCATTAGATCTTCTAGACCAATGACCTTAGAATTCAACATGATTAAACTTGACAGTCTTTGGCCCATCACAGTATTCTAGAATAACTTTGAAGCTTTATAACTTGAGATAGAAATCACTTCAAGATATAGAATTTTTAGGGTGGCTTCTTAGAAATATAGAAAATATCTCCATGAAATCCTTTTACCAATAAGGAATTTATGACTACCTAAAATAAATGCTCAAACTTTCTAGATATTTCATATCTACATGACATGTAGTGATGGTCTAGCTTCTCTTAACCTAGAAGATGAATTTTTCTCATTCCAAATGATCACAAAACATCCCAAAGTACCTATAACACACACACACACACACACACACACACACACACACACACACACACACACACACACACACACACACACACACACACACACACACACACACACACACACACACACACACACACACATGCCTCAAAAACTCTTTTTTGTCCTTATAGACCTTTACATGTGCCATATCTCTTCAAGTTCTCAATATGATCACTTTGAATCATGCATTAGTACCATAGGATTTGTTTTGACATCAATGACCACTTAAGACACCAATGACCATGTCCAATAGGTATAAATAAGAGTATGTATAAATATATTTATTTTGATTGAAACTAAAGTTAATTCCACAAACTCAATAAGATTACCTGTATCCCTTAACCTTATTTTCAAATTTGGTATGAAAATAGTTTACTAGTCTACAATTGAGAGGTAAATGTTTGTTGGAATCACCAGATGTTGTATTAAGGTGGCTATTACAACTATAAATTTACCAAGACCAATATCAATCTTAGATAATATTTATGCCCTTGATAGGGTGTCTTCAAGCCCTCTCACTTGAGCTATACAATGGGATTAGTCTTAGGTTATAGGTGACCTCTAAGTAGACTAAACCTATAGATTTTAGGTTAGCTCCTAAGTAAAACACCTATACTAACAACTACACTACTGATTTTCATGGAAAATGAATAAAAGGAAGGCTATCATTAATAATAAAACCTAGAGGTGATTCACCAAACATGATTTCCTCTACTTAATAATGTTTTTCACTATGAAACAAAAAGTTAGAATCTAGTTATACTACTGTAAGACAATCCTTATTACATTAGTGTTTTAATAAAAATGTTATGAAAATTAAAATGCCTCAAGATGATATTAAAGAGTTATTAATAGTATAGACTAATGACATATCAGTTCTCAACCTCAACAAACCATTTGTCACACTTCATATGACCTATGAAAGGAAGACAAACTCACATACAGGTATGAAAGAGAGGGGGAAATGCAAGGAAGTAAAATCACCATCACAAAGCATTTATAAATAATTAATTATGTCACTATATTCAAGATGAAAATAATAATATTTAGTTTAAATTGATTTCAATAGTCAATTATAGATCTTAATATTAGTATGGCTTTACTATCATCAATCTGAGGATATATTAAATTCCTCTTAAGGTTAGATTTATAGATGAATTAGAAGAAGAGATAAGAGTAAGACAAGAAAAAAAAATCATGAGATTCCTATCATGATAATATCAATTACAAAATAAAGAAATAATGAAACCAAAATTTTAAGCATTGTTTTGTCATCTTCCTTCTTAGTCCTCCTAGACATGTGTTAGAGTAACTCTTCAGAAGGGTGGCATAGGAAGCTTCATGGTAGTTTAGATAAATTTTTATTCATACCCACTCATTAAATATTTAAACATATGCCTCTTTATGGTATTTATAAACCACCTTATTGACATTTGGTAGGATTAGGAAGCTTTTACACCCACTCTCTCTTGAAAATAATTCTTTATCATACTAAATTTGTACTTGTTGACAATAATGACTCATATTCACATTATTTCTTGCCATTAAGACCTAATTTTGTGTCTTATAAACCACCTCAAAATGTATATCTATTTTTATATCCTACATTAGGTCATATAACCTTTCTTCTAGCACTAGAAGTCACTTTGCATCTATTGTTTTACACTTAATTGACAAGGGATGACAAGAGACATTTATGTCTTGAAGTTTCAAGTGACTTTGAGGGGTGAGAATGATTATTATATATATTTCATGATCTATAATTATATAATTAATTAGTAATATATATTCCCAATGGTGTTTTAAAGTTACTTTGAGCTCAAGTCTTTGCAACATGTCTGACTTTTGCTCTCTTGATACAAGATGAGTCATGTCTCTACATTCAAGCCTAGATATTCACTTAAACCTATATTAAGACTTCAATATCCTATTAAAATTTAAAATAATGATGAAAAAACTTAATTATTTCCTTATATACCTTCTTAAATTTATTATAAATTCTTGTTTAGTTTAAAACCCTACACATAGACATAAAGGAAAGCTTTCTAATCCTTGTTATCTAAAAATACATCTCAAGCCTATTGATATTTTACTTAGTTAGATTCTTGAGAGAGGTAATAAGGTCATCCAAGTTATTTTTAAGGAATACAAATCCATTTTTAGTGTTTTAAATCCTTATTAATGCCATAAGGTCACATTCAAGGTTTTAGTAGGGTTTAAGGGCACTTGAGGTCATAACAGTTATTCATATCCATGATGGCCCTAATGTCCTAAAAATGATAGGGATTTTTAGTTTAAAACATTATATACATATTTTAATTGTATAAATATACCATTCATATCTTCATGTGAGTTCACACATGATAAATATCTCCTTAGGCTAGTAGTCTTGCAATTATGTAGTTGAGAAAAGATAATTTTAGTAAAAGGTGATATGAATGCTTGGGTTTAGATATAAACACTTAAATGAGGTTTGAGGCACATTTTAAAATATATTAAAGTGATCTCCTATAATTATTGACCCTTAAAACCATTGGAAACTGCCTTAATCCTTATGTAAGGGTTTACATATAGTCATATTCATTTAGCCCTAACAAACATTTTCACATATTCTCCTTCTTCATAAATGATTAAAATATTCATGAAACTATTATAATATATATAATTCATATAATTAAATCCCTAAATTTACCAATCATTAAAAAATATTCAAGTTTTTATCGTATTTAATATACATACATGTGTATGCTTATTTAGGCCTATTAGGCCTAATTAGTTCTTTTAGACCTTTCATTGCCTTTAACCAGTTTTAAACTCAAAAATATCTTTTTGAAATTTTATTATTAAGATTAATATACCTATTTTACCTTCTTTTAACTTCATTATATCAATGAATAGTCTACACATTTCCTTCATTCTCTCAAAACCTACATGTAGGTGTCTATTAGATCTAGCTACATTGTAGCATGAGTGTGAACCTTAAACATCGACACTTTTAAAAATTTTAATGATATTTAAATGATATAAATTTATTTATTAACCATTTTAAGGACTTATAATTCTTTTATTTTATCACATATGACTCATCTACTACTCAACTCCTTGTACAAGCTTGGGTGTGTTAACTAAAGTTGTTCATCTATATGTTTCATTAAAATGAGTCCTTTTAGGCTAGATTAGTATTTTAGTAATGAAAATTAGGTGAAAATTATAATTTTTAATTAATTACCCTTTTTAATTTCTCATATTCCATTTCAAACACTACATAATCGACCACTTTTCCAATCATGCTTTAGATAGGCTTGTAGGTGCTTGTTTAGGGTTTAATTGACTATATTCTACTAAACTTGGTATCCACTATCCAAATTTAGATTATTTGAATAATTTATAGTTTATGAAATTTAAAAAATATTATATAATTACCTCCTTCATCCCCAAAATCTCTAGCACACATCACCAACCTAACCTTTGACCTCACTACTTGCTAGGGCCTATAGATGGCAATTTGGACAAAATACTTATTCTCCATTGCTTAGTTTCCACTTTAGATCAATAAATTTAAGGTGAAAAATGGTTTTATATGGATAATATATTTCAATACACTCCTTAAATTTAATTTTTCCTAGAGCATATGAGAAACATTTGAAATTTTCATTATCTACCCCTGAAACACTTTCATCTTGAATTACACAACCTTCCTTGAAATACAATCCCTTTGAATGCAAGGTAGAGTGAAAATTTATTTTACATACGATATATATGGGATTTTAATCATATTTTCATATATTAAGATAATTAATTTGAATACCAAAAAAGTGTCATGAATATCACTTTCTTGTAGCGACATGAGTGTGATTGATAGCATGGCTTGGCATTTCCTTGGAGCTCATTCAACTAATGATGAACTTGAAAGAGTTGAAACACAAATTTTAAAGAGATTAATTTTAAATATATTTATTACATAATGATATCTTTAAATAACTACATGCACTCTTCATAAATAAATATGCCACCAAAAGTAACCTATAAGTCTACAGACATAGAAGTTCAGAGACCTCCTTTGGATTGGGTTTACATAAGGATAAATATTGAAAATAGCCTCTAAAACTTGACATCCATTAATATTATCTTCAATATTTTTTTAATATGACCTATTTCATTCAATAATGCTAACAATGAAAATAAAACCCTTCTTGATGAGACATTTGTCAATCATAACTATTGACTCACATAGTTTAACTATGTATGCAAAAAAAAACTCTCAATATTGAGGATAATTGACTCAATGGTGTTTTTAGGTGGTTTGGAATACTTTAATAGGTTTTTTAAACTATTTAAAATTACATTTCATCCATCAAATACATTAAAGTCAACTCACATATCTTGCAACAAGATTGTCTTCAACTAGCTATCAAAACAAGACTACTTGACAACACCTTAAACTTGAAAATGAAGAAAAATTAGAGGAAATGTTATTATAAGGATCAATGAATCCATGATATATCATTTATATAGAATTTCACATTTTTATTTGATCTTAGAACTCCACACATAAGGAAAATTGACCCATGGAGGGATTTTGAGTCTCTTTTATGATCCTTAACTTATTAATCATTATTTATAAAGTTAAGGAGTTTAACTAGCCAAAAAATTCCATGAATTGGAATAGAATTAGGGTCCCCTCCTATGGACAAGATCTCATATCCCAACTTTATCTCTCCTTAGAATGCTAATTGAAAATCTATTGATTGTTTTAGTCTTCCAAGAAAGCCGATAGAAGAAAGGAGTATGTTTTTGCATTTTTTGGCTCTATAAATCCACTTATTATATAAATTATGACCTGATAAATTCATGGCTACCTATGTAAGATATTTTATATTTTCACACAATAAAAACCTCCTAAAAAGAACTTTCTAAAGCTTGTTTTATTCCATAATATGAATAGTTTGTCCTTTGAAACTAATGGAGAAGATGAATCTATTGAATATTTATCTTCCTATGACATGTATGGATATGTGAAAGTGTGTCAAAAATTTCCCCACCTTCTTTTTCCTATAATAACTTCTTCTTTGTCTATTGAAAATAATGAGTGGTAGTTACAAAATGGACTTATAACATTATAAAGTAGTTAAAAAAAGACTTTGAAGAAAGTGTATGGACCATAAAAGCATGATTTCATCATTTAGATATTATATGGACTAGAAAAGACCTCTATCCAAGAAGTAAACCTTCATATCTTAATTAGCTAGTAAGTGTTATCTCAACATTGACTTGTCAAATAAGACTAAATCAATAAGATACCTTCGTCTTGTAAAACATACCTTAAACTCTCCAAAATACTTGAAAAATAATGTGATCCACTTAATAGATTGCTTATTTAACCACTTTGGTCATATTTAGACCTTTCTTGTTCTATGAAGATTTACCACCTTGTCTCCTTGAGCATGCTTATTCATGGACTTGATTCCCATTTAACCTTAACATCACCAAACATACCTTAAACAATGCTAAGTATAAAATGAAGGTTTAGAAAGAGTGAATTTTGATGACCAGACCAAATTACTTGAACCTACTACTCACTAGAACATCCTAAATGACTTTTAAGTTACCAAGGAAGACATCCTATCTAGCATCCTAGATCATTAATGACCTTGATAAGACATTTGTGATGGATATCAACAAAGTTAAGGTCACATACATAAATTTTTTGAATGACTCCCTTTCATGATGGCCAAATTTTAGCTAACATTTATTTCATTATATTTTCCTACTTGATTTATCTTTGGTACCCACACTTGTGCTGGATATGATTTAACTACATCATTATTTTTGTTTACTCTATATTTATGATATGTAAGTAAATCATCTTGGAAAGTAAAGGAGATGGTCATGTGATTGTTATTTACATTTTATCCTATTCAATCAAACCATGATTTTCCTAATGTGATATTTCCTTATGGACAATAATCTCATACAATAATGTGCCAATTATCTTAGGCCTAAGATAAATTGGTATAGTAACATGACCCATGCCATTCTCATAAATATGTATATGCTATACAAAATCAATCAATACATCTAAAGTCCTTAATAAAACCAATTGTATATGTGTTTCCTCATTTATTATCATTTATAAAAATAAATTTTCTATATTATCCTCTATTAAGGGGTTTAAATTCCATTGGTTCTTTGATATAAACTTAATGGGAAACATTGGTCCTTTTAGAATGTGAACTAGAAAAATATATTCTCCTAGAGTTACTTATATAAAATCCTAAGAGACCTTTAGCTCCTTGGTAGAAACATCCTATGATATCCCAATTCTTTTTAAATGAGTAATATAATAATATGGAGAAGGGGATCTTGTTTACATATTGTCAACTTTACCAAATGTTTTAACTCCTCTATCCACAAATTTCTCAATATTTTATCACAATGCAGAATAATTTGTCTTCATTTACATTGATATAATGACAATTTAAAATGTCCTTTCCCAAAATCATTCAATGAAATGGGGAGGTTGATAATAATTTGTAGGCAAGTTGATTATATTATTATCAATTATTGTATGTAAAATAACACTTGGTTGATCTTTGAAACTATCAAACTTAATTGGTTGATTCCTAATTGTAATAGGAGACTTTATATTAGCGTTTTCCTTGTAACTCATTTATTTGATTATGTACTTTTATTAAGGATATTAATTATAATATTTAATTTAGTAGATGATGTAATTGGTTCCAAATTTTTATGTGAAAATTCATTCTTAGGTGAAGGTGGTCTTGAATCACTTGAAATGTTTTCCTTATGCAACTCACAATTGAGATCAAGTTCATAGGTGAAAACATTCATATAATGTCTCTCAAATTAAGGATAAGAATTAAAAGTGGCTATTCATTAAATATAGATATATGATTCTTTATAAAGATAAATTTATTTTACAAATCTCAAGGTTTATACATTAAAGTACGTAATGTATTGCTAAATAATAAAATGTAATCTTCAAAGAGATCATCATTTACTAACCTATTGATTATTAAATTTGCATAAGAAAACATATTATATCTTATTAGAATAATTCAAAGATCCATTAGGAATACTATAGAACCAATATAAGGCATCTCCTTCTAAAAATTTATGGAAAATGTTTAAATTAATTTTTCCATCATTATAGAATCTCCTAGAAAAAGTACATATTGAGTTAAGTGACTAGTAGGATATACATGGCCATAAAAAAATTGGAAGGTAGGTATGACTTTTTTTTTTTAATAATTAGTGTTTAATATGTTTCATGTTAGATGTTTTCCTAAGATGAAATTATCATTCAAATTATTACCACATGATCAAGATTGTATAGTGATAGGAAGTACTAGCTTTTAGATATCACCTTTGGAATGCATCAAGTAAATGACTTAGATAGTAGGAATAGTAGCATGGTTTTGAAATATTAATTTATTGTCTTGATACATTATCTATCCTAAACATAAGTATAATTCATTCATGACAAATATCATTTCATTTTTTGTAATTTCATTCTTTATAAAAATCATTTCATAGCTTCGAATTGTCATCACATTTTGGTTCTAGAGAAAGAATAGAAATTGCATATCATTATGATTCAATAGAAGTTTCATGTAAAGATATCTATTCAAATTTTTTTTTTATATAATAATGAATATTATCAGTTTTCATTTCAAGGGAGGAGAGATAAAAATCAACATTTATTTGCATGATTTATTACTTGAAGAGAAGGGGAAAATGTATCACTTTGTTTTGAAACAATATCAACATTTATCATTTTTAATATAATATCACTTTAATTGGATATCATATTCTAGTTGAGAAAAATGAATATCAATATTTTTTATATTTCTTAAGAAAAATCGCACTTGTAAATATCATTTTAAGGCAAAACATCATGGGCAGCCACATGTGTATCATCTATACATGGTGACATTATATCTTATTATTTAAGTGTAATTTTAGAGACATAAAAGAGAGTATGAGGTAATTAATTATTATTTTACTCTTTTCTATAATGTGTGATTAATATAACATACATAAGTAGGAGAACTAGGCTCTTCTATTTAAAAAATAATAATAATTTTTCTAGTTCTTATTGATTATATGCATCACTACTACACCATTACTCTTCATACTAATAATCATAGTCATTTCCTTCATAGTCATATTTATCTTTTAATTTTTTTAATATGATCAGGTAAAAGTATAGGATTTACATGGATCATGTAACCAAAAAGTTAATAAATATATTCAAGACAACAAAAAAATAAATAACACCAAACAAGGCTATCTCCCATGCTAACCTAGAAAGCATAGAAACTTCTAACAAAACTCCCCAAGAAATTCAAAAAAACCTATTTAAACATTGAAAAAAATAAAACTAAAACTAAAAATTAGCAAGGTCCATGTTAATTAGTAGACTCTTTAGTTTTGAAATAGTTCACCAGTTTGGCCAAACCAGTGTTCTCTTGATCTTCTTTGGTTTTTAATTTTGTGACTTGTCCTCATGTACATTTTCTTGGGCCTTCCTCCTTGTCTTAACCTTCCCTATTTATACCAATATTTTTTTGTGAAGATTTAATATCCTTGTCCTATAATAAATTTCCTTTTCTACCCTTCATGCTTCCTATTCCACTATTCATTTTATTTTTAATCTTATAAGTATGTGTGGAGGACACAGGTATCACTATCAACCCTTTCTCCTTATTTATATAACAAGTTTCCCCCCATTAGTTTGAGGAGCAAGCCTCTGATCTCTACTAGTATCCAAATCCTTTACAAATTTATTATCCTTAAACTTTAGGGCATTCTAGTCTTCCATATTTTTATGATAAACCTTCTTTGGTGTTCAACTTATCCTTTAATTCCATCGATTTTAAATTTAGGTTTGAATGTAGGGATATAGTTTCTTTCCTCACATTATTAGCCTTAGGTAATTTTAGAGGTGAATGGGAAGTCTTACTCCACATGTCTTTCATGAATTTAAGTCACTTAAAATTGAGACTCTTAGAACATTTAGCTTTATGTTTACCAATTTTGGCCTTAGGTATATTCTTGATCGAGTGGGTACTTTCAGAATAGGCTTCATATAGAGTTTTATATGAAGATTCTAAACTTTATTACTCAAATTAATATAACTCATTTAGGTCATCCTTAGAGTCTTCAGCAATATCCTTATTCCCTAGATACACCTCCTTCCTCCTTAAAGAATCCCCTCTTTTTTATTGATTAAAATTAGATATTGATGAATGAGGCCACTAGAAAAAATTTCTTAAAATAGAGTCACCATAGTTTTGATTGATTTGAAAAATAAATACAATAAAATAATTATGTAGCCCTTGAAGTGATTCATGAGATGGAAATGGTGAGAGAATAGGAAATGCAATTTACCATATAACATTATTTAATTCATGATATATAGGTAGATGTTTGGTGAATACTTTGTTAGGTTCACCCTTGAGAAGTCTTTCTTATTGGTGATGATGTCTACTTAAAAATTGAATAATTTATTTGTAACCTCCTAATTTTCACATTTATCCTTAAACACTTTAGTACCCTCATAGCTCATACCTGTCACTTCCCTAATAAAATGTTCATCTCCACTCCTCTCATAAATGTTTTCCAATGGTGATAGCCCGATTTGAAGTCCTTCGACACATCCTCATCATATTCAATAATTTTTGTCATGAACTTAGCTAGGCCTCCCTCTTATAGTTTTAACGACACTTTGTTATTATCCTTAACTTCTGCATAAGAGTTGGGTTCGATTTCCCCTATCCCCCCCATTGTTACTTTTTTATCATTATCATGTTTAGGAATGAGACCATGTTTTTTAATAACTTCACCTAATTTACCTTGGTGTTTTAAAATATAATGCTACTAATTTTTCCATGTCTCACCTTGCTCATACACTTCACCCTACCCATGTAATGAATACATGGTATTTAACAATTAGGATTCATAAATACATGTCTAATAATTTTTTTTTGATCTTCATGGGAATATGCCACATCCTTGGGATTAATTATGAGACTAGAATCATTAATAATAAAATTTCAAATTTGGGGTGGTAAAACATCATCCTTTTGCCACACAACACAATTTTTATTAATGGCCCCTATATTAGCCATCCCATTGGCTACCTTATTACCCTCTCTTAACACATGAACAATAGAGACATATTTATGATGTTTTAATAACCATTTTTCATCTTCAATTTATTTTTTAATTGACCAATAATTTTTAACTTTTCCTAAGATGTCATTAAGGACGTTTAAGGAGTCATATTCAATTATAAAAATTTTGATACCTAATTGCACTATTAGTTGGATCCCCTAAATAACTACTTCATCTTCGGCCATATGGTTCATATGGTATCACATTACTCTATGTAGGAAAATAAAAATCCCCCTTTTGAGTCTTTATTAAATCCCCCCCTCTAAACAAACTTGAGTTTCCCTTGGAAACCCCATCAAAGTTTAATTTCCTCTAGTTTTTCTAAGTTTTGGACCATTTGACCTAACTTATTTTAATTTTAAGATTTAGTTTTGAAATAATAGGTTCTATATTCCATTATAAAAAGATAATAGATTCCAGGGTAGAGGCGTTTCAAATTTATCTTTCATAGTGAAGGCTTTTCAATTTTTAACTATGGCTGCATAAAGTCTATGGAAGTACGTTTTGAGATAAACCCTTATACAATAAAAAATGTAGTCATTCATAGATTTTGAAACCTCCAAAAAAATATGAGGGAGGGAAATTTACCATAAGAAAACCAGATAGGTTAATTTCTAAGGTGGTTTCCACTATAAAATGAGATCTAAGAGAGATACTGGTTTGACATAAGCCACATTATAGTTTATTAGGAGAAGATCCCATAATTATAAAACAAAGTTTAATTCCATGAGGATGTGAAACATTATATCCTCATTGGATTTTCATATAACACACCTATTACAGATAACAAAACCTCTTTTGGTCAAGTTACTAATGGTGATAATTTTATCCTGTGTATCTAACCAAAAAAAGATTTTGATCTTGGGTTCATATTTTTAACCGATAAGGCCCTCTAAAAATCCTAGCCATACTCCCTACTCAAATTCACCATTGTCCTTTGCCAACTAAAATTAGTAGTCTTCTTAAGGTAGATGTAAATGATGAATGTCTAAAGTTTAGTGTTGAAATATAGGAGAGCCTAGTTAGTATCCTCATTTACCAAAGCCACTTGAAGACTCTTCCACTTATTAATTCCTTCACCTTCATCTGAGTAATATTTTAATTTCATTCAAAATAGGACTTTTAATACTAGGCTAACATTTGACTAGGGCTATTTTGAAGTAATAGGATATTGAAAAAGTAAGGGATCATCCTATAATTTTAATTTTTTCCCCATTTCCAAACATCTATCTGTAGCCTTTTATTGAAATATTATTACTAGATTAAAGAGCTTTATAAAAGGTACATCTATCATATGACCCATCCTCCCAAAGTAGGTTATCCTCTTTCCTTATAGATACTTATCTATGATAATCCTAGCCCATTTATTGTCCTCCTTAATAACCTTTCAACTTTTTTTAATGATGAGTGTTTGGTTCATATTCTCTACCCTCGTTAGTCCAAGGCCTTAATTTCCCTTATAAAGATAAACTTTTTCCAAGATACTAAAAGGAATATGAATCTATCTTTTGTACCTCTTTATAGAAATGTACATTGAATTTACTGCACTTTTTTAGAAATCTTGCTCGGGATCCATAACAAAGACATGAATAACACACAAATAATTTAGATATAAATAATTTAATAATTGAGGTTTTCCTTCCTAAGATATAAAAAGACCTTTCTATCTTGACAAATTATTTTGGTTTCTCTCTAGTAGAGGGTTCCAAAAATAGGAGTGGATCCTACCACTAAATAAGCATACACATGTATGTGTAAGGTAAATTATTTATTTTGTATACCATAATCCTTAATAGTTTCTTCTATAAACCTCATGGGGAGTTGAAAAAATACACCAATATTTTTTTGTAATTTATACATTGACATGACACTAATTCGTACTCTAATAGTATTCCCTTGAAAGCTCTAGTTTCAAATACCATTGATTCACTCATTAACAATATATCATCCTTGAAATATTCATGGGTGATTGGGGGTGTTCCCAAGGATACTCTAATTCCTTTGGTCTATCTTTACATTCTAGATTCATGTAAACTTATACCAAGGGTCTCAACCATTATAATGAAGAGATACAGGGATAAAGAGTCCCCTTGTATTAATATTATTCATGCCAAAACATCACTTTGGGAAAGCATTAACTCAAATATATAACTATTAGTAGTGGTTCCTTAGGAACCTTGAAACATGATAATCATGGGAATATTTTTTAGACTCATAGAAAGGAGGGAAAAGAACTACTAGTATCAATAAAACACTATTTTATGGAATTTCATAGAGATTCATATAATTATAACTTACTAAGCACAAGTAATTAAAACACATATGCAAATACCATTTTTATCTTAATCAGAATCATAACTCAGGCTTAATTTTTATATATTATTTGTGATAACAAATGGAATTATATAAAAATGACATCAAATAAACACACAGTCTCATAAGATGTAAATAACTCATATAATATATTAGAACTATCTACAAGCCTACACTTGATTACAAATTGTCATTCCATTCCTTACTCCAATACTTTATAAAAAAATAATGATTAATGTAACAAATTTAAATAATTAATATAAAACAAGTGATAAATTCATCTTACTAAGCATAAAATTTAGAACCACATCATCAACAACCTATTACAATCCCAAAAGGGGTTACTTTACTATATTCAAAGATGGTTGTAACCTCCAAGATATTTCTCTTATAACCAAATACCAGTACATCATATGAGTTATTAAAACAAACATATATTTGGAGTGATTCCAAGAATAACCTAACTTGAAATAAATTAATACTAACTATGAACCAATTGTTATGTTACCTATATTCCATGTGATGTGGTGTGCACACAATCTCCTACTAACACTCTCCTAGAATTCTACTATTATCTCATCTTAAGACAACTTCACAAACATGAAGAAACAATTATGTATAGAGAGTGAGACAAAACTAGAGATAAACCTATAAATATTTTCACAAATTATATGAAATATCATTTTTTCATTTTTCACTCTGTGTCCACCACTTAGTTGCCCTTAAAGGCTTCAACTTAGTAGCATACTACTCTACCAGCCTTTTAGGTTTTCAATAGACTAACATATCTAGGTAGCTTCCCTTTATGTATTTTTAACCACCTTGGTCCTATAAAACTTATAAAGGAATCTTATAGAAAATTTTCAAAATTGGAGCCAAAATTTCAAAAGGGGCAATCTGCATTACCTAGCTGAGTAGTGGAAGTGGGGTCTGAGTGACATAAAAGGTATAATGTTGTGATGTTGAGAAAGGATCACTCTAAGTGGAATGATTTTTTTCTTAGAGTCTCACCATAAGTTGACTGGGCATAATAAATAAGGGAGTGTTGAGAAAGGGCATGATCAAAGAATCAAAAGTAATGAGGTTGACTTGGTATGCCTGCTAATCTAGTAAAAATTGTTGGATAAGGCATAAGATAACACATAGTAGATCCTAGTATAAAATTATATAAATGAAATTATCATTCACAATTATGAAATGGGATTTATAAGTAGACACCTTATTGATATATTATATGAGATCATTGAATTTATTTGCATGCATCTATGTTTATACTCTAGTGATGTTATTTTTTAGTAATTGGTTCTGCTAAGTCTAGAACCATTACATAACATTATCTCATGCATTAATATAGGATTTTCAAACTACATAAATCTAATCAAAAGAGTTCACATTATCCTCCATTATTATATTATCTATGGATGCTTGCACAAACTTTAATTGGGGGCTTCCCCATGTATCATCTAGGTATTGATTCGAGTATAAAACATGTCATGGAACTTATATTGATTAAATTTCATCCTAAAATACATAATTATAATATAATATAATTATATTAAAGAGAGTCTTAGTTTTAACCTTGGTAGTTTGGCCCTACCCTTGTAGTTAGTCAACCTTCTGAATAGAAAACCAATCAAAGACTAATTACATGAGCAAAAGTAGTAGTTGTTCTTGATAAAAATAAAGATTATCATCGATAACCTATTTGTATAATCAAGGATAGGCATCCTAAATTATTTCATTGGCCTTTCAAAAATTATAGAACAAGCTGGCATTTTCCTAGCTTAAGTTTTGAACTTGTTGATCTAAGGTCATATCTTGTTGGGTGATGGACTCTTGAAATGCAACCACACCTTCAATTTATTTTTCTAAAAAAATCTAAGAAACATCCAAAGGATCCTTAGTATTGGGAAATTCAAGTAAAAAAGTGTTTGTATCTATGGTTGTTGAATCCTACTTTAGGGGAGTGATGGGAAAGGAAAATGTTGTGTATTGGGATGAAGATGTTGAGACATACCCAATCTAAAGGCTCTAATTTAGTGGTGTTATATAAGGGGCATGATATGGGGGTGTGATGCTTTTTATATATGTTTATTTATATGTATTTTATACCTTTTATATTGTTTATGTTTGGTACGTAGTTAATTTTGCTTCTTTCCTCTTTGTTTTTTCCTCAACTTTCCTATTCTACTCCACTTTTTATTTCTTATGCATATGTTCATTGACAATATTCTATTTGGATTCCTCCTTTATGGTCCTATTCATTTTTTATTCTTATTTAATCTATTTATTATTTCTCTTCCTCCCTCCACTTAGTATCTTATTTGTATTGTTTCTTCTTTTTGTCTTCTTATTTCTTCCTCTTTTATTCTTTCTCATCCTTTTATTTGGTTTCATCATTAACAACTATTCATTTATTTTCATCATCTATAGCCCATTACTTCATTACCTCTATGGTAGCTTGTTTCTTCTTTATTTCTTATTTTACAGTGGCCTTATATCATATCCCCTTAGTCTCATGATTATTCTTAGCCTCTTGATTTTTAGCTTGTTCACATAATGCCTTTGTGTCATTAGCTTGCTACTAATCCTCATCTTCCTTAATTTTTCATTTCACCTTAACTTGTTATTACTATTTTTTGTAGTCTCTTATCATATGGTTTCTTCCATATTTTGTCTTTTCTTTTCCTTCCATCATTTATACTCTATAACCAATTCTAACTCTTTACATGTATCTTATTTGTCCTCCAGTGTATGTGAGTCTAGTGTTAATTCCTCAGTATTTGTAAGTAGTTCATCAGACTAGGATAGTGAAGGCATTAGAGTTAATGATTGGATAGTTTTCCTCATAACACCATCCTTTTTATGACCTATTTACTTTATAATTTTATTATTATGCTATGGTTAAAATTTTGATGATGGAGAACATAATGATGTAAGTGCATATTTTTGAGCTTCTTATGCAAGGGCATCTAATGTTTCTATTTATTCTTCATATTTAGGTACTTGCCTATATCTTATTTTTGTGTATTTCCACTAATTGAGTGCTTTTGGTGGACTTTCTAGTAAGGGATATAATGTCTATGGATGATATAAACTTCCTTTCACTCCACCTATAATGAAACCTTTTTTGATTTGATGTAGTTGAGCCTCTTCAGTGATAGTGTCAAAAACAATAGAGGGTGAGAAAGTAGGGAAATCCACCCAATGGTGTTTCAGTATCTATTTTTAAACTTGGATAGTGTACACTACCTTACAAAATAAATATTATTTTTCATTCTCACATTTTTACTAATATCTAGCCATGCCATCCTTCATCTTATGATATACTTCTTGTTCATCCATATGAAACTTATGATAGTGGCATTGAATGGTGATCTTGGGCACATTTTGATCCTCCAACTATAATTTGATTCAAGTTAAATTTCTTGGAGGTGAAGGATGCTTTATTCCTTCAATCACCTTTCACTTTTCATGGTCTAATGGTACCATAATGGTCAATGTGGGTTTTACAGTGGAGGAAGTGGTAGTAGGGTCATCTAAGCTAACATTTTTTAATGGTGATACTATTTAGATATCAAGTGCCTTCTAATGTGTGACCTCGTACTATGCACTCTCCATATCAACAAAAATGGTAGGGCTACACTAGGTACTTTAGGTATCTCATGTATGTGCAAAAGATTTCTATCTGGTAGCTTTATCATGACCCCATGCTAGTTGAGGTATTTCATCACATTTGGTGGGATGCAAGGGTTGGAAGTCACCAAATTTACCATCTCTTCCCACCATGTTTTGAATTATTTATAGTGTGCAAAATATCTTTTACCCTCTAATGATTTCCATTTCATAAAAAATAATAGAAAGAAAAAAAATGGTATTAGAATGTTTGATTTGTAGAGTTCTACACTTTCCTAATGTTCATGGTCAATTCACATATAAGTAATGAAATCCAATTAAAGTCTTTTCTCTTGTATATCATGCGAGTCACAATATTGATGATGCCTTTTTTAGATTCATTCATGGTTTTGGTAGTATACTAGAACTATTTTTAATGCATTCATCAATAATGTGAACAGTCATATCTTCAAATCCTTCTAACATAATCATTCATGAGCCTCTTCTATACACCCCTTTGATTTCTCATAGAATGGGTGGGCTCTTTAATTTTTACATCCCTAATTAATTTTCCCTTGCTATCATTATCATTACTCTAGCCATGATAACTTCATTCACATAAATGGTGACATTAAGGGCAAGATAAATCTTACATTCATTGTAAATTTTGAGAAACAATTAAATTTTTTCATTTAAGTCACCAAATATAGGTAGGAAAACTAAAATCTTGACATTTTTATTATGAAATTAGTGATATTGTGTGAGCATCATAGGTTATACACCTTATGATCATTAATACAGGAATAAATATTCTTATATACTTTTGATGAAATCATAGGCTTCAAGGTCTATAAATATATATTGGTACAAATTAGTGTCGATGCCTATGTCTTCCTTATAGTCCACTATGAGTCCCTTGATTTTGTCAAGTGTGACTATCATTGATATCTATGTTCTATGTATGAATGAGTAGTTTATAAATATTTAGATTTCACAAGACTCTGTGAAATAAGGAATATCCCTAAGCTCAAAATTCACTAAATTTATAATGTTGACTCATCTATTGTGATCATATATTTATGGGTTTTTACATGCCTATTCACATCCCTTTACTTGAATGTGCTAAGCTAACATTTAGTCACATACATGGGAACATTTAATTTCAAGATTATTTCCTGTTAATTTGGCATCCACTCTCCTAAGCTAGCAACCCTTGGGACCCTTTTTGGACATTTAATTTGATCTATTGTTTTACATTTCTTCATCCTTACCTATTTATTCACTTGGTGATGTCTACATACAATTTATTTTTGGGATATGTCTTGATTTTTCTGATTGTTTTATCATTAATGGTCTTAAATAAACATTATCTAATATTTAATTAAGATCTTATCTCACATGTGTTATCTAATATTTAATAGCTATTATATTCCATTATTTTTGTTTTGTCACATGTCTCTACCAACCCCATCATCTAGGGATTGACTTGTTTTTGATGATGGGGTTGGTAGAGTGAAGGTTTTTCAAATTTATCTTTCAGAGTGAAGGCTTTTCAATTTTTAACTATGGCTGCATAAAGTATATGGAAATAAGTTTTGAGATAATACATTATACAATAAAAAACGTCGTCATTCATATATTTTGAAACCTCCCAAAAAATATGAGGGAAGGAAATTTACCATAAGAAAACTAGATAGGTTAATTTCTAAGGTGGTTTCCACTATAAAATGAGATCTAAGAGAGATAATGGTTTGATACAAGCCACATTATATTTTATTAGGAGGAGATCCCATAATTCTAAAACAAATTTTAATTCCATGAGGAGATGAGACATTATGTCCTCATTGGATTTTCATATAACACACCTATTACAGATAACCAAACCTCTTTTAGTCAAGTTACTAATGGTGATAATTTTATCTTGTGTATCCAACCCAAAAAAGATTTTGTTCTTGGGTTCATATTTTTAACCCATAAGGCCCTCTAAAAATCCTAGCCATCCTCCCTACTCAAATTCAACATTGTCCTTTGCCAACTAAAATTAGTAGTCTTCTTAAGGTAGATGTAAATGATGAATGTCTAAAGTTTAGTGTTGAAATATAGGAGAGCCTAGTTAGTATCCTCATTTATCAAAGCCACTTGAAGACTCTTCCACTTATTAATTCCTTCAACTTCATCTGAGTAATATTTTAATTTCATTCAAAATAGGACTTTTAATACTAGGATAACATTTGACTAAGGTTATTTTGAAGTAATAGGATATTGAAAAAGCTAGGGATCATCCTATAATTTTAATTTTTTTCCCATTTCCAAACCTCTATCTGTAGCCTTTTATTTAAATAGTATTACTAGATGAAATAGTTTTATAAAAGGTAGATCTATCATATGACCCATCCTCCCAAAGTAGGTTATCCTCTTTCCTTCTTTATAGATACTTATCTATGATAATCCTAGCCTATTTATTGTCCTCCTTAATAACCTTTCAACCTTTTTTATTGTGAGTGTTTGGTTCATATTCTCTACCCTCCTTAGTCCAAGGCCTTCATTTCCCTTATAAATATAAACTTTTTCCCAAGATACTAAAAGGAATCTGAATCTATCTTTTGTACCTCTTTATAGAAATGTACATTGAATTTGCTCCACCTTTTTAGAAATCTTGCTTGAGATGCATAACAAATACATGAAGAACACATGGATAGTTTAGATATAAATTTTTTAATAATTGAGGTTTTCCTTCCTAAGATATAAAAATACCTTTCTATCTTGACAAATTCTTTTGATTTCTCTCTAGCAGAAGGTTCCAAAAATAGGAGTGGATCCTACCACTAAATAAGTATACCCAAGTATGTGTATGGTAAATTATTTATTTTGTATACCATAATCCTTAATAGTTTCTTCTATAAACCTCATGGGGAGTTGAAAAAATACACCAATATTTTTTTGTAATTTATACATTGACAGGACACTAATTTGTACTCCAATAGTATTCCCTTGAAAGCTCTAGTTTCAAATACCATTTATTCACTCATTAACAATATATCATCCATGAAATATTCATGGGTGATTGGGGGTGTTCCCAATGATACTCTAATCCCTTTGGTCTATCTTTACATTATAGATTCATGTAAACTTATACCAAGGGTCTCAACCATTATAATGAAGCGATACAGGGATAAAGGGTCCCCTTGTATTAATATTATTCATGTCAAAAGATCACTTTGGCAAGCAATTAACTCAAACAGATAACTATTAGTAGTGGTTCCTTAGGGACCTTAAAACATGATAATCATGGGAATAGTTTTTAGACTCATAGAAAGGAGGGAAAAGAACTACTAGTATCAATAAAACACTATTCTATGGAATTTCATAGAGATTCGTATAGTTATAACTTACTAAGCACAAGTAATTACAACACATATGCTAATACCATTTATATCTTAATCAGAAACATAACTCAGGATTAATTTTTATATATTATTTGTTATACCAAATGGAATTATATAAAAATGACACCAAATAAACACACAGTCTCATAAGATGCAAATAAATCATAGAATATATTAGAACTATCTATAAGCCTACACTTGATTACAAATTTTCATTCCATTCCTTACTCTAATAATTTATATATAAAAAATGATTAATGTAATACATTTAAATAATTCTTATAAAACAAGTGATAAATTCATCTTACTAAGCATAAAATCTAGAACCACATAATCAACAACCTATTACAATCCCAAAAGGGGTTACTTTACTATATTCATAGCTGGTTGTAACCTCCAAGATATTTCTCTTATAACCAAATACCAGTACATCATGAGTTATTAAAACAAACATATATTTGGAGTGAGTCCAAGAATAACCTAACTAGAAATAAATTAATACTAACTATGAACCAAATGATATGTTACCTATATTTCATGTGATGTGGTGTGCACACAATATCCTACTAACACTCTCTAGGAGTTCTACTATTATCTCATCCTAAGACTTCACAAACATGAAGAAACCATTATGTATAGAGAGTGAGATAAAACTAGAGATAAACCTAGAAATATTTTCATAAATTATATGAAATACCATTTATCATTTTTCACTTTGTGTGCACCACTTAGTTTCCCTTAAAGGCTTCAACCTAGTAGCATACTACTCTACCAACCTTTTAGGTTTTCAATAGACTAACATATTTAGGTAGCTTCCCTTTATGGTTTTTTAACCATCTTGGTCCTATAAAACTTATAAAGGCATCTTATAAAAAAATTTCAGAATTGGACCCAAAATTTCAAAAGGGGCAATGTGCATTACCTAACTAACAAGTGGAAGAGGGGTCTGAGTGACATAAAAGGTATAATGTTGTGATGTTGAGGAAGGATCACTCTAAGTGGAATGATTTTGTTCTTAGAGGATCACCATAAGTTGACTGGGCATAATAAAGAAGGGAGTGTTGAGAAAGGGCATGATCAAAGAATCAAAAGTAATGAGGTTGACTTGGTATGCCTACTAATCTAATAAAAAATGTTGGATAAGGCATAATATAACACATATTATATCCTAGTATAAAATGAGATAAACCAAATTATCATTTTCAATTATGAAATGGGATTAATAAGTAGACACCTTATTGATATATTATATAAGATCATTGAATTTATTTGCATGCCTCTACGTTTATACTCTAGTGAAATTATTTTGTAGTAATTGGTTCTGCTAAGTCTAGAACCATTACATAACATTATCTCATGCATTAATATAGGATATTAAAACTACATAAATCTAATTAAAAGAGTTCACATTATCCTCCATTATTATATTAGCTATGGATTCTTGCACAAACTTTGATTGGGGGTTGCCCTATGTATCATCTAGGTATTGATTCTAGTATAAAACATGTCAAGCAGATTATATTGATTAAAATTCATCCTAAAGTACATCATTATAATATACTATAATTATATTGAAGAGAGTCCTAGTTTTAACCTTGGTAGTTTGGCCCTACCCTTGTAGTTGGTCAACCTTCTAAATAGAAAACCAATCAAAGACTAATTACACGAGCAGAAATGGTAGTTATTCATGATTAAAAAAAGATGATCATCGATAACCTATTTGTATAATATAAGATAGGCATCCTAAATTATTTCATTGGCCTTTCAAAAATTCTAGAACAAGCTGGCATTTTCTTAGTTTATGTTTTAAACTTGTTGATCCAAGGTCATATCTTGTTGGGTGATGGACTCTTGAAATGCAACAACACCTTCAATTTATTTTTCTAACAAAAGAAGAAAAACATCCAAAGGATCCTTAGTATTGGGGAATGCAAGTAACAAATTGTTTGTATCAATGGTTGTTAAAGCCTACTTTAGGGGAGTGATGAGAAAGGAAAATGTTGTGTATTGGGATGAAGATGTTGAGACATACCCAATCTAAAGGCTCTAATTTAGTGGTGTTATATAAGGGGCATGATATGGGGGTGTGATTATTTTTAGAAATGTTTATTTATATGTATTTTCTTCCTTTTATATTTTTTATGTTTGGTACGTAGTTAATTGTGCTTCTTTCATCTTTGCTTTTTCCTCAACTTTCCTATTCTACTCCACTTTTTCTTTCTTATGCATATGTTCATTAACAGTATTCTATTTGGATTCTTCCTTTATGGTCCTATTCATTTTTTATTCTTATTTAATCTATTTATTATTTCTCTTCCTCCCTCCACTTCTTATCTTATTTGTCTTGTTTCTTCTTTTTGTCTTCCTATGTCTTCCTCTTTTATTCTTTCTCATCCTTTTATTTGGTTTCATCATTAACAACTATTCATTTATTTTCATCCTCTATAGCCTATTACTTCATTACCTCTATGGTAGCTTGTTTCTTCTTTATTTCTTATTTTATAGTGGCCTTATATCATATCCCCTTAGTTTCATGATTATTCTTGGCCTCTTGATTTTTAGCTTGTTCACATAATGCCTTTGTGTCATTAACTTGCTACTAATCCTCATCTTCCTTAATTATTTATTTCACCTCATCTTGTTATTACTATTTTTTTAGTCTCTTATCATCTAGTTTCTTCCATATTTTGTCTTTTCTTTTCCTTGCATCATCTATACTCTATAACCAATTCTAACACCTTACATGTATCCTATTGGTCCTCCAGTGTATGTGAGTCTAGTGCTAATTGCTCAGTATCTATAAGCAGTTCATCAGACTAAGATAGTGAAGGCATTGGAGTAAATGATTAGATAGTTTTCCTCATCAAACCATCCTTTTTATGACTAATTTACTTCATAATTTTATTATTATGCTATGGTATATATTTTGATGATGGACAGGACAATGATGTAAGTGCATATTTTTGAGCTTCTTATGCAAGGTCATCTAATGTTTCTATTTATTCTTTTTCTTTAGGTACTTGCCTATATCTTATTTTTGTGCATTTCCTCTGATGGAGTGCCTTTGGTGGACTTTCTCCTAAGGGATCTAATGTCTATGGGTGAGATAAACTTCCTTTCACTCCACCTATAATGAAACCTTATTGGATTTGATGTATTTGAGCCTCTTCAATAATAGTTTCAAAAATAATAGAGGGTGAGAAAGTAGGGAGATCCACCCAAAGGTGTTTTTGTATCTAGTTTTAAAATTGGATAGTGTACACTACCTTACAAAATAAATATTCTTTTTCATTCTCACATTTGCACTAATATCTAGCCATGCCATCCTTCATCTTATGATATACTTCTTGTTCATCCATATGAAACTTATGATAGTGGCATTGAATGGTGATCTTGGGTACATTTTGATCCTCCAACTATAATTTGATTCAAGTTAAATGTTTTGGAGATTAAGGATGCTTTATTCCTTCAATAACCTTTCACTTTTCATGGTCTAATGGTACCATAATGGTTGATGTGGGTTTTGAAGTGGAAGAAGTGGTAGTAGTGTCATCTAGGCTAACATTTTTTAATGGTGATACTATGTAGATAATAATTGCCTTCTAATGTGTGACCTCCTACTATGCACTCTCCATATCAACAAAAATATAGTAGGGATACACTAGGTACTTTAGGTATCTCATGTATGTGCAGAAGGTTTCTATCTAGCAGCTTTATCATGACCCCATGCTAGTTGAGGTATTTCATCATATTTTGTGGGATGCAAGGGTTGGAAGTCACCAAATTTACCATCTCTTCCCACCATGTTTTGAATTATTTATAGTGTGCAAAATATCTTTTACCCTCTAATGATTTCCATTTCATAAAAAATAATAGAAAGAAAAAAAATGGTATTAGAATGTTTGATTTGTAGAGTTCTACACTTTCCTAATGTTCATGGTCAATTCACATATAAGTAATGAAATCCAATTAAAGTCTTTTCTCTTGTATATCATGCGAGTCACAATATCGATGATGCCTTTTTTAGATTCATTCATGGTTGTGGTAGTATACTAGAACTATTTTTAATGCATTCATCAATAATGTGAACAGTCATATCTTCAAATCCTTCTAACATAATCATTCATGAGCCTCTTCTATACACCCCTTTGATTTCTCATAGAATGGGTGGGATCTTTAATTTTTACATCCCTAATGGATTTTCCCTTGTTAGCATTATCATTACTCTGGCCATGATAACTTCATTCACATAAATGGTCACATTAAGGGCAAGATAAATCTTACATTCATTGTAACTTTTGAGAAACAATTAAATTTTTTCATTTAAGTCACCAAATATAGGTAGGAAAACTAAAATCTTGACATTTTTATTATGAAATTAGTGATATTGTGTGAGCATCATAGGTTATACACCTTATGAGCATTAATACAGGAATAAATATTCATATATACTTTTGATGAAATCATAGGCCTCAGGGTCTGTAAATATATCTTGGTACAAATTAGTGTCAATGCCTATGTATTCCTTCTAGTCCACTATGAGTCCTTTGATTTTGTCAAGTGTGACTATCATTGATATCTATGTTCTATGTATGAATGAGAAGTTTATAAATATTTAGATTTCACAAGACTCTATGAAATAAGGAATATCCCTAAGCTCAAACTTCACTAAATTTATAATGTTGACTCATCTATTGTGATCATATATTTATGGGTTTTAGCATGCCTATTCACATCCCTTTACTTGAATGTGTTAAACTAACATTCAGTCACATACATGGGAATATTTAATTTCAAGATTGTTTCTTGTTAATTTAGCATCCACTCTCCTAAGCTAGCAACCCTTGGGACCCTTTTTGGACATTTAATTTGATCTATTGTTGTACATTTCTTCATCCTTATCTATTTATTCACTTGGTGATGTCTACATATAATTTATTTTTGGGATATGTCTTGATTTGTCTGATTGTTTTATCATTAATGGTCTTAAATAACCATTATCCAATATTTAATTGAGATCTTATCTTACATGTCTCATCTAGTATTTTATAGCTATTAGATGCCATTATTTTTATTTTGTCACATGTCTCTACCAACCCCATCATCCTTATTCTATCTACTACAAATTCAACCTAAATTGCACAATACCCTAAACACACAACATGAAATAACAAACCCAAGCACACATAACAACAAAAATAGAAAATGTAAACTAAAATGGTGTGAATTAACACATCCTCAACTTTCTAAATCCAATTCAGTGATGGTAGGGATTAAACCTACAATGATTCAGATGGCCTGGTAAAATATTTACTTGTATATATTTTAAAAAAATAGTCACAGGATATGATATTTCATACATAATATATTGGCCTTTCCACCTGATGTTGAGCTTACTTAAAAATTCATGAAACTAACCATCATACCATAAAACTTGTAATTATACAAAAAAATCCTTAGTGTGTAGGTTTTTTTCATGTCATCCTTTCTATATATGTTTATGTACTTCCTATGTCTAGACTAATCTACTATGTTTTATTCCATCCTATTTAACTCTATCAGTTGATTAGTTAATGAATATTGGTCATCAATTCACATTATGTTGGGTATGCATAGACTAGTAACCATATATTCCCTTGGTATGACTACCTCCAATCCATAGGTAAGTTGAAATAGTGTGAATACTATTGAATGTTTGTAATGCATGAGATATGCTTAGAGAACTATAAGAATTTTGGTCTTCCCAGTCATCTTGTTGCATATCACAAATTTTCATAAGCATCTTCCCATAACCTTATTCATAGCTTCCACTTGGCCATTTTTCTATGGATGATAGGCTATATTTTTATGGTACATAATTAGTAATCTTCAGTGAAGGTTTTGATTATTTTATTTAGGAATTGGGTACCTTTGTCACTTACCAATTTGATTAGATAACCAAACCTGGTAATGATGTTTTCATACAAAAAAAATTTAGTGTCCTTCACACCACAATTGGTCATTATAGAAAATTATACCCACTTCATGAAATAATCCATCGTAGCAATGATATATCTAATGTGACTATGTTTAATGGGTATATTTATTATCTTGACAAATTATATCCCCCACTCCTTAAATGGTTGTTGTGTGAGTACTAACTATAATGACATTTCATCCCATCAATTCAACTTTGCCATGTGCTGACATACATTGCACTATTGTGTAACTCAAAGTGCATCCTATAACAAGTGGGTCTACCATTAACCATTATGTATAACCTTTCTTATAATAACATCACCTATTAAATGACCCCTTAGATATTCTTTGGTGTGTTTTTTATGCAACTATGGTCATTCATGTTCCATAACTACTCTACGTAGAACCTCATCCCTACCCAAATGATATAGAAATACATTTGTGATTCTATATGGAAAGGCTTTTATGATTAACTAATTCTTTTCTCTTTAAAAATAATATGATGGGAATATCCCCTAATCCAAAAACTATGTAATTTTTTCCAAGTGTTATGGAATTATAGATTTTCAAAAAAGATGTGTTTGGAGATTTATCTTGGATTTATTTTAGTTCATCACCATTGGGTAGTCTAATTAGATGGTCTAGTCCTACATTCTCCCATTTAGGTTTAATATTGATGTAGAACTAAAATTATAAAAAGAGCATTAGCCATTTAGAAATTCTTCCTCTAAGCATAGGATTATTGACAAGGTATCACAATGATTGGTGAATTGTGAATAACTCAAATGATGTCACCAATAGTTAGTGTATAAAATTATGCAGTGCAAACACCATTGCTAAAGATTCCCAATCTATTATAGTGTATTTATTTTTAGTGGCTAATAATTTTTTGCTTATAAAGTGGATGGGGTGGTCCACTCCTCTCCCTCTTGGTTTCATTAACATAACTTCCATTGTTATCCCTGAGTCATATAAATGAACATGAAAAGGCTTATTCTAATATAGAAAGACCAGTAATGTGTAATCACGACCCTTTATTTCAAATTAATTAATTAATTAATGCATATTGATAATCTTGTACCCATAGGAACTATGTTCCCTTGAACAATAACTTTTCTAAAGATAAAGATATAGTAACATACCCTTTGATAAACTTTGTATAATATCCAGTGTGGCCCAAGAAATATCTTACCTCCATTGATATTTTTAGTGGTATAATCTTGATAATCACTATGATTTTTGCCTAATCCATAATAATTCCCTTACTACATACTACATGACCCAACAAAACTCTGAAGGGTGTAAAAAACAAACATGTTTTTCAAATTCAAGGCAATTTGTAGCACCCTACATCTCTCTATCATCAATATAAGTTTGGAAAGGTGATTCCTAAACAATGAAAACACCACCAAATCATCTAATTAGACTTACAAGAATTCATTGATAAATTCCTTGAATGTAGTCACCACATCTCTAGAGAATTTTATACGTGCATTATTTAATCTAAAAGGCACAATCTTTTAAGTGAATGAATCCCATTCTATGGGAAAGGTGGTCTTATCTCTATCCTATTATACAATTGGTATCTAATGATAGCCATTTAATCCATCTATGACTGAGTTTACCTCGTGTCTTGTGTAAAAATCTTTCAATTCATTAGTGAATGGTATTAGGAATGGATCATTGATGTAAGCATTATTCAAACTATGATAATCCCCACAAACTTAGATTTTTCCCATATTATTTAGTTATACTATCATTGGACTTAATAAAGATACTTTATTTATCAAGAAGATGATTATTTTTTACTGCATGTATGCTATCTTAGGTTTGACCTTGAAATTCATGTTGGGGTTTAGGTGGTATAGTATTTAATAGGTCATGTACAATCCTTAATTTAAATGTGTATTTCTATTATGGAGGGATATAGACCCTTGAAATCTATAAAATTTGTCAGGAACACATCCTGGTATTCCCTTAAAATTTGCATGACTTTTGAGATGTCTACTTGAGTCCAATAATCCCCTATGTGTGCCATTTTTGGAGCATCCTCTATGCCAAATATTTCCAACATATTATTTTAGAGTTTCTTGATAAATTTTTCACTCTTATTTAGGAATAGATTCTCTTAGTGTATACTATCCTTCCCTCTTTGGTGCATTAATGGGTTATAGTCTATCTTCTTTGGTCTATCTTGTGATTGGATCTAGTAACTAATCAACTTCTCTTTATAACAAAAATAGATCTACAAGATCCATATCTTCTTTAATTTCTAAGTTAGAAATGGACTGATCCAATTATTTTATTCTATGAAAAAAGTAAACTAGATTTCTCTCTTTTCTCTTTTCCGCGTAACAGGGTTTTAGGGCATCATTTAGGTTTCATGTTACATTTTTCTACAAAGTAGACTATATCAAACTATTTATATCTTCAACCCTCATATCGTATATAAACACTTTTATCTTTTATAATACTTGATGCTTTATTGTGTTATTTCTATCAAAGATGATTGCTTAATTGAAATCACTTTGGACCTACATCCATGCTTCATTTCTTTTTAATGAGCTTGGTGTATATATCATGTAGTTGAAATAGCACCTAGGGTATACTAAAAATAGTGTACCCATTACTTGGAAGCCACACCTTTTGAATTCCAAACTTTAATACACCCGTTGGCCAATTTTGGCCCACATATGAAATTTGCCTAAGTGGACCAGTTTCTAAAGGTCTTGGTATGAAGTGATCAACTAAGCAGAGTTCTAGATGGAATGAGTGGACCTAAAATGAGAGAATAATATCACATATCACTTTCAAAGCTTTTGAAACACTTTAATCAAGATTAAAAGTGCATTTTGTTAACCTTTGATAAGTAGGTCTTGAAATAGATCTAAGGTTGTAAGGTGAAGAAGACCAATAGGTTTTCATGGTGTTTCAAGAATTTAGAGGCATGAACCAAGTTTAAAAAAGACCTAAAAGGTCATTAAATACTTTTAAAAGAGATAAAAGTTTCTTGTACAAGTCCAAAATAACTAGATTGTCACAAGCACATCATGCAAAAATGGACATATCAACTTGATTATGTATTTAATAAATGCAATTGGGAAAGCCTCTCAAGCTAAAAAATCACATAGACATGGTGTTTTTCATGCCTTTAGCATTTTATGAAATTTTCATTTCTTGATGAGCTCACTATCTCAAGATATAAAGCTTCAAATTTAGACTTGTAGAATGAGATGTTCATAGGGACATTAAGTTGAAGCTACAATAATTAGCCATTTGGATTTAAAAATCCTTTAACATTTGCATAGACATAAATTTTGGGCCTCATAAAATATCCATTTGATTTTAAATGAGAAAGATCAATAGTTGGTGTTTAAACATACCAAATATCTAATGGTGAGTGGATGAGGATAGTGTCAATGGGTCCCAAAGATCTAACAATTAGAATTTGATCATGTAATTGAGATCAAATATGATAATCAATTCGAAGAGTCATCATAAGTGAAAAGATGACAAGTGGTAATATTTTGGGTATCTTAGTAGAGATCCAACTATATACATTAACTAATAGAGTCAGTGGATCTAAGTAGATCTAATGGTGTGTATTCACTCATATAGATCAGATCAATGATGAGCAATGAGTCAACAAGTTAATGGATCTCAAAGACTAGTAAGGAGATTTCAAGTGTCACAAGTGAATTAGACTATAAAAAAATTTAGGGCTTGCATTTAATCTTATAAAATAATATTTATAGTGCATGAGAGGTCAAAAAGTTAACAAGATCTTGTGGAACAAACAAAGAGCTGATAGTTAGCACAATAGGAAAGGTCTAGATCAAGATCAATGATCAATGATCAATATTAAAGGTTGAAGATAGTGCATCCAAGTAGATCAATGATGCTCATTCAATCATGAGGAATAATATTAATGGTCAATATTAAAGGTTAAAAGATAGGATATTTCAAGTGGAGAACAATTATGACCTAGGTCAAAATAGAAGCAAATTCTACAAAGATCATCTTGTTACCATTATAGATCAATAAAATGTCAAAAATAGACATAATTATATAGTAAAGGATTTTCAACAATAAGGTTGCAATGTCATGAACGTCTGGTTCAAAAATTTGTAACACATAGGTCCATCCATTAGGGTTACTATATTGTTTCATGACTATGACCTTTACTCTTTAAACAATACCTATGCATATGATGAGTTCTAAGCTTCCATAGGGCCTAGAGGTATGATAGATCTCTTTTAGACCTAATATAAATCAATAATGAATCTATGTGACATGTAGGCTTTACATCAATATATAACTATAAGAAAACCAATAAAGGAAATTGGTTATCAATCTATAATAGACCTATGATCAGATATTGACTAGGGGTAGATATGAATGGTTATGGAGAGGTGTCTCATCTTTCAATATGGGCTCAAATTTGACAAATAGCCACTAAGAGTAGACTTGGGCATGTCTCTGTCAAGTACATGGATATAAGGTTCTTGACCTCATAATGAAGTAAGTGGAGATGACATAGGAGTTCATGGAGCAAGTTGGGGGATTGGGGGAAGTAGTTAGAGAATTCAATGTTATTCAAAACCATAGAGATCCCTTATCCAATATATTTAGTCATGATTCATTAGGTAAAACAAACCCTTGTCTTTCAGTATATCTCTCAACTAATGAGAATAACTTAAAGATTAGTTGGATAAAATTTAGGTTAACTTGTTGATGATGGATTAGTCCTAATTAGACTAGAAAGATGGTGGAACATTCACTAAAAGGTGCATCTCATTGATTATTATTGGTTAACATGCTCTCATTTTCACCCTCCCCTTTCTCCTATATCTCCTATGCTTTCCCATTTTATAATCTCTCTAGATTTTTTACAAGAAATTATCTCTTAATTCTATAAGAGTAGAGACTATTATTTGATAAGGCTAGACCCTATCAAAAATTATATGAAAGACATTTTGAAGTTAATAAATACTTTCTTTACCTATCTCTTACTTTTAAACTATGTTTAGGAGGCTTGTTCATAATGGAATTGTGAAGGATAATCTTCCATGCCCATTGTCCTTCTTTATTGATTGTTTTAGGGTATTTTCTAGTTAATTACAGGTCTACATTTGTGTTTTTTCTACCATTGGTGTGAGTTATATGTGAGTCTCAGAACTCTCTATTTTCATCAACTACTTCCCAAACCTGGTGTATGAAATACTTATGCAATTATCTATATTTTGAGATTATGTAAGATAGTACTGCCTTATGATTCTTTAGTGTATATTTCATGTTTGTGTGAGTTCTCACTTAATTTGGTTTATAAACGTGTTAGCTTCCTTAAGATCCCTATTCCCCTTTTCTTAGTGTAAACATTAGTATAGGTGATCCATAAATAGGAAGCCAACCTTCTCTAAAGGTTCAACCCTACCATATGTGACCCATAGACTAGGTTTATCCCAATAGTGTAGCTAAATTAGAAAGGGCCTAAATAACCCTCTCTAAGGATGAAAATTGATTCTACAATAGTTTTTGGCACACCTAATGGGATAAAATATTTAAAATAAGATATTTCAAAGTTTGATGTTGGTTTGATCAATTTTTATTAGTGATAGCTTCTAAGCAACAACATCTAATGACTCCAAAGGAAGATCCAACATTATGGTAGTAGAGCAGTGACTACATCTCATGTTAAAGGTGACTATGAGGTTAGATTTTATAGGTATTCCTTTTGAATTTGTTAAAATACCTTTAATTTTAAAAAAATATTAAGGTTTCCCAATACACACCCATATAAAGGAATCTTTTCTCCTAAGTCAATTTAAATGCCTACCCTTACAATGAGACCTTTTTTAAACCCTTTCATATCCATGGTAGTCCCTAGAGATTTTGTGGCTTTTAATGGCCAAAGTCCTCTAGACCTTCCTCAATATGATACTATTCTAATAGCATATCTCAAAAGTGTCTTTTAATTTATCAGATACCCAACTACAACCCCTTCTAAACACCTCATAGATATATCCAACATCTTCAACATTCATGATATCAATGAGGAAAATGTGGAAAATTAGGTTATTATCCATCTCTTTCAAAATGAAATCCTTACACTAGTATAAAATCCCTACTACTAATTCCATTACCACATGGGACTAATTAGGAAAAAAAATTTGTAAAATATTTGAATATAAAAGTGGCAATTTTTCACATGCAGATCAGTTAACTATAATAAAAATAACCCCTCATGAGTTCATGCAAGACTTCAATATAAAGTTTCAAAAAACTTGGGATAGAATCCCAGTCTCTGTTAGTCTTATCCCTAACTTTTCCCTCCTATAATATTTTAAATCCCTTAATAGTGACATTACATTAATGATCTAGTCTATGGGAGAAAAAACATTTCTAAATGCATATGAGGTAGAAATCAAAGCAAAAAATCATCTAGTCCAAGCTAGTAAGCTAACACCTAAACCACTAATGCCTTTATTCCTTGAGATTGGACCATCTCTTATTTATATTACTCCATTTTATGTCATTCCTCCCATTCCTAAAATTTCTTCCACACCTATGCCAAAGTAGGAGAAGGCTTTCACAAGCCAATCTAGTGACTCCCAAGAACATAAGAACATTCAAGAGCTTAAGAGCATGTTTCAATCCTTGGGAAATGAGATAATAAATGTTAAGAGACCTCATATCAACCTTATTATCAAGCTTATCAAGTAAATAGGCCACCCTATAAAGTAAATTTCTAAGGTCGGGGCCAAGGACAAGGGAAACCTAGCTACAATAGAGAGAGCAACTATAGTCCAAATGTTACAAGTACTTACAACACCTTAGTCCCTATGAGGAATACTGTTACTCAAGAGGATAAAGGAACCATGTCTTGGAATTAGTCTTTTAGGCAATCCATTATCCCAAATACTAACTTCAACCAAGTTTTCAATGATCAACGGAAGTAGGCTATAAATTATGGGTATAACCATGCTCTTATGGATTAGAACATAGAGGTACCTATGATGATAAAACTAGAAGATCCTCAACAAGGTCAAATTCCTGATCAAGGACCCATCTAGTTGGGTGTAATAATGGTTAATTATGAGCAAGAAGAGTGTTATGCACTCAATTAGTAGGCTAGTTCTAGCTAGGCATATATTCAAGTGGTAACAAATACAAGGTTCAAATAAAGGAACATAGATTACAAGCAAGAAGTAGTCAAAGAGCTTCCTAAAATTATTCCTTTAATATCAATACCAATTACACTTGATTCTATTCCAAATGTTCCAATAACTCTAAGGAATAAAAATTAGGGGAATATCTTTGTTCCCCCAAACTCACAAATTCTACGTGTAGTTATGGCTCCTAAATCATAACCAAATATTGGTGGTTCACCCATTAACACTATGGATCAAATAAAGAAGTCCAATGTGAGTGTGCCAATGTGGTATATACTTTCCATGCCTAGCCAAGTGGATCTTCTTCAAGAAGGTCTATCTAAGCTTAATGTTTTATCCATTGTAGGTAATCCATGAAGCAAGGTGAATGAAGTTCTCACCAATGCAACCAAAGGATATAGTATAGAAAAATCAAGTAATGTGGTCAAATTTCCTCCCTTATATGTTTCAATTATCATTGGTGACTCTTTAGTGCAAAATTGCTTGGTAGATAGAGGGGATATCACCTTAGTAATGCTAAATTCTATAGTAGACTATCTTGGTCTACAATATGAGCCCTAATCTAAAGGAGTGTTACATCTAGATGGTTCTTCCAAGCCATATGATATCATCAAATATCTTAACTTGACCTTGTATGCTTTTCCTAGTGTTTTAGTGGTTTAAGATGTGTTGATCCTAGATGTACCTCTTCATTTTTCACTCTCCTTATCTAAGGAAATCACAATAAATATTAGAGGTTATCTTATAGTAGATTGGTCATACATGTCATTTAAACCAAGATATGGGACCAAGGTATCTATTGAGGCTAATCCCATTGCATAATTCCACATAGATCCTTATGGGCTAGATAACATAAACCTTAATTACACCATTGTTGATGAGGATGAACATATGGTTGGTCAAGAATTAAACACTCACCTTGAGGAGATACCAAACATGTTCTTGGATAAACTATATAATGAAAATCATTTGGTTGATCCCTTAGAAGGAGTTGAGGAAAATGACATGGGAGTCTACTACCTACATGAATAAAATTAGTCTATTCCATCCTTCATTAGACCAAAATATTATCCTAGTGGTTTATAGAAAATTTTCTTTGATGGTTCAAGGAAAAAACATAGAGTGGGTGTACATGCAATGATGGTATCCCCCTCAAATAACACAAATTTCTATTCTTATAGGTTCTAATTTTATTTCTCATATAATGCAACCAAATATGAGGGTCTTATCCATGGCCTTCAATGGGCTAGTAATAGAGGGATTAAGTAATTACAAGTTTATGGGGATAGTGAACTAATAGTGCACCAAGTTAGAGGCCTGAATATCACCATAATCCCTTGATGAAGTCTTAAAAACATAGAGTGTGGGACCTAATTGAGGATTTTGAGGACTTTAACATCCAATCCATACTAAGAACCCAAAATGGACATGTTGATAGGTTGGTAGCTGTGGGAGCTCAATTTTATATCCCCAATGAGTTAAAAAGGACCAAGGTGTAGCCACTTATCAAAGTGGTAGTAAGACCATCAATGATAGATAATGAAGCTCATTTTCAAGTTTTTTAAAATGATAAACAAATTTCTTGTTTCTTGAAATAGGAAGAAAAAATCTCTTCAATGAACCAAGAAAAGTTTCAACATTAATATGAAGAGAAAATAGTTTAATTGAGATCCAATAATATTCCTAAAGGGCTTGTCACCCTTGAAAGTCTTTTCTATGAGGAGTATCATATGATAAAAGACAAGATAGTGATGTCAACAAATGAAGAAAACTATGAAAGAGTCCTTATCTTTAAGGACAAGCTCCTCAAGCTTGGGAAGGTAAGCACTAAAGCTGAAAGGCATAATTCATATAAATTTATAAAGAATATGTAGACATTTTTTCTTGCGAATATAGTGAACTAAAAGGATTTGATCCCTAGCTAGCTACATAAACTATAGAACTCAAAGATAATGTCAATCCTATCAGATAGAAGAGGAGGCATATAAACCCCAAAACAGAATAGATTATGAGGAGAGAATTGACTAATCTAATTGAATCCAAGATCATCTTTCCTATTAATCACTCTTCATGGGTAGCCAGTTTAGTACATATGAGGAATAAAAGTGGGGAAATTAGATTGTGTGTTGACTTTAGGGATTTGAATGGGGTCTCTTTGAAAGATCCCTATTCTTTACCATCCATGGAGAAACTACTTCAAATGGTTGCCAATTCAAAATGCTTTTCCATTTTGGATGGGTATTCAAGACATAACCAAGTGCTAGTGAGAGAAGAAGATCCATATAAGACTGACTTCACCACAAAGTGGGGCACATATGATTACTAAAATATGCCTTTTGGATTGTCAAATGTTGGGGAAACCTTTCAAAGAGTAATGGACATGGCTTTCCAAGTGTTATTAAATCAGATGGTAATGGTCTACTTCGATGACATCACAATATTATCCAAGAAATTTATTGAACACTTAGATCATTTAAGGTTGATCTTTGAAATATACAAAAAGTATGAGATCTCTTTAAATCCCAATAAATGTGTTTTATATTTATGAAGGAAAAATTTTTGGTCACATTGTCTAAAAGGAGGGGTTATCCATTGACCCTGATAGAATAAGTGTTATCCTAACATGATTTATACCCAAACATAAGAAAGGAATCTAGAGCTTCCTTGGGAAAATAAACTTTGTGAGAAGGTTTATACTTGGTTTTGTAAATATGGTCAAACCCATCACCACCATGTTGAAGAAAAGACAATTATTTGCTTGGTCAAATGAAGGAAACTAAAATTTTGAGGCCATCAAGCAAGCCATTGCTCAAGCACCCTCACTCATGAATGTTGATTTCTCATAAGATTTCATATTTTAAACCTTTTCCAACATTGACAACATATTATCTATGCTAATGCAAAATAATGGCTAATTACTTCAATATCCAATTGCTTTTTTTTTCAAGGGATAAAAGGATATGATGTGAGGTATACTTTCATATAAAAATTGGTTATTGTAGCTGTAAGGAGCCTAAAAAGGTTTAGATTAGTGATTTCCAATATCAAGATCCATCTTATGGTGTCTCATCATGGAGTTAGGGAATTTATCCTCAACAAGGACTTGAATGAGAAGAGAGTAGGATGGATTACCAAGGTCATGGAGTATGATGTGGAGATCAAAGTCACCAAGATGGTAAGAGGAAAAGGCTTGTGTGACCATATGGTAGATAATATGAGAGAAGATAAATAGGTTATTTTGATGACACAAGATAACTCATAAACATATGCACCTCTACTTCACAATAGTTGGCTACAAGATATGACACATTTATTGTTGATAGAAAAATGCCCTCAAGGTTTGGATAGAGAAAAAATAAGGTATTTTAGGCTTCAATCCATTAGTTATGCATTAGTTGTTGGTTTTTTTTCATAAAAGACCTAAATGGGGTAATTATTATGTGTAATTAAGATGATCAAGTGACAAAGCTCTTGGAACAATTCCATGATGGACTTGCAAGAGGCCATTTTGCTCTAAGAACAATAGTAGTAAAAGTAATGAGAGCTGGATATTATTGTCTTAGTCTTTTCAAATATGCCTATGAATGGGTCATAAAATGCCAAAAGTGTGCTCTATTTTTAGGCAAACAAAGATTGACAGCTCTTCCACTCAACCCATCTAGGTGGAGCAACCCTTCATGTAATGGGGTTTAGACTTCATAAGAATGACCAATCCACCTTAAAATGTAGGGCATAAAAGGGTGTTCACTAAAACTAACTAATTTAGTAGGTGGGTAGAAGTAATTATTTTGAAATAATCTAATGAAATAGTAGTATTGGACTTTTATGACAACATAGTGACCAAGTTTGGTGTCCCTGTTACTATAATTTTGGATAATTCCTTAGCATTTGTGGGCATGAGGACAAGTGAATGGGCACCTAACCTAGGAATATACCTTATTAAATCCTCTAATTAATATCCCCAAGGTAATATACTTGTAGAATACATAAATAAGTACTTGTTAAGTATTATCAAGAGGATAATGAAGGAAAATTAGAGAACATGGCATACAAAACTAAGGATAACCTTATGGGTTGATAGAGTGACCCCCAAAGTTACCATTGGAAATTCTCCATATGTCCTTATATGTGGAAGGGAAGGAAAATTTATAATTTATCTTGAATTTATTGCATTGTAGTTAACACATCATATTGAGTTAATGAAGAGTGAGTCTATAAGCATAAGCATGATAGAGCTCATGGATCTTGAAGAAACTAGAGACCTTATAATGAAGACATTAGAGTCACATCAAAATTAGGTTAAGAAATCATTTGACAAGAGATACACATCAAGGGAATTAAAGGAAGTAGAATTAATCCTTATGTGGGACTAAAATAAGGCAAGGCCAAGTAACCATACCAAGTTTGACATCTTGTAGAGTGGTCCTTATTTGATCCATAAATGCAAACAACATAATGCTTTCTAGCTTGCCCAAATGGATGGAGAGATATTACCCATCCCAGGTAATGGCATTGATTTAAATATTTTTATTAGAAAATTTTGAATCTATTATATGATATTATAATATATTAGTGTATCTTCCATGCTTTCCTCTAAGTGCCTTGGGCACATTTCCTTTAAGTTGTGTGTTTCCCTTTCAATAAGTGTCTTGGGCATAGTTATTTGTTTTTATCTTTTGTTCCTTTTGCTTCAAGAGGAGGTTTTTTGGGAGAGGGTCAGCCTTATATCAATCTCATGATAGTTTTAATTGAGAGTAAATACTATGATTCCATGTACCCAATGGATTAGTTCAAGGCTACTAGTCTCTTGAATAACAGGCATATAACCCTAGGATGTGGCTAGAAATGTTGGACAATTTTGTCCCACATGAAATTTTCCTAAGTGAACTAGTTTCTAAAATTCTTGGTATGAAGTGATCAACTGAGAAATTTTTTGGATGGAATGATTGGACCTAAAAGGAGAGAATAAGATCATATATTTCTTACAAAGATTTTGAAACACTTTAGGTAAGCTTAAAAGTGTAATTTGTTGACCTTTGATAAGTAGGTCTTGAAGTAGGTCTAGGGTTGTAAGGTGAAGAATACCCATAGGTTTTTATGGTGTTTCCAGCATTTGAAGACATGAAGTAAGTTTCAAAAAGCCTTATAACTTAGTTAGAGCCTTCTAAAAGAGACAATAGTTTCTTGCACAAGTTTATAACAACCAGACTATCACAAGCACATCTAAAGAAATAGATAGATAAACTTGATTATGATTTTAATAGATACACTTTGGAAAGACTCTTAGGCTAAAATATCACATGGATATGGTGTTTTTCATGCCTTGAACATTTTTTTCAATTTTCATGTCTTGATGAGCTTGTTATCTCAAGATATAAAGCTTCAAAGTTAGACTTTCAAAATGAGATGTTCACAGGGATGTCAAGTTAAAACTACAATAATTAACCATTTGGATTTAAAAATCCTTTGATGTTTACATATATATCAAGTTTCGTCCTTATAAAATAGCCATTTTATTTCAAGTGAGAAATATCAATGGTTGACATTCAATCATATCAAAGATCTAATAACGAATGGGTGAAGATGGTGTCAATAGCTCCCAAAGATCTAATGGTGAGCATTTGATCATGCAATTTAGTTCAAAAGTGAGCATAAAGTCAAATAATTAACATAAGTGAGAAGATGGAAAGTGGTAATATCTTGGGTGTCTTGGAAAACATCCAATGTTATGCATTAATTGATAGAGTCAATGAGTCCAAGCATATCTAATGATACATATTCACTCATATATATTAGATCAATGATGAGCAATGAGTCAAAAATTTGATAGATCTAAAAGGATAATAAGAAGCTACCAAGTGTCACAAGCATGTTAAAATGTCAAAAAATATAGGGCTCATATTTAATCGTACAAAAGTATATTTATGGTACATGAGAGGTCAAAAGGTTAGCAGGATATTCTAGAATAAATAAAGAGATAATAGTTGGCACAATATGAAAGGTCTATAACAAGATTGATGATCAATATTAAAAGTTAAAAATAGTGGGTCCAAGTAGATCAATGATGCTCATTTAATCATGAGGATGCAGATCAATGGTAAATATTAAATGTTGAAATATGGGAGATTTCAAGCAGAGAATAATTGCAACCTACGTCAAAATAAAAGTTAATCCTATAAATATCATCCCATCACCATTAAAGATCAATCAAATGTCACAAATAAACATAATTATAAAGTCAGGGGTTTTCAATAATAAGTTTTCAATTCCTTAAACCTATAGTTTAAAGATTTATAACACATAGTGTCCATACTTTAGGGTTATAATATTGTTTCATGACTATGACCTTTGTTCTTTAGAGAAGACCTATGCATATGATGAGTTTTTGGCTTCCATAAGGTCTAGAGGTAGGATAGGTCTATTTTAGACCTAATATAAATCAATAAGGAAGTTATGTGACCTATAGGATTTGAATATATATATATATATATATATATATATATATATATAAAATAAAACTAATAAAGGAGATTGATTTTCAATCTATAATAGACCTATGATTAGATATTGAGTAGGGGAAAAATATGAATGGTTATGGAGATGTGTCTCATCTTTAAATATAGTCCTAGATCTGACAAATAGCTGCTAAGAGTAGACTTGGACATGGCTCTATAAAGTACATGGATATAAGGACCTTACCCTCATAACGAAGTAATTGGAGATGGTGTAGGAATTCATGGAGTAGATTAGGGGATTGGGGGAAGTAGTTGGAGCATTCAATTATATTAAAAACCACAGAGATACCTTTTAAAACATACTTACTCATGATTCATCATGTAAAACAAACCCTTGTATTCTAGTGGATCTCTCAACTAATGAGAAGAAATTGGAGTCTAGTTGAAGCAAATTTAGGTTAACTTATTGATGATGGATTGGTCCTAATTGGATAAGAAAGATGGTGTAACATTCACTAAAATGTGGTGGATCATTGATTGTTCTTGGTTAACATGATCTTACTCTCTCCTTCCCCTTTCTCCTATATCTCCTATTCTTTCCAATTTTGTAATATCTCTAGGTTGTTTAGAATCAATTCTCTCTCAATTCTATATGAGTAGAGACTCTCATTTGATAAGGATAGACCCAATCAAAAATTGTATGATAGACCTTTCAAATATAATAAAGAATTTGTTTGAATATCTCTTAATTTTGAACTATGTTTAAGAAGCTTGTGCATAATGGGATTGTGAAGGAGAATATTCCATGCCCATTATCCTTCTTTCTTGACTATTTTAGGGTGTTTTCTAGTTGATTGCAGGTCTGAATTTGTGTTCTTTCTACCATTAGTGTGAGTTTTCATTGAGTCTTAAAACTCCTCTTCATTTTAATCCATTTATTATTAAACCTAGAGTATGAAATACTTATACAATTAGATAGATTTTGAGATTGTGTAAGCTAGTATTATCTTATGTTTCTTCGGTGTATATTTCATGCTTGTGTGAGTTCTCACTTAATTTTGTGTATCACCCTATTAGCTTCTTTAGGATCCTTATTCCCCATTTTTAACCTTTTATTAGTGAAAAAATTATTATAGGTGATCCATCAAAAGGAATCTAACTTTCTTCAGAGGTTCAACCCTACCATAGGTGACCCACAGCTTGGGGTTATCTAAATAGTGTAGATCAATTAGAAAGGGCCTAAATAACCCTCTCAAAGGGTTTAAATAGATTTTAAAACAACACCTAAAGATATGAATCTATGGAAAATCTCATTTTTGAAATATATACCATTCTCTTCAAACTCCCTCTCATAACTAGAATTGAGATATCATCATTTTGCATGCTTCTTCCTAGTCTAGCCTCCCATCTTTATTAATTTACCACCATATCATAGCAATTACCTTTAGCACATAGTTGAGTGTGTTAATCCTTTGACCAATTTATAGCACATACTATTGGAATCACACAATAAAATGGCCAATATCCATAGTTGTAAAATACTAAGGTATTTGATGTTCAATTATGAAGACCATACATAGAGGCCATATTTCATGGTGTCATTTTGCCTAGTTCATAGGTGGGTATTTAAGTCACCATTGATTGAAGATATTGTATCTTGATGTAGAATGACTTACAAAGTAGGTTCAACATAGTCCTTATTAGTATGAACTATATGATATATGCTCAGGTTTGTGATTTTAATCTCTATGTCCTGCAATTACCTGATAGGTTATACTTTCCCATAATATACAAGACTGATGGTAACTAGACTATATATCAATATAGGTCTTCCAATGGATTCCCATATTGATATATGAATCATGTTTATTATGATACTAAATTCAAAGAGGGAATTTTATATTTTGTACATAGATATTTCAATGTCCATCTAAGCATCAATGTTCCAAGGTTTCTTTGTTTTGACATAACAAACCAATTTTTTCATTCTCTACTGAAATTTATATGCACACTCAAATATATTATGGAGTAGGTTGGATATGTTTTGTGACATATCCTCATTATGTAGGGTACTAAGTAATTTTAGTAGATCCATCAACACACTCACAAATTCATCTTGTTGTATAATGTGAAAAACTTAGATGTGCATATGTGTGTAATTAGTGGCATCATGTTACATCCTGATTCTCTCACTAAACTAATTTACTTATTTATCCATGGATTAATATGGTTGTTAAATTTATTTTTACTTTTTAATTAAATTATAAGTCATGTTTTTATGGGATAGAAGTATGTTACTTAGATATCATGAGATCATTATTGTGAGGTGATAAATTATAAATCTTGTACATAATCATTATATTAGATTTATTGTTATAGCATTGTTTTAAATGTATCATGATATACTTGAATAAGTACCATCTTTTCATGATGTGGATGTAGGAGTATTCATCCCTTAGATCAGATAGAGGGATAACATCATTGGAGAGGGTGATGTAGATGAAGATAGTGAAGGACAACAAAGAAATTGCTAAGAACCCTACACACACCATAGTAGATTAAAAATGTTATATGAATTATGTGTTAATATTATTAGATATTATAGGTTTTTTGTTTTAAATTTTAGTACGTAGCTATCAAATAAATATTGTATATGATTGAATTTTGAATATAGATCCAGTACTTGATAATGTAGTAACATTACATGAGATTACTTTACTTATATTTGTCTATGATTTTTAAGAGTAAATCAAATAATAGATATCTAATTTATATTATATGTATAGACTAGTATAATGTATTTAAAAACATCATTGAATGTTTAGATTACTATTATTAATATTTAGAATATCAATATAGTTTAATCTATTAAAAATAAAGTTAAGACATATATATAGTCTATATATACACTAATAATTGATTATAATATTTATCTTATTATTGGAAGTAAATATAGATTTATCTATATATTTGATAAATAAATACTTGTCTTTGTTTTATTTTATTCAAGGATATTGAACTATCCTAAAAATACTAACCTAGAGTTAAGTCCAATATAAACCTAGTCTTTGATTATCATGCATGAGACTACGTTAAAATTAGAAGTATGGATATAATTATATTAATGATTAGCATAGACTTATATATTATATAAGATCGTGGAATTATAGTGAAGTGATCATGTGATAATTTTTAAACAAATTAAATGTATTATGTTATTTGAGAAAGTTTGAAGTGAGAGAAATTAGGGCTTTTGGTTTGTTTAATGGAGAAGATAATGGTGGAATAGTTGAGTTTAGAGGAAGATAGGGATATTATTCATGGGATAAAAAATAAAATGTAAACTATCATGCAAAGGGGGAATAAAAGGAACTCAATAAGGAAAATGAATAAGGAGTTTTGGGAAGGAATGAGATATGTAGAGTATAAAAGAAGAAAAACATCGAGTAATGAAGAAAAAAAAGAGGGATTTTGAGTTCTTGGAGTTTTAAATAGGAACATTTAAATGGTTGGTATTTTTTTTTAGATTCAATTATAAAGGGAAATTATGTGTATGATTATGAAACTTAGGGTCTAGGAAAAAGGAATGTGTTTTCAAATGGATATAGGAGTAGCCCTATGGATGGCTTGGCCATCCACAAAGCTAACCCATTATCCTCAAATCCTAAGCATTTTATGTTAGAATTGAAATAAATTTAGACCATAGGATAAATTAAGTTTTTAAAATAAATAACATATTTGCCTAGTTTAAAAAAATGGTAACCTAGGGGAGTAGTTTTATGAAAATAAAGAATGAATTTTATTAAAGCATATTATACCTACTTACTCAGTTATAAAATGAAATATTGTGAATCATCCTTATTTTTAAAGAGATGTTGATTGAGTCATTAAATATTATACATATTTCTATTTGGGTAATAGGGTATTGTTATTTTATTTCAAATATATTTTAAGCAACATTTAATATGTAGGTGAAATAGAGTTCTATTTGCATGTGTTAAAGTTTTATAAATAAGACATTGGTATTCATGCCTATATAGGGTATATACTCCATATCAAAATTTAGAAAATATTAAATGGGTTTTTAAAAGTATTTATTTATGTGTACCATATGTGAACAATATGTGACTTATGAATCTGAGTATCATATCAAACATATATTTATATATTGACTGTAGCATTTTGTTAAAGTGGAGTTTATAAAAAAAATTAAAAAGCATCTAAAATATAATTAGAGGAGTCAGTATCATCATGGAATGGTTTAAGTAACCTTTATAATTACTTGGAAACATGTTTTAGATGAGTCTATAGTGTGTTGTGGAAGTCCATAGCTTGATTGTCAAAATTTGTGGTGTAACTATCAAAATACATAGCTTGACTAAGAAAGTTTGTAGCTATTTTCCGAGGTCCATATAATGCCTAGCAAAGTCTAGACCTTCAATAGAATGATATGTTTATGATTAAGGCCCTTCCTTGAATTCATCGATCATATCAATAATATTTTATAGATGCTATAGTACCTATACATATCAAAAATGGAGGACTAAACATGCAAATAGTTAAAAAATTACATAAAGAATGCTAATTTTGACTCATATAAGATTAAAGAGATAAAAGCATTCATTTTATACCTTAGACTAGTTATAATCACTAATAATACATTCAATGCTCAACTTAAATGTCATATTAATGGATGTGAAGGATGTATATTATGGTATAATGAGTCATAGTGTGGACTCATCAAACTATGTGTTTTTGATATAAACTAGACATAAAATGTGAATCGACTTGAACTTGTGAACATAGGGACTCGAACACATTATGGTTTGAAATAGAAATAGTGAACATTATATTTAAGTGGAGAACATATTCACTATGTTAATAAAATTATTATCTATTTCTCCATTGTATTTGATAAATTAGATTATTGAATAAATGACTTAAAATTGAGAATTATCAGAAATATGAAATTAGGAATAAAATAGAGCATTGTTGGATTTTTTATTTTTGATGTTAAATTAGGAGAATAGGAAATCTCTATTTATTTTTAAACCTTTTGTTAGAAGTTTATATCTTATCATCTTTAAAAAAATATGAAAAAGTTTTGTTAGCAAATCATAATGCTAATTATGGATCAAATTATATATATATATATATATATATATATATATATATATATATATATATATATATAATGGGATATATATAATATGATCACATAAATATATATAATAGAATATAGGTCCTCCTATATGCATATAGCATATATCTATAGAATAGGTAGCATGCTGATAGTTATAGTAGTGAATAATAAATTTAAGTCATGAAATACTAAAGGATAGTGGATTATAACTATACAAACATATCCTATGTTCCAAAATAGATGAAGATGTGAACATTTATAACTATTTATGAAAATTATGAATACTGGTTATTTTGAGTGATGTGAACTTTGTGTTATTAAAATGTTAAGTGTGTGTTTAACATTTAATAATGGATAATAGACTCTTAGAATAACTTGTATTATACCCATATGGAAAATAAACTTACTTATAATTAATATTTTTATGAGAAAAATAATATAAATAAGGTTCATTCATATGTTTGATAGACTAAATGTATGTACAATAATTATTTACGTAATTAGCATGTGTTTGTACTTGTTAGTAGAAATAATTACATGAACCTATTGGTTACAAATATATGTTAAAAAAATATATAATTTATGATTATAAATAAGAAGTGAGATGTACTTCACTGACTTATTTAACATCACCAATGCTAGATGAAGGTAATCCAATCAAGTGGTGTGTATGAATTTGACTGATCTTAAAGATCATATGTTATTTGAAAACTTTATCCAAAGTAATGTTTAGATAAACATTGTCATTTTATATGTATGATTTAAATACTTGTGTGATATGATGTTATAACATATTGATTTATGGTACACATCATGTAGTAGAAAAATTACAACACACAGGGTACTAACATGTCTCTATGGGTTCTTGTACCATCACCATCTACCCATACATTAAGGGAGGTCCCTTCCCTATTTGGGAGATTATGTAGGGGATTGATGGTACATTGTTGATGTGGAAAAGTTCTTAGATTATTCTCTCCCTCCCCACTATAGTACTTACTTAGAGACTATAGTTGAGATTATTAGAGATACAGGAGTTAGTGTCACTTGAGCTCTATGGAGAATTGTATCTATTATTTTACTTATATATTTAAGGCATCATGTCTTGAAGGAAATGTAATTAATTATTATTGTACATTGATACCTAAGGATATATTATTATACCAGCCATGAAAATATTTTATTATGATTAATTTCCTTATGCATTTATGAATGTATACATAAGTTGATAGTGATTAGTAAATACAGTTGTTCATATTTACTTATGTTTGATATGCTTAATTAAGTATGTTAAAAATCACTAGATAGATTATCTTGGTGTAATCTAGTGAAATAATAAGTTTTGAGTTAAAATTTGAAAAATAAAATTATTGCATTATTCTTATAAATAACTATGGGGACATTAAATTGTGGTAACAGATATGTGTCTCAAACTCTAGGACTTAATGATTTAACTAAGATTTTCATATTATTATGTTACCAAAAAGAAGAATGGTGTGAGCAAGAGCATTGGGTGAGGGTCCTATTATCACTTGAACTTTCACCCCTTGGGAGATGACAAGTATATCCTCATTAAAGTGGCATAATGGAACCTCCTCAAGGTTGTGGGTGACCCAAGTTTGAGGATGATCTCTAGATTAGGGCTAGTCCCCTTGATGTACCACTATAGATCAATCTTACTACTAACTTTTAGGGGGAGAAAAGAGAGAAAGATAATTGAAAAAAAATATAATCTAGTGGAGGTGATACACCAAATATATGGTATAATCACACCACTTAAAATGTACTTAGAACCAAGGATAATCCCACACATACACTTCATTCAATTAAACACTCTTCTTCTACATCAATGTTTCAAGCATGGGGTCTTAGAGAGAGTCTAGGATAGGAAGACTTAGAAAATAGGTCTTATAGAAAAACTAATCAATGATATACTAACTATACCTAAAATACAAATTAGACACTTCTTATTTACCTATAAAAGATAGATTTCAATCCACACAAGGCACTATGAAGAGTAACATGTGAAGGTAAGCAAAATACACATACACAAGACCAAAAACCATAACATGAACTTAGTAAAATATTGAATGAGGTAAAAAAACATTATTTATTAGTTTAAGGAAAAAAATTGGTAGGGATTTAATATACCCTGGTGGAGAGATAGATACAGTAGCCAAAAAGGTCATAATATATAGCAATTATGGGAGGAGAGAGAGAAGGGAAGCTAAAGAATCACTAAGACACTTTTAAAGAAAGAAAAATTAGCTATAATAGTCATATATTCAGGAATGAGACAATTATTATAAGGAAAAATGTGGACAAATGTCTACTAAGTCATCAAACTTTACCATATGTGGTGTAGATTCTCTCTTGCTTGCATAAGAATCTACCCTCATGATTTGCCTTCACAAAAATTCCTCATAACTAAGTAGGGTCAGGTATGAATATCTATATAATATTAATGGGTTATTTATAATACCCTACATGTATTTTATTGTTCCTTAATCATTCATATTCCTATGATCATGAGCAATCATTCATGACATTCAAAAATAACTCCTTCTCATGCACCTCTCACAATTGGCATTAAAAATCCTTCAAATTTAGAAATTTTATCCATGAAAAAGAATAAATTACACATTTAAAGAGTTTCCAAGTCATCAAGTTAATCAATCAAGCCTTAAAAGTATTCCCAATTAGAGTTTCACCATTTTCACTAAGTGTTCACTGCTTGTTCATTGTGACTAGTTGAGAAGAGGAAGATCATGGGAAAACTTGGGATATTAGATAACTTAATATATGAACATTAGGACTTATAAAAATTCCTAATCTCTCTCCTAAAGGTGGTTTCATCTTTTGAAAGTTATCCATGCTTATAAAACACACAAATTTGTCAAGAAAAGTCCTATTGTACACCATCAATATAGGTAGACTACACCTTAGCTACATGTGTCAAGTCCCTAGAGAGTCATATGAATCTTAAAATCACTTCCCTATCCTTTAATCTCTGTATGGATTCTTTAATTTCCTTTTTTCCCCAATCAGGTCCTTAATGAGGGTTTTTGAGGGTTTTAGATTGGTTTCAAGTCTTAACCTTTGTTCATGAAATTTTGACATCCAACCCATTTAAAAATATTTATAAGATCATCATAATAACCCTATATAACATATCTAATCACCTCATATTTCCATGAAAATTTTCATGAGACATACAAGAATTCAAACTGGCCATTCATGTTCTCCATGCATTCTATAGGATTTAGGTGCTTTATAGCCAAGAAAATGGATTTTTATGGACAAATATGCATAATGAAGGCTTAAAAACTTCCATAAACATCCGAAAAACATTTTAAAATCATTATAACATCTCATTAATAGATAGAAATGAAAATACCCCCTTTTAGATACTATGCCTAGACCTTGTTCAATAGGTTTGTCTACACTTTTGATAATAATTACACTTGTTAACACTTTAAATTAAATTAAATAGTTTTAACACATAATTTATATCCTTATTAACATGATATAAGTAATTATAATTCTTTCCAAATGTTATGACTATAAATGGCTCCCTATTTGGAGTTAGACATATACCTTGTCCACTAGGTCTGGCTACAAACCTAGTTTCCAGACCAACTTATTTGACCTAAGGGATTATAAAAGGGTTTAAATTTTTTTATTATGTGTGTCATAACTATATAAATATTCCTTGAGTTTATCCTTGACTTTTTGTGCATGATTCATCTTCATTTCCAAAACTGTAAGGTTTTGTGCAAGGGGAAAGTGATTTACCTCTAAGACCAAATAGAGGCATGTTACCCTATCCTCTTATCAAAAAAAATAATTGGAGTGGATTATTAAGTTTTAAATATTATCCCTAACAAAATTTATCCTCTGAATCCAATAAAAAAACCTCTAACTCTCTCTATCTTCAAGATAGACTTTGTCAGAGCATACTGTGTGGAGATTTTAGCAAGTTGACTAAGTTTTGTTTGTTTGGTGACCATTGCCTTGATAATATGATGGTTTAAATGACCTATTTATGTTTTATTATCACATATAATTACTATAAAGTCTATATTAAACACCTTGACCTCTCAAACCACCTCTATGCTCTTATATTTCCAAGACTGGTTCCCAAAACCCTGACTGTAGGTTACTTGATAGACCCCTGTAGGTGGCTATTCAACATGGTTAGACCTAAAGTGTAATGTAATTAACCTCCTTAGTCTCCTAAAGGTACATTTTTTCTTAATTTTGACTCCTCTTTTTCATTTTCTTGCATTTCTCATGCCATAAATGTTTCCTTCCTTCCAAACTAAGACTTACCCTAAACATGACTATGTTTTCTTGATTAGACCCTTCTATAGGCTTATTTTACACATTTTGAAGATTCTTATGGGATATTTGAAATAAAATGAAGTGATAAATATTTTGATTCATAATTCCAACCTCTTATTTATTTCTCACATACACTTTTGACCATAACTTGGTACCTACTATCCTACTCACTACCTAACTGAGACAGTCACTTACCCCTACCTATAGGTGTCAATGTTCAAATAAAACCTATATATGGTGTGTGTTAATCCTCCTTAAATATAATAAGGTAAAAATATTTTCATTTTACCTATTTTATGCCTTTAAATTCCCTTAAAACACCATCAAGACCTCTAAAGGTCACTATTTGTCTACCTAGCTATAGGTAAGCATTGTGACATATGTACAGACACAATATGGGTATGTGAAGTCACCACACAAATTTATATACTCATTTATGATTACCCTAATCCATGAGTAAAACATGAACCATTTTTAATCACTCGTATATGGAAGACAAACCTAATTTTCAATTTTGGTTGAAGGAAGCCCTCTTTTGGTCTCAAACATGTAGAGAACACTAAATGAGATTAGTGCTTTCATGGAAACCTTTGGACCTTTAAATGATTTATTTCTGTTGATAATTTTCCTCTCAAACTTGTAATAGTGATTTTAAATAACATATTATTTAAGAACACCCACATATATACCTTGATAATCTTGACAAACATGTTATGTTTCATCTTGAAAAATCTCTTAGCCCTTTGTTTGGTGTTTTTTGGGCAAAAATCATAAAATCTTAGACATCACTCTTGGAGGTGCTTTAAATTTATAAAAAGCCCTATTAAAACTTGGATTATTCTATCATGGATCATTTCATCATTTAATAGTTTTAAGTGAGGTCCTATATCACTTCCACATTCAACTTACTATCTCAAACTCTTATTTAGGCCACTTGTAGGTGGAGGTCTGGTGCACCACAGTGAACTATAGTATAACTACTATGGAGATATATCATAAACATTAATTTTGATGCTTAAAACTAATAAAATAATGCATTTATAGTAAAACCAAGAGGTTTAAATGGGTATTTATCCTTCCATACACTGTCATAATGTAAGTAAGGGTCATATAGATGCAAATTCTAAGTTGTAAGGTAGTGAGGGTGATCTTGACCAAGAACAAGACTAGAAGAGGCTTATTAGGGATTTGATAATTCTAAAACCAATAATATTATGGGAAAACCTATGGATAGGTCCTTATAAATATATGAAACAACCAAACTTGTCAAAACCAAATAAAAGATTCTCAAATAAGCTCAAATAGGGACCCCTCATGAATGAAGAAGCATAAAAAGACACCTACCTTATTAATGATGATTCATAAATGAGACACCATGAAATTGAAACTTATTTACATATATTTGAATATTACTTATACCTATTTTAACCCCATAGATCACTCATCCTAATATCACATGTACGACTTATACCAAGCATGCAAAGTTGACTCTCCTTGGCTTAGAAAGGCAAGAAGGAAAAAATAAAATAAAAATTTGATCCATCTGACCTTTTATAGACAAAATATGCATGGTAAATACTTTAGGGAGATGAAGAGTCACATTCCCATTTTTTTAGTTGAAGGTGGACTTCCCAAGTCCGTACAAGTTCCATTAAGGGCCTATTTTAAAGGAAAATTTACCTCTTTCTACATAAAACTACTTATTGAACTGAATTTTATTGTCTCCTAACATGTCCTAACCTTTTAAATGTTGAAATATTCCCTAGTGACAAAATTTCTTTTTTGACAAACTATACAAGTCATTAAATGAGCTAAAAATGTGACCAAAAGGCCTTTTTTACATATGAAACATGAAAAAGGGAAAATTTATGACTTATTAACACCTAATAACATTTAAATTACCACATTAGGAAATTTTAAAGATAATTTGGAACTTTGACCATGTTTGACCAAGGTTGACTAGAGTTGACATTGGTTGACTAGATAAGTAAAAGGAAGATGTTCTTAAACCAAGGTTTGAGAAAGGATAAGAAATATATATAGGACATGAGACCCCATAAGACATATTTTAACCTTATTAAAAGTTTCAAAATGTAGGGTCTGACCCAATTTTATTAAAATTCAAACTTGGTCAATACTTTTGGCAATTCCTAGGGGTAACATGCTTGCCTATGTTAAGGACCAGTAGCCTTATCCCATCTATTAGGTAAAGGGAGTCAGATGAACTCTAAAATATTAAGATCAAACCTTAAATTTAATAATAATACAATTAATAGACCTCAAAACATATGAAGGAAAGACAAAACACAACAAGACCAATCAAACATAGAAAGAAAAGGCACACTTATGTTACTAAGCACTTAGGGAACACAAGACACAACAGAAAGGAAACTAAATATCTAAATCTAACTAAACATACTTCCCTTCTTGGATAAAAAATAAATTACCTTAAATATCCTTTTTCATGAGATAAATCAACATATCAAGCATGTTTCTCCTTGAATGGAGTATTAGATGACTCATGCTCCCTTTTTTCTCCTTGGCTTGGCATGTCCTTTAATGGAATAATTTCAAATAAATATCCAAAGTATATGAACTCTTATTTACTTTGTAAACATTCTTCATACTACTATTCCTTTTTCTCATCATGGAAAATTTGCATCTCAGTGCATGGGACAACTTTTTGGAAGTCTATGTTTTCTTGAAAGGGCTCATTTTCCTCATTTGTTATAATCTCTTCAAATCCTTCAAAAAGTGTTGTATCATGGCATTCTAGGAGTATTTATTGTTTAAATTCCTTATTGTTGTTGGTAGGGGTAGATTCAAATGTTATTTTATAACCAATATTCAAGTCATCTTCAAAAGAATCATATTCATCATAAATTATTCTATCATGGTTTAGAATCTCTTGATGGTGATACCTCTCAACACATGTTTGCTTCTCCACATCTTTCAATTGTCTTCTTAGGAGTTTTTTCTTCTCACCTCATATTCCTTGAACATTTACATATATGTGTGTCACATTTTTTCTTCTTGAAACATGTCATATTGATTATCATGTCCTATTTGGAGCCCAAAGGAATTATAGGCTATTTACGGCTTTCAAATTCATTACAAATGTCTTCAAATCTTGACCATAAGTCATCATCATATTTTTGGTCAAAATCATGAAGATGCAAAACAAGATAAGCTTATTCCTCTTTAGAATCCAAAAGAACCTCTCTCAAATATTCTTCTTCAACATAAGGAATGTCATCTTCATTATCATCACAATCTGATTTTTCTTCATAAGAAGTCAGCTCCTCTTGAATAGATGAGAGAATATTCATTTAGAGTCCCAACTCCTCAATTATTTTGGCAAGGCTTTCTTGAAATAACTTCTCATTGGGATAAATCATATTTTCATTATGAAATGGAGTAAAATTAATTTAGGATGAAGGATACAAGGCTTCTTGAGGAGGGGTGGGAGGGAGTTGAATAGGTTTAGTCTTCTCTTCACTTCTAACTTCTCCACTTAGACATCCTTTTTCTTTCTTTCCAAAAACTACCACTACTTCCTTCCATCATGGGAAACTAGAATTAGAAGATTCTTCATGAGTATTAGATGAAAATGAATGAATTTCACACTTAGAGACCTCTTTTTTTATTACCATGATAGATGGCTTTAGATATTGGTTTGCCAACTCAATCTCCTCATCAAGATGAGCCTCCAACATCAACCTTCTTCTCTCAAAATCTTCTCCAACAGTGGTATCCCTCTTCCTTTGTCTACTCTCTTGGATGGAACTCTAAGAAGGAAATATTTGGGGAATTCATGAAGGAATTGGGGTAATTTTAAGCATGATTTGATTAGTATTTTGAATAGGCATAGAAAACAAACTTGAAGGCTGATATGGGATGTACTGGAGCTGCCAAGACTGAGCTAGTGCATGAGCTTTTAATCTCTCTTATATGTGGAAAATTAGACTAAAAACATCAGTAATTTAACATGTAAGGCTCTCTTAATGGGAGTCCATTCTCTCTTGACTAGTTCTAAATCATCCCTCAAACTCTTGACACAATCACTAGGGATGACTTGACCACAACCATTTCTAGTATTCAGGTCTAACATAAAGTTTTTGTATCCAATGAGAATATTATTGAAAATTGCAATGGACTAACTTGGATAATAACTAAGTGGACTAAGTGAAGCACAATATTAATAGGGATGATCATATGAAACATATGATTGATAGGGTTCATGACAAGATTGGCCAAGGACTTGTTCATATTGAGAGGGAGAAGGTATATATGGATATGTCTCCATAACTTGTGTTAAAACAAACTCAACATAAAAATTATCCATGAATAATTCATGAGAAGTGTATAGAAAAATAAAAAACCTCAAATAGAGTGCATGGACTACTTAACCAATAGATTTTAGAGTCACCATTGGTGCTTAGTGGATTTGCCTCCAAAGGTTGATATCTTGAGGAGAACACCAAAACTCCTTAAATTCTTAGAACAAGTGTCCCACATAGTGTGACAAAAAATATTGTCACTTAAACTTTCACCACTTGAGGAGATTTCAAGTCTATTCTCATTCAAGTGGAAAAATGGAACCACCTCAGGGCTATGGGTGACCCAAGTTGAGGTGGATTTATAGATTAGGTCTAGTTCCCTTGATGTACCACTATAGATCAATCATACTAGTAACTTTTGGGAGGTGAAAAGGGAGAAATATAATTGAAAACAAATATAATCTAGGTGATGTGATACACCAAATATATGGTCTACTCACACCACTTACAATGCACTTGGAACCAAGGATAATCTCACACATACACTTCATTCAATTAAACACTCCTTTTCTACATCAATGTTTCAAGCATGGGGTCTTAGAGAGAGTCTATGCTAGCAAGAATTAAACAATAGGTCTTCTATAAACACTAATAAATGATCTACTCACTACACCTTCGATCCATATTAGACATTTCTTGTTGACCTACTAAAGAGAGCTTTTAATCCACACAAGGCACTAGGAAGAGTAACATGTGATGGTAAGTAAAATATACTTGCACAAGACCAATAGCCATGACATTCACTTAGTGAAATATTGAATGAGGTAAAACATAATTCTTTATTATTTTAAGGTATAAATTTGTTAGTTCTTCACCTTACCCAAGTGGAGAGATAGATACAACAACCAAAAAGGCCAAAATATATAGTAATTAGAGAGGATAAAGAGAAGGTAAGCTAAAGAGTCACTAAGACACTTGTGAAGCAAGAATAAGGAGTTATAATAATCATATAGTTAGGCATGAGATAGGTCTTGTAAGGAAAAATGTGGAAAATTTTCTCCTAAGTTATCAAACTTCTCCATATGTGGCATATATTTTCTCTTGCTTGCATAAGAAACTACACTCATGATTTACCTTTATGAAAGTACCTCATCATTAACTAGGGTCAGGTTAAAAGGTTTATATGAGAGTTATGAGTTACTAAGAAGCCATTGCATTCATTTTATTGGTACTCAATCATTCATATTCCTTTGACCATGAGCAATCATTCTTGATATTCACAAATAACTCCTCATGCACCTCTCACACTTGGAATTCCAAATCCTTCTAGTTCTACAATATGATCCATTCACAAGGATTAATGACACATTTTAAGAGTTTACAAGTCATCAAGTTCATCAATTAAGCCTTAAAAGGCTTCTTAATTAGATTTTTACCATTTTCACTATTTATTCACTATGACTGGCTAAGATGAGGAAGATGTTAGGTAGACTCTGGAGATTATATAACTCAATATATTAATATGAGGACTTATAAAAATTCCTAATATCTTTCCCAAGGTTGGTTTCATCTTTTGAAAATTATCCATGCTTGAAAAACACGTAAATTAGTCAATAAAATCCCTATTGTACCCTATCTATATAGGTAAGATACACCTCAGTTACATGTGTTAGGTCCTTAGATAGTCCTCTAAATCTTTAAATCACTTTCCTAGCCTTTAATCTCCATTTGGGTTGTTCAATTTCCTTTTTTCCTTAATTAGGTCCTTAATGAGGGTTTTTGAGGGTTTTAGAGTGGTTTTAGGTCTTAACCTTTGTTCATGAAAGTTTTACATCCAACACATTTAAAAATAATTCTAAGATCATCCTAATAACCCTCTATAACATATATAATCACCTTATCTTTCCATGAAAAGTGTCATGAAAGATACAAGCATTCAAACTAGCCATTTGTGTCCTTCTCCATGCATTATGTAGGGTTTAGGTGCATTCTATCCAATAAAATTGATTTTGATGGACAAATTTTCATACTAAATTATTTAAAACTTACATAAACATCCTAAAATCATGTTTCAATCATCATAATATCTCATTAAGAGATATAATTGAAAAGACCCCCTTTTGATACTAAGCCTAGACCTTGTTCAATAGGTCTATCTGCACTTTTGAGAAAAATGACCCTTGTTGACACTTTCCAAGAACTTAAATATTTTTAACACATAATTTATACCTCATGAACATGATCTAAATAATTATAATTCTTTTGAAATGTTAGGACTAGAAATGGCTCCCTATTTGAAGTTGAACTTGTACCTTGTCCACTAGGTCTGGATGCAAACCTAGTTTCCTAGACCACCCTATTTAACCTCAGATATTCTATAAAGGTTTAAAAAAAATTATTATGTATGTCACACCTATACAAATATTTTTTTATGTTTTCTTTGACTTCTGTTGCATGATTCATCTTCATTTCCAATACTGTAGGGTTTTATGCAAGGGGAAAGTGCTCTACCTCTAAGATAAAATAGAGGCATATTTCCCTATAATCTTATATAAAAATAATTTTATGGGGTTATTGAATTTCTTAGGATTATCCCTACCAAAATTTATCCTCGAAATCCAATAAAAAGACCTCTAACTCTCTCTATCTTCAAGACAGACTTTGTTAGGGTAGACTATGTGGAGGTTTTAGCAAGTTGACTGAGTTTTGCTTATTTGGGGACACTTAACTTACAAATATGAAAGGAACTATATATTTTTATAAAATCACATATAATACCTTCAAGTTATCTCTTCAACACCCTAACCTACCAAACCATCTCTATGCTCTTGGATTTCAAGACTAGGTTCATAAAACCTTGACTATAGGCTATTTAACAGACCCCTATAAGTGGCTAATCAGCATGGTTAGACCTCATGTGTAATTTCATTAAAATAATTAGTCTCCTCAAGGTAAATTTTTTCTTAATTTTGAATACTTTATTTCATTATCTTGCATTTATCATACCCTAAACATTTCCTTCCTTCTAAATTAAGAATTACCCTAAAAATTATCATGTTTTTTTATTTGGACCCTTTTGTAGGCTTGTTTTACACCTTAGAAGATTCATATGGGATTATTGATATCACATGAAGTGATAATTCTATTTATTAATAATTTTAATCTCCAATTTGGTTCTCACATACACTTTTGACCATATCTTGGTACCAACTATCTTGGTTCTCACATACACTTTTGACCATATCTTGGTTCTCACCTAACTAGGATAGTCACTTACCCCTACTTAGAGGTTTCAATGATTTAATAAAACCTATATATGGTGTGTGTGAATCCTCTTTAAATATCATAATCTCAAAAAATTTAATGAGACTTATTTCATTCATTGAAATTACCTTCGAAACACCATCAAGACCTCCAAAGCTTATTTTCAATCTACTTGGTTTTAGGTAAGCATTTTGCCCTATGTATGGATAGGGTACAAGTATGTGAAGTCACCACATGAAATGGTATCCTCCTTTATGACTACCCCAATCCATGAGTAAAAATTGAACCATTTATAATAAATAATATATTGAATACAAGCCTAATTTGCAATTCTGGTTTAAGGAAGCCCTCTTTTGGTCTCCAACCTATAGAGAACACTAAATGAATTCAGTGCTTTCATGGACACCTTTGGAACTTTAGATGACTACCTTACATTGCTACATTTCCTCTCAAACATGGAATAGTGCTTGTACATACCAAAGAATGAAATAAAACCCACTTAGAGTCCTTTATAATCTTACCAAACATGTTATGTGTCATCTTGAAAAAGCTCTCTACCATTTGTTTGGTGTTTTCTAGGTAGATAGTCCTAAAGTCTCAACCATCACTCTTGGAGGTGTTTTCAATTTTTAACTATCCCTATTACACCTTGTATGAGTCTATCATGGATCATTTCATTATTAAATGGTTCCAATTTATGTCATATCACACTTCCACATTCAAATGACTATCTCAAACTCTTATCTAGACCACCTGTAGGTAGAGGTCTAGTGCACCTCAGTGAACTATAATATAAATAATATGGAGATCTCTCATAAACATGAATTTTGATGATTCCCAATAATAAATTGATGAATTTATAGAAAAAAAAAGAGGTTAAAATGTACATTCATCCTTTCATACACCAGCATGACATAAATAAGGGTCATGTAGATGTAAATTCTGAGTTGCAAGGTAATGAGGGTGATCTTGACCAAGAACAAGCCTATAAGAGGCTTATTAGGAATTTGATAACTAAAAAACCAATAAGATGATGGGAAAGACTATGGATAGGTCCTGAGAAACATATGAAATAACAAAACTTTTCAAAACAAAATAAAAGATTTTGAAATAGGCTCAAACAGGGACCCCTCATTGATGAAGAAGCATAAAAAACTACGTAGTTTCTTAATGATGATTCACAAAGGAGAATAATTAAAACTAAAACTTCATGTAATGGATTTTAATATTATTTATAACTCTTTTAACTCCCAAGAGAACTCCTCCTAGCTTTACCTATGTGACTTGTACTGCAAAGTTGACTCTCCTTGGCTTGCAAAGGCAAGAAGGCAAAAATAGAAGAAAAAATTGATCCATCTAACCTTTTATATACAAAAATAACTATAAAGACTTTATGGAGATGAATATTCACATTCCCATGTTTTTAGTTGAAGGTGGACTTTCCATGTCTGTACAAGTGCCATTAAGGGCCTATTTTTAAGGAAAATCTACCTATTTCTACATGAAGATACTTAATGAACTGAATATGACTATCTCCTAACATATATTCATCTCCTCCATGTTTAAATCTTCCTTGGTTACAAATTTTATTTTTTTGACAAACTATATAAGTCATTAACTAAGCTAAAAATGTGACCAAAAAGCCTTTTTTGAATATAAAACATGACAAAGGGAAAATTGATGACTTATGAACACCCTAAAATTTTTAAAATGACCACATTGGGAAATTTTAAAGATAGTTTTGACCTTTGACCATATTTTACCAAGGTTGACTAGAGTTGAATTTGGTTAACTAGACAAACACAAGGAAGATAGACTCAAACCAAGGTTAGAGAAAGGATAAGTGAGATATTAGGACAACATGAGACCCCTTAAGACATATGGGAACCTTATAAAAAGTTTAAAAATGTAGGGGCTGACCTAATTTGACTAAAATTCAAATTTTGTCAATAGGTCCTTCAAATGTCAATGACAATAACCCTCTATTTGATCCTTACCAATTTATCATTGAATAAGCAACAAGGTTAGATCAGATTATTATGACCATGAATGAGACTAGGGATAGATTCATATCCCTAGAGAAATAAATTCATGGACAAGAGGAAGAATCTCATTAGGATAAGCCTAAAGAGCATCCTACTGAATAGGAAATCCCTTGAGAGTAGAGACATGAGGAAGTGCCTACAGATGCAAGAGTATGTGTAACTACATAATTAGAAAGGGATATAAAAAGGTGAATCCACTTAATTTTGATAAAAATATTATGGGAGAGAGAGGTAAAGCATGCTTGACTAAAATGGATAAATATTTTGAGATTCAAAACTACTCCAAGATTACCAAAGCTATTTGATGAGTTTATCAATTAGCTAGAGAAGTAGCTACATGGTGGGCTAAAAAGAAGCTTGAAATGAATATAAACTTGACCAACACTACTTGAGATTATTTTGTGATACTATTTAGATCATGATGGCTTCCATAGTTGTATTTTGACCAAAACCTAATAGATTTTCAAAATATAAAGCAATGAGACTTGTTGGTAAATGAGTACTTGGAATAATTCACCAAACTTTTAAAATATGCACCTTATTATCAGGAAGATGAGAGGTTCAAGATTAATAATTTTATCATGGGATTAAAACCCTAGATTGGTGGATAGGAGGACATTCATGGACCATTTACCATGGAACAAGTATTTGAGAGAGAAATTAACCAAGAGCAAAAGCTGAAATCTCTTGCTCATGTCAAGGATAATTTTAATAAATTTTTTTCAAGTTCAAAGCCAACTTTCAAGAAGAATAACTAGAATCATAGGAGTGGAGACTCCAAGAGTCAGTTTAGAAATCAAAATTCTAGATTCAATAGTGGTTTAGGTGTAAGAAACTAGGAAATGGTTCCAAGGGTGGTTTTAAGGGAAACCAATAATTTGATATGAATGGACCACCATGAGGTTGTTTCATCTATGGAGTTGATCATTTTGAATGTGAATGTACCTAAGATAAGCTAAGGATCAAAGGTTCTACTCCTCAGCAAGGAAGGTTTTAGCAATGTATTCATGCATTGGTTGATAATTGGTAAATTGAATTCCAAACTTCACCCATATAATTATCAAGGATCTTGTTAACATATAGTTTCCATTTTGATAGATATATAGGATACAAAATGTTATATAGCTCTTAGGATTCTAAATAAATTGTCTAAGAAAGCTGGTGTAATGTCAAATGCATGGTCATTATAATATGGGAATGACTCTAAAGTCTAGGTTGATAAGTGTTTAATTGGAGCAAAAAATAGGTTTCCATAATTCAAAATGGTTGTGGATCCTTATCTAGAACCACTAGGGTCATATGATGTGATCTTACAAGTCAACTAGATTATGAAGCACAAAGCCAAGGTTGACTAGTATTTTAAAAGAATGGAGTGTCTTGATGATTCTATAAATTGGATACTAATTCAAGGTGAGAAAAGGGAGTTAAGGCTTTGGTAAATTTTTGCAATGTAACTGACGAAGGCCCAATGTAAGTGATGCCAAGCATTTATCATCAAAATAATTGAAATAGAGGAAACTAGGGCACCATCAATTAAATATTATCATTTTATTATGGATTTTTATGTCTTTCTAGAATAATTTCTATGATTGCCTCCTAAATGGGAATTTGACTTGACATCTCTATTGGTATCAAACTAGGATTAGAACCTCAGTCTAAGGCTCTATATCAAATGACAACCACTGAATTAGTAGAATTGAAGGAAAAAATTTAGGAATTGTTTTCCAAAGGATTAATTAGACCAAATATGTCACCATGGGGTACAAAAGTTATTTTCATTAAGAATAAAGATGTCACCTTTTGACATTGCATTGATTAGAGAATGTTGAATAAAATAACCATCAAGAATAGGTTTCCACTACCTTGAATAGATGATATTTATGATCAAATGAGAAGATCAATAGTCTTTTCTAAGATTGATCTTAGAACTAGATATCATCAGTTAAAGATAAAAGATGAATATATTCCAAAAATGGAATTTAGAACTCACAATGGGCATTATGAGTTCATAATATTATCATTTGGTTTGTGATGAATGCACTTGAAACATTCATGAATGTCATGAATATTGTGTTTAGAGATTACCTATATCATTTTGTTTTGATCTTTTTTGATTAAATTATAAATTATTCTAAGGATGAATAAGAGCATCTTCGAAATTTGGAGTTAGTTTTACAAGTTTGTGAAATCATAAGCTATATATAAAATTGTCCAAGTGTGCATTTTTTCAAAATAATGTGCAATATTTAGGACATATTATCTTATGATATGGAATTTCTATTGACCTAACTAAGATAAGAGTTGTTATTGAGTGGCCAACACCAAGGAATGTGTATGTGGTTAGGAGTTTCATTAGATTAGCGGTCTATTATAGGAAATTCATCTCAAATTTTTCCTTGATAGATAATTCGATTACCTCTCTATAACATAAAAATAAATTTTTTATCTATTCAGATAAGTGTGAAGTGGATTTTTAGGAATTGAAAATAAGGCTTACTTTGGTACTCGTGTTAAGAGTACTTGATCCTAATGATCAAATTTTAGTGATCATAAATGTGTCTGGGGATAGACTAGGATGATTCCTTATGTAGGATGATATAGTAATAAATTGAGTCAAAGAAGATGAAAACTTATGAGGTGAATTATGCCCCTCACGATCTTGAACTTGTATCAATTTTCAATACTTTTTAAGTTTGGAGACATTATTTGTTGGAAAAACCATTTGAGCTTAAGAATGATAACTTGGGGCTCAAATACATTTTCACCCAACCAAATTTGAATGCTTGTTAGAAGCATTGGTTAGAATTTGTGTCTGAATATGAATTTGATATCAATTATATCAAAGGTAAAGATAATAGAATAGTTGATTCCTTGATTCATAAAGGTACATAGCATCCACAACTACTATTAAGAATACATTTAGTGATCTTGTGATTGAGTTCTCACTAGGAGATGAATTTTATGATCAAGCAAAGAAAGCTTTATTTGAGAATGCTCAAAATCATAGGTATACAGGATACATATTTGAGAGTGATGGTCTTATACATTATGATATAAGGATATATGTGCCATATCATGAAAATCTAAGGAGCATATTAATAAAATGACTACACAATGATCCATATTTAGGAAATCTAGGAGTAACCAAGTTTATGGAAGATTTTAGACTACTTTATTTATGGATGGGAATCAATAAATATATAGTGGAATGTATGTCACATTATTTGGAATGATAGTGAGTGAAAGATAAACATGTACATCTAAATATATTACTATATCCACATGACATACTAGAGTGGAAATGGTAGTAATTATTATGTAATTTCTGCAAGTATTACCATTACCATGGAACAAGCATGACATGATATTGGTTGTAGTTGATAAATTAACCAAGGTAACACATTTTATCCCAATCAATTTAATAGATGATACACCAAATATTTTAAACAGATTCAATAAAGGAAGTGTATTAATTGCATGGATTTCTAGAGAAGATCATAACAAATCATGATCTAAGAATGACTTATAGATTTTGGTTAACTCTAAATTTAGCTTTGGGTACAAAGATAAATGGTAGTATTGCATATCACCAATAGACTAATGGTAAAATTGAGAAAGCTAATCAGGTGTTATAAGTTCTTTATATGTATTGCATGGATCAACAATACAAATGGGAAGGATACATAGCTTTGATTGAGTTTACGTATAATATTTCATAATAATCTACTTTGAAGATGGCACCATTTGAAGCACTTTATGGAAGAAGTTATAGGAGACTAATTAGTTGTGATAGGTTGGAAGACATGGTAGTCTTTGGACCTAAAATACTTTCAAAAATGGATGAATAAGTTAAAGCAATCAGGTATAGATTCACATAGGCCAATGATAGGCAAAAGAGATATTTTGATCTAAAGAGAATAGTTAGGTAGTTTTTAGTAGGTGATAAAGTATTTTTGTGTGTTAAGCCAAAAAAGAGCTCTATTAAACTCAGGAATTCAACAAAACTTTCACCAAGATATATGGGATCCTTCAAGGTTTTATAAGTGGTTAATTGTGTAGCATATAAGCTTGTATTACCACTAAACCTATCTATATTACATAATGTCTTACATGTATCTTATCGTAAGAAGTATATATCTGATTCTTCACATGCGTTAGATAGAAATACTTTGCAAGTTCTAGATCATGGGGTGGTCACAGTGGAACCAATTAGAGTAATTGACACTTGTAAACTTTGTTTATGAAATAGGGAACTATCATAGTGAAAGTTCTTGTGGGACCAATACACTGAAGATAGTGTTTTAGATTAAGGTAAAAATAGGTTTTGAAGGGGCCCCGAAACCCTGTACAGATTCAAAAAGATAGACATTACAAAATGCCATAAAAGGCAAATGCACCAAAAAATGGTAACAAAACCAGGTTTTACTCGGACCTGAAACCAACAAGAAAACCAATAAAAGCATCCCAGGTTTTACAAGGACCTAAAACCTAGACAGAACCAGGCATACTACCTGAAAGCACTGAAACAGTGAAGGCAGAACCACAAACCCATCATTATAATGAGCAGGGCTCTTCCACAGCTTAGGATACTCCATTTTCCCTAAGCAGGGTGCCGTGGCATAAATACCAACCTTCGAGGAAACAGAATTTCCCCCACGTAACCACAAGGACTTCACAAACTAGAACAGTATGGCCATCCAACTCAGGTAAGAAAACCCACCCAAATTCCATACACAATCTGGCAGAACGAAGCAAAGTGAAAAAAACACATAGAAAAATAGATCTACATTAGGTTCCGCATACCAACGTACTGCCCAAAGTAGACAGCACCACCAACAAAGACCTTACCTCCGAACCCATCGCCACCGCCGCCTAACCCATTCACCCAAGCATCTGCAAAGATCTCCCCCACACCCAAGGGAAATGCCACCATGGCTATCCAGATATCTCCAAAAAGGAACAATGACCTGCTCAGATCTGGGTAATGGTCGGCCCGACAGCCATCAGATGAAAAACAGAGGTAGAGGAGCTGAACTATGTAGAATAATAAAGCTTATAGATCCACGCCACAAAAAAAAAGCTCAACAGAGCCTCACATCCACACACACAGCAAGTTATACAGATCGTAAAACCATCATGTCAAAAACATAACTCGGGCTGGAAACCAGTTCGCAGTCCATCCGTGAAAATGTCGTGCTAACACAGGCACAAGATGCCTAATAATAACAGCCAGCACCTGGCCCTATTCCCCATGGCAGCCTCCATCAGACACTCCCTCGTAGGTAACAATACACCCCTCAGCAGCCTCCATAAGACCCTGAATGTCTCCCCTGCAAGGGATTCCCCCATCCGATCACTGCTACCTTCGCAATCCACCTCAGGATGGCCGATCAACAATGGGCTGGAAATCCCGTTCCACCCGCAATCTGGAAAACTGCAGCAAAAAATACATTTCATGCAATGTATTCTGCGCGTAGACGCTTAGGGTTTGGGGGGCTACACAGACACGAACCCACACACTGAAGATAGTGTTACTTGGGAGGACTATGATAAGTTATATAGACTATTTATACATTTTTTTACTTTATTTGATGTTAGATATTATGTTTTTATTTTGTTAATCTCTATTTTTATTCATAACTATTTTTTGAATAAGTGTCATCAAGATGATGATTATTTTTAGGGGGAGGAATGTTACATCCTGGTTCTCTTATGAAACTAATTTACCTATTTATGTATGGATTAATATGGTTGTTAAATTGAATGTTAATTTTTAACTATATTATAAGTCATATGCTACTATGGGATAGATGTATGTTACCTAGATTTCATTAGTTCATTATTTCAAGATGAAAAATTATGACTTATGTACATAATGATTGTGTTACATTTATTTTTATATCATTATTTTATATGTATCATGATATAATTGAATAACTACCTTCTTTTTGTGAGGTGTATGTAGGAGTATTCATCCCTCAGAGTATGATGGAGGGAGAGAATCATCAGAGAGGGTGACATAGATGGATATAGTGAAGGATGAAAAAGGAATTGTTAAGACCCCTACACACACCACAATAGATTAAAAATGTTATATGCATTGTTTGTTTAGATTATTAGATATTATAATTTTCATGTTTTAAATGTTAGTACATAATTATGGAATAAATGTTATATGTGATTGCATTTTATTTGTATATTTAGTACTTGATATTTTTGTAAGATTACATGAGGTTAATTTACTTATGTTTGTCTACGATTTTTGAGAGTAAATCAAATAATAGATATCTAATTTCTATTATATTTTTAAACTAGTATAATGTTTTTAAAAACATTATTGAACATTTAACTTACTATTATTGATATTCAGAATATCAATATATGTTAAGATATTAAAAATAAAGCTAGGACATATATATAGTCTATATATACACTATTAATTGATTATAAAAATTATCTTATTATTGGAAGAAATTATATATTTATCTATAGTTATGATAAATAAATAATTACCTTTTTTTATTATATTCAATGAGATTGAACTATCTTAAAAATACTAACCTAAGGTTAAGTCCAATCTAAACCTAGTCTTTGATTATCATGCATGAGACTATGTTAAAATTATAAGTATGGATATCATTTTATTAGTGATTAATGTAGACTTATATATCGGATAAACTCTGGGACTTATAGAAAAGTGATCATGCAATAATTTTTAAATAAATTAAATGCTCTATATTATTTGAGAAAGTTTAAAGTGAGATAAATTAGGGCTTATAGCTTGTTTAATGGAGAAGATAACTACAAATTAGTGGATTTTAGAAGAATATATGGATATTATGCATGGAAAAAAAATAACATGTAAAATGGCATGAAATGTGGGAATAGAATGAGATCAGAAAGGAAAATGAATAAGGAGTTGTGGGAAGGAAGGAGATACATGGAGTATAAAAGAGGAAAAACACAAAGCAATGAAGCAAAAAAAGGGATTTTGAGTTCTTAGAGTTTAAAATAGGAATGTTTAAAAGGTTGGTATTATTTTTACATTCAATTTTAAAAGGAATTTATGTGTATGATTATGAAACTTAGGGTCTGGGAAAAAGGAATGTGTTTTTAAATAAATATAGGATTAACCCTATGGATGGCTTGGCCATTCACAGAGCTAACCCATTATATTGAAATCCTAAGTGTTTTATGTTAGAATTTAAATAATGTTAGACCGTGGGGTTAAATCAAGTTTTTAGAATCAATAACATACTACCCTAGTTTAGGAAAATGGTAACATGAGGGAGTAGTTTTATGTGTGTTATACCTGTATACTCAATTATAAAATGGAATAAAGTGAATCATCCTTGACTTTAAAGAGATGTGAACTGAGTCATTAAATGTTAAATAGGTTTCTATTTTGGTAACAAGCTACTATTATTTTAATTGAAATATACTTAAAGTGACAGTCAATACATAGGTGAAACAGAGTTCTATTTGCATGGGTTAAAGTTTTAGGAAATAAAACATTGGTATTCATGCATGTACAGGGGATATACTCCATATCAAAATTTAGAAAATATTGAATGGATTTTCAAAAAGGGTTAGTTAAATTTAAAATATGTGAACAAGATGTGAATTATGAATCTGAGCATCATATGAGACATATATTTATATATTGACTATAGCATTTTTTTAAATGCGGAGTTTATAAAAAAAACTATAAAAAAATATCTAAAATATAGTTAGAATCTGAACCATCATTGAGTGGTTGAAGTAACCTTTGTAATTACTTAGAATCATGTTTTAGATGAGTCTATAGTGTGATGTGGAAGTCCATAGATTTTGGCTTAGCTATCAAAATACATAGCTCAATTGTGAAATTCTATAGCTATCTGTTGAGGTCCATAGACTGCCGAACAAAGTCTAGAGCTTTGATATAAAGAAAGGTTTATGACTAAGGCCCTTCCTTGTCTTCATGAGATCATATAGAGACTCTTATTAATATGTTATAACACCTCTACATGTCAAAAATGGAGGAATAAACATGAAAATAATTAGAACATTATGTAAAGAATTCTAACTCAGACTCACATAATCTTATAGAGACAAAAGCATTCATCTTCTACCTTATACTAGTTATAATCCCTAAGAATACATACAATACTCAACCTAAATGGAATATTAGTGGATATGAATTATATATATTATGGGTATAATTAGTCATAGTGTGGAATCATCAAATTTCATGTTTTTGATATAAACCATTCTTAAATTCTGAATCAACTTGTAACATGTGAACATAGGGAGGCCAATATGTTATGGTGGAAATAGAAATAGTGATGTTATATTTAAGTGGAAAACATATTCATTGTGTTAAAAAATCATTGACTATTTCTCCACATTATTTGATAAATTAGATTATTGAATAAATGACTTAAAACTATGAATTAGTAGAAATATGAAATTAGGAATAAAATAGATCATTGTTGGATTCATTATTTTAAATGTTAATTAATGAGAATAGGGGTAATGTAAATATGAAATCCCTATTTGTTTTCAATTATTTTCATAGAAGTTTATATCTTTTAATCTTTAAAAAGAATAGCAGAAGTTATGTTTGTGGATCAAAATGTTAATTATGGATCAAATTATATATATATATATATATGTATATATATGTATATATATATATATATATATATATATATATAATGGGATATATATAATATGATCATATAAATATACATAATACACATATAATAGAACATAGATCATCCTATATGTGTATAACATACATTTATAGAATGGAAAACATGCTTATAGTTATAGTAGTGACTAATAAAGTTAAGTCATGAAATCCAAAAGGATAGGGGAATATAACTATATGAACATAACCTAAGTTCCAAAATGGATGAATAAGTGAAAATTTATAAATCTTTTTGAAAATTGTGAATATTGGTTATTTTGAGTGGTATGAACTTTGTATTATTAAATTGTTAAGTTTATTCTTAACATTTACTAATGGATAATAGACGCTTAGAATGACTTGTATTATACCCATATGGTAAATAATTTTTACTGTCATATATATGGTTATGAGATAAATAATATAAATGAGGTTTATTCATATGTTTAATAGATTAAATGTATGTATAGTAACTATTTACATAATTAGCATGTGTTTGTAATTGCTAGTAGAAATTATTACATGAACCTATTGGTCATAAATATATTTTAACCAAATATAGCATTGATGATTTTAACTAAGTAGTGAGATGGACTTCACTGGCTTAGTTAGTATCACTAATTCAATATGAAGGTAATTTGATTAAGTGGTGTGTATGAATTTGATATATCTTAGAGATCATATGTTATTTGAAAACTTTGGCCAAATAAATGTTTAGATAGATATTGTCATTTCATATGAATAATCTACATGCTTGTGCAATATCATGTTAGAATGTTTTTATTTATGATACATATCATGTAGTAGAAATCTTATAGCACATGGGGTAATATCATGTCTCTCTGGATTCCCATACCATCACCATCAACCCATCCATGAAGGGAGGGCCATTCCATGTTTGGGGGATTGTATTGGGGATTTATGGTCTATCATTGGTGTGTAAAATCATTAAAATGATTCTCTCCCTCCCCTCTTAGTACTTACGTGGAGACTACACTTGATATTATCAGAGATACAGGAGTTAGTGTGACTCAAGCTCTGTGGAGCATTGTATCTATTATTGTACTTATATACTAAAGGCATCATGTCTGATGGAAATGTAATTGATTATTACTATACATTGATAATATAGGCTATATTATTGTACCAACCATGATTGGATTTTATTATGATTACTTTCCTTATGCATTTATGAATGTTTACATAAGTTTCTAGTGATTAGTAAATAGATTTGCTCATGTTTACTTAAGTTTTATATTATTAATTAAGTATTTTGAAAATCAATAATCAAATTATCATGGTGTAATCTAATGAAAGAATAAGTGTGGAGTAAAATTTTTATAAAAATATACTACAATAATATAGTAAATCCCTATGGGGAAGTTACACATCATCTGCCTCCATAGTCCCCTATTTCTAAATTGTTTTTAAGATATGCATAACTTCTCTCATTAGTCATTTCTCAGTAGTAGGTTTAAAATACTTATCTCAGAAAACCTTATTTATGTCATGATATTACAACATTTTATAGTAGGTAGTACTTGTTCTACATGATTTTTTCACATGAATTATTACATAGTATCCTTTTCTTGTGGTTTCACATTGATTAGGCTAACATTTCACACTGCTTTGTCTATGTGTTATTTCTCCAAGACTGGACAATACTCAATATCATGGTTATCTAACACTCAAAAATAAGCACAGTAGGCTTTAAGTTAAGGATTCAAATGACAATTATTTTATACATGGTTGAATTTTTGACATACATAACACTGAATATGATTTCTTTGGGAACCATTTGCTATTCCTCTCTATACACCTTCTTGGTAGCCTCCCCTATATCCTCCTAATCCTCTATTTTCTTATAATCCCCAATTATAGGACTATTATGGTCTAAAATCTATAGATTTAGTTGGGAATTCCATGTTTGTGATTGTTTTACACTCACATATCCACCATATTGGAGTTGTGACAACTATGGTGCCCAAATAGGTTGTTATGGTTAAAGAATCACCAGATTCCAATAATTTCAATTCTATATAGGAGGTGTCCAACTATAAATAGGACTTTAGCTAGGCATTTCTATAAGTTAATAAAATGGTACCTTTGGCACCCATGGTATAGTTTCAAGATTGGTACCTTTCCTATTAAATTTAAAAATTAGATTGGATTGAGTCAGAATAGTTGTTCTCTATGCAACCAATACAAAGACATTTTTGGTGATGTCTTCCTTTAGTTATTGAAGGCCTTTGTAATTATTTTCATAATGATTATGTGTCTTGTAGAATTTGTAGTACACTTATTATGGATTATTTGCATATTGTTATAGAAGGTGACATTGAGATGTCACATGTCCCATTATTCTACATATATCATATAAATTAGTTTTTTCTTAAGAAAACTCAGTTTTCCAAAGTCATTTTCTACACTTTGTGCACCATAGACCAAATATAAGACTTTATGCCATACCCTTTTTTGTTGTAACCTTTTTATGAGGACATTTAGGGTTTTCTCCATCTGTAAACTTTAGGTTGAAACTTCTTCATAAACTTTAATTTTATCTACATGTATTTCATCTATTCATTCCTTTGACTGTGTAGTGAAATGTGTTTATGTAATGACAAACCTTATTCTTGGTCATAGACCTTCTATGAACTAAACAACTTTATCTTTTTATTCTAAAACAAATTTAACATTGTTCATTACATCAAAGAATCTATAGTCATAGTCATGAATAGTCTCTTTTATTGCTTGCCAAATTTCCTTGAGGTCTTGTATGGTTTGGTTGGAACATTTATTTATTTTGAACTATATGATAAGCTAATTATTTATATCTTACAAACTCATTTAGGTTGTGTCCTCACAAAATATAAACTCTAAGGCTCATCATGATAAGGCATCAATCAATTAAAGTTTTTTCCCTACCACATTATTAATTCCTTTGGATTTACACTTCATATCATAGGTCATTAAGTATTATTCAATATTTTGAGACCAAATCATACTCTAATAGATTAATATAGTCACCAAACTATAGTACCTTATTGGGAGTAGTCAAAACTGTAAAACTTAACTGTTAGATCAAAGGTATTTAAGAAATAATATGATTTTCCTATGATGTTTGTGTTGCCTTACATGGTGAATTCATTATCTAATATGTTCAATTTGACTTGATAATGAAGAATTATCTAAATTACTCCCTTATTCTTCTTCTAAATGTATATTAGTGTAATCCACTTATTCAATTGTTCAAGAATGTGTGGGTCAGTCTATGTTAATGTGAAGGATTTTATGTCTCTATTTTGTTCTCTTGTGAACCTTTGCACTACTTGGTTATAGGTTTTATCTATATATTTCCTTGTTTTGATATGTACTTCTTTAGTCACCACTCATTATCTTTTAAAGATTTTATGTAACTCTTACTACTTTAAAAACAATTAGGCTAAGGGTATGAGTATTCATAGAGTGAATAATTGGTACCTCTATCATTATCATTTATAGAGCTTAAACTTATGCTTATTCACTTAAAACTTCCTCTATTTTCTTTAAGTGATAGATATGGTTCCTTAATGTAGAATACTTTTATATATAACTATGATGTATAACTACTTTTAACTTGATCTACTTCTGCACTACTATATTCATCTTATCTCATTTTTTAATGTTTTTCCTCTCTCCTCTACTAATTTCATGACCAATCTCCTTGTTCTTTATCTCATCTCAATATGCTTCCCTTTCTCCATCCTTACTCTTTTCTCCTACTCTACTACTCCTCTTACTCTTTATCATAGGTACATAAGTATTCCTCAAGAGATTCCACCTCCACTATTTTCATAGTTTTCAATCTAATTCTAGGTTCTTCTTTCATTCTTGATTCTATTGACCTTCCATTCTAACCTCAATTTCAATCTCTATCTATCTATTATTTCACTATTCACCCCTCTATTATGCACATCTCCATGGTTCCTAAAGAGACTACTCTATTGTAATAGGATTAGGGGCCAATACTTTTTCCATAGCTAATATCTTAATTAGCATAAGGAGTACTACAAAAAAAATTCCTCTTATCCCTTGCACACATAAATCCTTTATCACTCCAAATGCCATGTAACCTTTTACTATGAACTCTATAATATATCTATCAATGGTGGTGGCTAACCAATGATCTATCACATGATTCCAACTATTCTCCAAGGTTTGAAGTTCTATTTTTTATTAGTCCATACAATGTCAATGGATGTTATATATCTAAAGCAATGATATTGTAGATGAACTAACCAATCAACTAATAGTATAGGTAGTTCACACCAAAATATTTCATATATTTAATTGTAAATATGTTCTTGGACAATTTATCATTTAGATCACCCTATTCTATGTTCTAATTTTTGTGAACTCAATGATTTTATGGTGTAAGCAATGTTCCATATCTCTTTAGATAGGCAACCATCGTAGGATATCTACAAATAGTGAGTTATAAACTCACTAAACCATTATTAGTAGTGGTTCTACAAATACCTTAGACCATGTTAATTATGATAATATATGTTACACTCACAAAAATAAGAGAAAACAACTATTGGTATTTAGAAAACACTTTTGTAGATAATTTCATGGAGATTCATATAGTTACAACTTACTAACCATAAGTAATTACAACACATATGCTAAAACCATTTTGATCTTAATCATAAACATAACTTAGTCTTAATATTTAAATATTATCTATGATACCAAGTGGAATTATATCAAAATGACATCAAACAAATACACAATCTCATAAGATGCAAATAGCTCATATAGATATATTAGAATTATCTATGAGCCTACGCTTGATTACAAATTGTCATTCCATTCCTTACTTCAATACTATCTAAAAATAATAATTATTAATTTCAAACCTTTAAAAAAATCCTAAAAAATAAGTGATAAATTAATCTTACTAAGAATAACATTCAAAACTAAAAAATCAACAGCTTATTACAATCCCAAAAGGGGTTACTTATAATATATTCATAGTTGGTCTTAACCTCCAAGCTATTTATTTTCTAAAAAACTACTAGTGCATCATTTGAGTTGTTACAACAAACATATATCTAGACTGAGTTTGATAGTGATCTAACAACAAACAAATTATAGCTAACTATGAACCAACCAATGTGTCACCTATATTCCACATGATGTGGTGTGCACATAATCTCCCACTAACAATAACATTAGAAAGGATATACAACTATATATTAGCTATTTTAAGATGTTACAAAAAACAAATCTTTCTAACACCTTATCTATAAATCTCCAAGAAACTCTATAATAGGATTTGTTCATGTCTAATTTTAGACACATGCCTTGTCTACAAGAATTGTATACTCAATGGATAGATTCATGTACTATTATTATGCCATCTATGATTTGTATTATAGGAATAAAAGATCATTTTTAATCATATATAATATTTTATAAGAGTGGTTGTAACCTTGAAGCTATGGTTTTAGATCATATTGTTTTAAAATTTAATGCAAAGACTGACGGAATGAATTGATTCATTTGATTTACTCTATGATTCTTGGATATTAGCATAAGGAACATATTATTCAATTCCTTTAGGATCATTCCAAATTTAAATAACTAACTCATAATTAGCTCCACTTCAAAATGAATGATTTCATATAATTGTTAAAAATTAGGGAATTCATTTAGCCCCAAGGATATGTCATACTCTATTGAGAAAACCACTTCTTTGACCTCTTCCAAAGAAGGAATTGTTTTGAGATTAAAGTTTTCTCTCTGACCAATCATCTTAAGGATGAACTATAAAAACTTATCTTATAATTAGTTATCACCTAGACTATTTTCAAACATCATCTTCTTAAAAAATACTATAATTCATTCATCAATGGTTGTCTCTTCTTCATATTTACTTCTATCTTCCTAGATCAATTTCAAAATTTTGTTGAAGTTTATGTGTCTAGATGTTGCTTGTTGAAAAATTCATGATATTGTCCTCCTCTTTTAACATAAACATATATAACTATGTTTTTACAATGATTCTTCCCAAACTTAAATATTTTGGTATGTATAAAGTGACTCTTTTTCCATGTTTATTAGATCTTAATTTGCACCAAGGGTGGCATACATGTTTTATATCAATAATATATCCTCCTCTAAGACTTTATTTTATATAAAAATGTTCTAAAACACTTCTATATTCTAAACCTTTAATTTTTTCTTGATGTAGTTATTGTCACTTGAAATTGTACCCAATAACGAGATGACATGTCACTCCTCATTCAAGTGGCACAATGAAACCACCTCAGGGCTATGGGTGTCCCCAAATTGGGGTAGATCTCTAGATGAGGGGATAGTTCCCCTTGATGCATAACTATAGCTCAATCCTATTACTAAAACTGGGGGGGATGAAAAGGTATACAAATATATGAAAGAAAATATACTCTATGGGAGGTGATACACCAAAAATATGCTCTACTCACACCCTTTGACATGAACTTAAAACTAAGAAAACGTATGCACATACACTTCATCTAATGACAACCTTCTCTCTCACATCAATGTTTCAACATGGGGCCTTATATATGGCTTAGGATAGGAGGACTTATAAAATAGGAATTCTAAGACACACTAGTTGATAGGATACTCACTACCCCTACAATTTTATTAGTCACTTCTTATTGACCTGCAAAAGAGAGATTACAAAACACAAGGTACTAAGAAGAGTAACATGTGAAGGTAAACAAAGCTACACTTATAAAAGAACAAAAATAATTTTGTAAATTTAGTGAAATCTTAAACTAGGTAAAAAAACTATATTTATTATCTCAAGGCAAAAATTTTGTAGGGATTTAGCATACCCCAAGTAGAGAGATCCCATATAATGCCAAAAGGCTAAAATTTATAGAATATGTGAGAAGAGAGAGAGAGAGAAAGGGAGTTTAAGAGTCATAGAGACACTTGTCCAACTAAAAATATCAGTTACTTATGCATGTGAAAGAGAGATGGGGTGAGCCATGAAATTTCAAGAGTTACAAGTGTCTTTTCAAAACATATAACTTTTGTAAAGTGGTCTAAAAACTCCTTTCACTGCATATAAAATTACTCCTCATGATTTGTCTTCTAAACTTTCCTTAGCACTATAAATGATTAGATATTATGATTGTATAAGTGGGAGGTGTTACTAAAAATCCCTCATATGCATTACATTAGCATCTGATCATTCTTATCATTCTAGCCATACATAATCATCCATGATAGTCCCAAAATGACCTATTTCCAAGAACCTCTCACACTTGGAACCCAAAACCTTCCCAAATATTTGATATTATTTATGCACAAGTAGGGATTCCACATTTACAAAGTGTAAATATCATTAGTTTCAAATAATAATCCTCAAAAGGATTTCCAAATTGAGTTTCACAACTTTTTCATAAGTTTTCACTATCTACCCACTAGACTGGCTAAAATGAAAGAGGTAGTAGATAGGATTAGGATACTATATGGATGATAAAATGGACATTATGACTTATAAAAAGTCATAAAATCTCTCCCATAAACTATTTGGTCTCTTGAAAGTTCTTCATGCCTATAAAACACATAAAAAGGTCAAAAAGAGCCCTATTATGACTTATTTCATATAGGTCCATACAAAAAATTGGAATGTGAGGGTGTATTATGGAGTTTAATCAAATTTAATAAAGTTTCATGGCATTTAAATTTCATTCTCATGCTTAATTTTCAATCATTTCCCAATCGGGCCTTTATTGAGGGTTTACAAGGGTTTTTGGTCACTTTCAGTCTTAGCCTTTATTCATAAAGGTTACATGTTGGAAAATCCTAAAAATTACATAGAGGGATTCTCATGGACCCTCTATAAATTCTAAAATAACCTCAAGTTACCATGTAAAGTTTAGTGGAAGTTCCAAGCATTTGAAGTTACCCCTCGAGCTCTTTTATTGCATTCTATACAGTATGGGATTTCTTCAAGCAAAAATATAGATTCTTGATGGATTTACTTGAAATATAAAGGATTAGATACAACTTATTCCTCCCCAATAAAATTATTCAATTATTATTAGTGGTCATCTAGTTCTAAACGTGATAGAACTCCTATCTAGGCACTAGGCATAGATTAGGCTTACTAGGCTTTAGCTATAACTTTAGGTTAAAAAGATATATTGAATAAAATAAATAAATAAAATGGCCTAGACACCTTAAAAATACCTATATATACATTAAAAAATTCATTTTAATGATTGTTCACACTTGGGAATGAATATGAACTTCCATTTGGAGCTAAACTTGCATGTTGTCTCACTAGATCTAGCTACAGACCTCCTTGTGTAAACCACCTTGCATATATTACAACCTTATATCCTAGATTACCATTTTTTTTAGGTTTTTATAAAATATAAAAACATTATGGAAAGGTCTCAACACTTTTTTTTTCATGTTTTAGCTCATTTCTCAAAACTTGTAGGGTTTTTGCACCTAAAGAGTGTACCACCTCTGAGACAAAACAAAGGCATACTTTCCTATTTATCACACAAAACCAAAAAATTAATAATATTTTACAACTCTAAAGTATGCCTTGTACCAAATTTTAGAACTTTTTGAGATGATTTAGATTACTAACCTACCCAATCTCTTAGGCATACTTTCAACCATGGACTGTGTTCAGGGTTTGTAAGAATGGACTAAGTTTGATCCTTAGAGACCCTGCCCATAGGTTATTGAGCATGTGGTTGGAATTTTTAAAATTATATTGGCTTATATATTAATCATTTATTATCATGATGTGACATTATTCACCTTGTTTCTCCCAAAACATCATCAAAACATAACCTAATCTACCTCTTGCATACTTTATTTGCACTAAGCTCTATTGTAGGTTCATAACTTCTTTCATGAAACTAGATATGGGTGTGGGAAATTATATTTAAGTATATATTAGAGTTATATAATTTTAAATAAATGACTCCATTCTCAATAAGTCTTTAAAGGGTGGTCCTTTATGCCAACTTATCAACCCCTACCTGTTGGACTGAGATAGTCTACTTGACTGATCCTTGAAGTTGCTTGACATAAAACAAGATTATATTTTTTTTAATAAACATTTTGAGAGTATCCTGAGGTCAATCTCCACTTCATATAAGTTATAATCCACCAACATAGTCTCATTTAGTATCAATAATCCTTATTTCCTACTTGCTACCTATATACCCTGTTTACCTAACCTTGAGGTGAACTGGGACACCTTTGTTGAGGTTAATATGGCATTAATAGACCCTATTAATGGTGTTTGTGATGGAAAAGAGACATTTTTTTTCTCATTAAACAATAATCTCTCTTCTTATTGTGCATTATCATACTTTTTTCATAGGTTTAGTCCTTTTTGCCTATAAGTGCCACTTTTTTAGGCCTACTGTAGGATATCATGGTAGTATTTGAAAACTATTTTGAAGATGATTTGATTATCCTTGAAGGTTATAAATTCAAAAAATTCTATTATGCCTTAATATATCAAAATAATGTCAAAAACTCAATCTTTTATTTCACTATTTGAAACCCTTACTATAAGTGTCACTTCCCAAGCCAATGTACGAACAAGGGATATGATTATGGGGTAGAAACCATATTCCAACCTTGTCAAGGTGATATTTTAGTCATGAATGTATTTTAGGGTCATTTAGAGTCATTAAAAAATGGGGCCTAGTCAAGGTATGCCAAATTAGTTGAAGAAGATCCCTTTTATGCTAAAACCTGTAGACTTCATTACCTTGTTTCAGTATGTTCTGAGGTACTTTTAGAGCTCTAAAATACTACCTTATCCCTATATTTTTCTTCTCAAATTTGGAGTATACATTTTCCATGGATAGGGATATAAGTTGATCATATGAGGATCCTTCAAAACTATCATATCTTAATTGTATGAAAACAACAAAAACACTTAGAATCTCTATTTTGGTCCTTTTGGGACAAAGGTCCTGAACATACAACCCTCATCTTTTCAAAACTTTCATAGCCATTTGTTAATCTTCTCTATTGTTTGCAAGTTAAAAATGACTCTTAATTTAAAAGGAATATACATAGGGTAAATTTACATGATTTGGCACTCCATAAAATATCTTATCCATCTGTTTAAGTCGCATGCAGGTGGTGATTAGTTACAACCAATAGTGAATACAAGGATGGTAGAGGACATTTCCATGATCATCTCCATCAAGTTTGAATCACATAAACTCTCAAAAGTTCACTCTAAACATATCCAAGGGATTGAAACCATTATGAATATTATTATCCATGTATGATGGCATCATGGAAGCCACTGACTATTCACTCACTTTGAATATGTAGATAGTGAAGGGAAAAAGTGGACTAGGTGCAATATTTTGGCCTCATGGTTGCTTTATTTTGTCATAAAATGTACTATTATGAATTAAAACATTTGGGTTATGTTCCATTCCTTCTTCCTAATGTGGAAAACCTCCATTCAAGGCATTTGAGATGACTAGAAAGGACTAGTCTATAAACATACACAAGCTTAGAAGAGGCTTTCTTAGGAAATTGAGTTATCCAGAACAAATATAACCTATAAATGTATTATAAAACATGGAGAAACACCTAAAACAAACAAATCCATACAACCAAAGAAATTAAATCTAAAATAAGTGCAAATAATGACCCCCTTATGGATGTAAGTGCAAAAAGGCTACCTGATGTTTAAGTGATTATTCATAAAGGAAGAGAAAAAAATGAAATTTATTGATATGTATTTAAATTAAACTTAGATCACTATCCAAACCCAAAAAAATTCCTTCCAACTACATTTTAATGACCCATACCAAGTGTTTGAAACTGACCCTTCTTGGCTTGTAAGGAGAAAATGGAAGAAACAAGAGAAAAAATGAACTTTTTTATATCTTCCTTGTAATCCATGAGTGTAAAAGAGTTTATGGAGATAAAAAGACATCTTATCCATGTTATCACGTAAAAATGAGATCATTAATTTCGTACAAGTGCTGAAAAGGCCTAAAATCAAGGAAAAACTCCCCATTTTTACACATAACTGATTCTTGATCTAACACTGATTGATTTTTGATAGATATTTACCTCCTCCATGTTGAAACCCAACTTGGTGGTAAATTTTCCTCCTTAAAAATCCATATAAGTCATTTATTATGCTAAAAATGTGGCCAAATGACACCTTTTGCATATGAATCCTAGCAAGTGACCAATTTATGACTTGAAGATGCCTTGAAACCTATAAAAGACCATATTTTGACATTTACAACAGAAATTTTAACTTTGAATAAGTTTGACCATGGTTGACAAACTTTGACTTTGGTTGACTAGGCCATTTCAAGAGCGATGAGCTTAGACAAGTACTAGGGGAATGATAAGAAAGATGTATAGGACAACATGAGACCCCATAAGAAATGTATAAACTTATAAAATTTTTATAAATGTAGGGGTTGACAAAATTTGACAAAATTTCAAATTTGGTCAATATTATTTTAGTTTCTTGGCCAATATGAACATGCCAGATCTAGAAAAAGGGCACGTTCCACCAATGTTTGAGGGATTCATGGAAATCTAGATGAAAGGTCAAAATTTTCTTAAATATAGAGGGAATATTTTTAGGTTCTGAAATCCTTTCCTTGCATAACACAATAGGATTGTGACTTGATCCAATTTTAATAAGAGTATTCAAAGAGAAATAATTTGATGTCCTAATTGAGAGAAACAAGAAAACAAGCGAGTGTAACTTGTATTAGATTCTCTCTAAATCTCTTATTGGTCCAAGTAAATAGGTTGAAATTAAGCTCCACATCCACTAATCCAACATATGAAAATAAATCATTAAACTTATACATGTTATCAATAAAGTCTTAAATTCATCCCTTTTTATCCATTAGGGTTGTAAGGGAGTTAAAATATCTCATAACAATCCATATCCAACTTCCACTATTCTTCCTAAAAAAAAAATCAATTCTTCCCAAAGTTAATTCCTCCCTTGTTTGGATTTTTGGGAATAGATTTTAAATAAGATCCATTCTTTTTTGTCAGTTTTATCTATAAATAACACTATAATATGATGATTATTGTGAACTAGGGTCCATCCTTCTAGGTTTTAGGGGTCCTACAATTTTTGTTAATCCCACAAACACCCATTAGAGCTCACACTAATACATTTAAATTTATTCCATATGTTTTCACTAACTTTATTAAGAGATTCACTAAATTCTTTAGATTGTTGAATAATCAAAATGTGGGTGATGTTATTTTTCCTCATGTTTCTAACTATTGTTTGTTTGATGGGGTTGTTGAGACCCCTAGCATTATAAAAAATATCTTCATTTCTTAGTACTTTTAAGGTGTTTTTAAAGGTTTTTTTGGGTACCTTTGGCTATCTCACTTGTGATCTCCTTATTCCTTTGGTTCTATTCTTTCCTTTTCTTATCATCACTGGTGTCCATTACTCTTATTTTTCATTTTGGTCATTAGGACTTTTAGAGGAGAATTGGACCTATTAATTTACATTATATTTAGACCTATATATAGAATGATAAGGGGTAATAAGACTCACTTGAGGTGGAGACATTATATCCCTACATCTTTTTGGTTCTTTGGGTATTTAGGGGAAGCTACATAAAATTGAACTCTTTATTGGTGTGTCACCACACATGCCCATCTCTTTCTCATTCTTATCCATGTTATTCTGACTTAGACCCAATACACCATTGAGGTGCCCTTATGCTCTTCTTCCATCTAAATATTTAAAATGTATATAATGCAAGATGAACCACTTGTCATCATAATTCTACTCATTTTATGCTTATTTGTATTCCTTGGGATTTGGATAAGGGATTTGGAACCTTGGGATCTTCTCTAGTTATTTAAATCTTAGGAATTTATCTTTGTCATCCATTCCCTATCTAGATTGATTCATAATAAGATTTTTTAGGTTTTTTATTATGTCTATTTATTTGGTCAATGGATCCCCACTCCTCATAAACTTTAACTCCATGGGGGAAGAAGGGATTTACACACCCATTTCCATTTCCATAATCCCATGTTATTTTGATGAGTTATCCATGATATTTTTTATTTTTTTGGATGTGCCTAAAAGTTCTGGTGGTTTACCGACTTCCACCTTAGAATTTTGAGAAACTTTATTGACCCGTGAAGTTTGCTCCATTTGTGAAGGATTTTTATTTTTGGGGAAATATTTAGTCATATGACTTAAGATATTTCAATTTGTGCATATGGCCATATCTCTTTTATAAATAATGGGTTGGGTCCACTCCCCATATTTGGATTTAATCTTAATGGAATAAAAGAGAGGATTGTTCATAGGAATGAACACATTAAATCTTGTAGCTATCATCCTCCTAGATTTAGTGATTAGGTCAATGGAAATAAGTTGCTCCAAAGATTTATATATTCCCATTAAGACTTTAGATTCCCAAAATTCTAGGGGTAGCTTAGGTAATAAAACTCACATAGGAATATCTTCCAAAGTAGAGTTATTTAAGTTGGTTCAAACTTTCCATTTTTTGATGATAAGGTTTGATTTGTCCATAAATCATGAACCTTATGATTGTACCATAAATTAGTCCTAAATTATTTTTGAATTAACCATAAAAAATTATTTTTCAAGACCACCACTTCCAATTGACCCTTTAGTTTCCATTTTTGATTGGCCTAGACTTTGAAAAAGTCAATGTTTGGTCTAAAACCATTGACTCTAGCCAAAAGTGAATTTAAAATTTTAAAATTAGCCTTTTCAATTATAGTTTCAATAATATGGACACATACATAATAAATTTCCATAAAAGGATCTATTTGTATGTGCGATGAGTCTAAACCCATTGTCCATTTTCCCAGAATGTAATCTACCCATGAAAATCATGACCTTGAATAGGGGGCCTTTGCACTAATCTATTAGTCCGTTTTGTATAATTGTCCCTTGAAAACATAGAACCTCATGATACCCACATATTTATTAGTAATTAAATTACCATTTAGTGTATCACCCATGTCATTGGAGTAGATTATAGGGTTTCATGCCCATTTCTTGATTTAAAATCTAGGTTGTCTTCCACTCCATCTTTGCTAATTTTTACCCCAAATTAAAACAATTTTATTAATATTCATATTATACAAAATTATCATTAATTATTAATCATAAAATATAAATAATAATTTCATTCTTCTCATAATAATAATTCATTTTATTTTTAAAAAATAAACAATTCAAAGGGTGAGGGTTATTAGGGGTTTCACATTGGTCACTCATTTTGAATTTACCAAACCATAAGATAGAAATAAAAAAAAACACATATCCTGATTTTCATAAGAAAAATGTAAGGATATTAAGGTTTTAAGGATGGATACCCTAGGATTGAGGCTAAATACAAATGGGAAAGAAGAAATAAAATTTTAAGATCAACTCTATGTACATAAATTTTAAATTTTAGTGAAAAAAAAGATGAAACTTTAATAGAAACATAGGGTTTGGATATCTTTAGTATATAAATGGGTCCACCAATATATGTTACCTTATTTTTTATTATGTGTAATATAATAAGATAGAAATTTTAAATAATTCATATTACGTGGTATATAGTAATGAACATTAATCTAAATGTAGTTTATTCAAACACACTTACAATAAATGGAAAATATATAAATAGATAAGACACTTATAGTTTTTGTGTACCATACAAGTTTGAGAGTAAATAAAAATAATAGGAAGGGATATAAATTAGAATCTAAGTTGTTTGGATCACTAACTAAGACTACCAATGCACTTAGATATAATCATCCTAAATTTTGATAGTACCAATAGACATTAGCACCCAAAATAAGAAAATTTGGTTTGAGTGATTTTTTATTTTATTTTTCACAAATGCCACTACACCTACTTATAAGCTATATTTGTGTTAATTATTCATGAAATATTTGTGTGCACAATCCCAAAAAATTATCCCCTTATATTTTAAATCCTAAGACCACATTAGAAAATATATTTGGTCTACAAAAATAGAAATAGTGTGAGTCGAGCTGACCCAAAAAACTCCATAAATAATGGATGAGTGTCTCCTACATATCTAATACTCTAAAGAGGAAGTGAAATTGGATGTAGTTCTCCTTGTTAGGTGTATGTGTGTAATAGTGATCCTTTAATAAATTTAATGTGTGAATTAGCTTTAGATATTTGGAAAATAACAAATTTTGTATGTATTTGAGGTGATTAAGACTTATCTAGGATGTTATCCTTGCAACTGATGTCTAAATAATAAAAAAATGTATTCCTTTTGAATGTGAAAATGTGTATAATAGGATTTCTTAACATTTTCTAGATAGGTAATAGGATTAGACCTATTGTGTATTTATATGGGATTATTTAGGTGCTTTTTCAAGCCACTGACATATCAAATGTATGAGACAACCAAAAATTATATTTTAATATTAAAATTAACTATTTATTTATGTGGGACAAGTCTGTCAAGTTTGGATGAGTCTAATTTTTTTGAGTGATCTAAGTCCAATGCTATAATATAAAAGGCCATAATACTAATATAAATAGGGAGGAGGTTATAAAATAAAAGGTAATTATTATAAGTTTCTTATACCCATGCGAAGCATGTGGATGTGAGATAAGGGTGAATAAGAGTGATATGTGTATGCATAAGGCATGTAAGGTGAAGATAGGTTAAACATTGCATTTCCAAGTATCTAATACGACATTTTAGTGTCTAAAAATTCCATATTTTTATTATAATATTCAAATAAAATATAATGTTAGGTTAAAATGACAAAGGGATTTATCTAAGTTTGTTGTGGATGAAAAATCCATGGTTGTTATTTTTGAAATAGTTCATCTCTAGCTTTGGATTCATTCAATAGTTAGCAGTTCCTTAACACCTTTTAGTGGCTCCCCTTTCAGACCCTTCATTCTTCAGGACCCCATTTTTCATATTTTTCCTAAGTACCAACATTTTTCCAATTCTTCCATGTGGTATCCCAATGCTCAATAGCTCGAGGAGACTTTCATCTCACTCCGATGGAGTTCCAACATGCCACATGGTAGCCCCATGCTAAATATCCCCAAAGAAGTCCTTGGCCCCTCTTAAGAAGTGCTAACTTGATGCATGTCATCCTTACACTTACCCAAGAGAAATATTGATTTGAAAAAAACTTAAATTAGTTCCATTAGATGAGAGTGTGGGCCCCTCCTTTCAAGTAAAGCTTTTAAAACACTTTAATCTTAGCTTAAAGTATAATTCATTGATTTTGAGGGAGAACCAAGGTTACAAAACATAGCATAGGAGAGACAACTCTAGAATTATACACATGGAACCACCTCACTTCTCCTAAGCATAATGGTAGTAACAAAATGATGTAGTTACACTATATCCAGGATCAAAAGGCTAACTACACTCATGAGCTTGAGATCCTCTTTTTAGTTTTTAATGATGTCATCATGGACATGAGTAATAGAATATTTAGGTGTCACTCTCCTCGAGTAGCCTCCTTGAATATTTATTCTAGGCTCATCCATTTTGAAAGGGGATGGTTATCATTTTGTATTTCTCTCTCTATTTTTATGATCACCCATTGTAATAAACTAGGAATAGTAGTAGTTAACATTTTTATATTCTAAAACCTTAGCAAGTTTACCTCATGGATGTGATTGGAAGTTTTATATGTGCCCATTACAACCTTATATATAATGTTATCTATCTACAATGAAGAGGATGTGATGTTTAGTGTTATTTGGAGTGAAAATTTGTCTTTGTCTGTTATTTCTTTTCTTCTGCTTCTATAGTTTTTGTATTTTTTTGCATAATAGATTGTAGTTCATTTTTATGCTCCATTATGGTCTGTGATTCTTGAGGATCTAATCTATTTTATGTAATCATATGATAATTTTTCAAATATCCTGATGCATCACCTTAAATTAGATTTACTTTCATGTTATTTGCTTTCCCTTATTCTATCCCTTTTCAACCTTAAAATTGAATTAAGAACTACCTTCTAAAATCCTAGGGGTTGATTTAAAAAATGCATTCGGTCCCACATATATAAAGCTTCCCATAGATGGTTGTTTAACATGAATCAAAAGTTTTAGGTGTCAATAGTTTAATCTTTTTTGGAATTCCGAGTGGGAGATCTACTAGTTTGACTGACTAGAAACATGAGTTTATGAACCATATAACTATAATGAGGTCATAGAATATCAATAATATAAGTCTACTAATACCACCTTTTGGATCCCCTATTCATCAAAGGTCCTCAATGTATAATGATGCACAACAACAATAATAGTAAATGTCACATCCAAGCCCACTAAGGAACTTTATGTCATGGGATAGTGTCATCCTGCTTATTCCTCTGACACCAACAACCATATGGGACCCCATCCTTACAAATGGTTTGAAGGTGTTCCCCAATTTTTTTTGGAGAATATTTCAAGATAGTAGATAAATATATCCAATATGTGGTAAATGTGTACACTGCTCACTATGTCAACATGTAGAACATAGCCTTAAGGTTATTGTCAGTCTCTTTTAAGGGACTGGCTCTTGATTGGTATCAATCTTTACTAGCCAACTCAATCAAAACATGGGATGACCTGGGTAACAAGATCTTTGAGTGATTCAATGAGAACGTAGATTGATCATCCCTCTTACAATAGCTAATAAACATCAAAAGAGCCCTATAAGAGGCCATGGCTTATTTTGTCATGAAGTTAAAAAAATATAGCAAAGGATCTCACTAGTGGCTCAAAAAATCATGGGCATGGCCATTATTTTTTACCTCAAGGCCCTCAATTTGGTCATTTCAATCATGATCCAATCACTTAGAAGACAAATGATGTAGGATACATATGACATCATGAAAAGGTTTGAGAATAACCTAATCATTGTGGGAAGGTTTCCCCCTCAACCACTAATGTTGATGTTACCCAAGATGGTCATGCCTCTATAGGAAGAGGTCTCAATGACTTTAGGATCTTTGCCTCTTTCAATGTATGTGTACCTACCCACTTAGGCAATCACAAATGTCATACCTCTACTAGTAGTAGAGATGAATGATATGAGAAGTATTCTACAAAATTTATCTAATGAAATAATCAATCTCAAAAGGCAACAATCTATGCCTTTAAATCCTTCTTTTAATAACTACTAAGAAAGGAAACCACCTTACCAACAAGATCAATACCAAGAGAGGAAAAGGTTAAACTACCAAGTAGTAAATCACCAAACTCTAAATCATCAATCATTGAGTTGAGGGATGTAACCTGTGAATCAAATGGTTGTAGTTCTAGATCCTTTATGTACAATGTCATCAATTATAAATAGGGAGCTAGTGGCTTATTATAATAACTTGGATGATGATTATAACTCATGGTTATTTCCTTACAATGACACCAATGGGACCCAAAATTGTCTAAGGGTAGCCCTAAAATAGAAGGTTATTGAGTAATGACAATAAGGGAATATACCTAACTCAGCATATGTATATTAATCCTTGGGGATTGGGGGTGTAGTCTTAATGGCACAAATGTAAGGGATGTCATTAGAGAAATAAGAGGAAATATATGTAGAACATGCACTATTCTCCTAGGTAGAGGTGAAGACACAATCTACGTGAATGAAGTCCCTATATATAGAACCCTGCAAGTATAATCAGATTACTACACTCAGTTAAAGAAAAGACTGGCTAAGAGCCCCAAAGGTTTTACAAGGCCCAAAGTAACTTTTAAAAGACTCTATTACCTTAACCTTCACCTACAGTCTACTTAAAGTAGATTGAGGCAATGTAGAGTAAGGGAAAATGTCTTGAGGTCCCACCTTCATGGTCATATAATGTTGTAGAATAGTTAAAGAAGTTTTTATCCAATGTTTCCCTCTAGGATGTCCTATCTATCCTAAAATATAAGAATAATAAAGGAATCCTTATAGAATGAGGAGATGACATAAAACAAATTGACTTTAGAGCCTACACAAAGATGAAAGGGAAATAATATAGCACAAATACACAACCCCATATACCCTTCACATTTATCAATACCAAGGAAAGGGTAAGAATAAAAACATACTCTATTATATTTAACATTGATTATGGGAAAAAAAATATTGTATAATTCCATGATAGATTTGGGTGTAAACACAATATTCATGCCCAAATAGATAATTGATGCACTGTAATTAAAGTATGAAACCTTGAACAAAGGGGTGATGCAACTAGATGGGAAGAAGGTACAAATCTTAGAGATCATCTAAGGTCTTCCCCTCACAATGTACTCCTACCCTAACATCACTGTACCTCAAGACATTTTAGTGATAGACATTCTTCTTGTGTTTGGGCTATGTCTATCAAGAGATTTTACCACCAAAATTAGTAGATACTTATCATTAGACTAGTCTTACCTGATCCTAAGAACTAAGTATGGTTCAAAGTTAAAAGTTTTGTCTGAATTGATCCACTTAGAGCACATAATAGATGAAGTGAAGGTGAAATTTGAAGTAACACACACCTCCTTCTCAAATATGGAGACACACTATATAGAGATGCTTAAAGAATAAAAGGCAATATAAAATAAGGTCCCCAAATAAGAGGCATTTATGATGAGCCCAAAATATGGCTCATTATTGACATGGAATTTCCTTCATTTCATCTCTCTAAGGATATAATCTTTTGAAAATCATAGAATTTTAGCTAACTATAGCATGGAAAATAGATAATTTATCTCATTTGTATCAAGCCAAAGGTTGAGTTACTGTTTTGTCATTTAAACCTAACAAGTAGCATGTTTTGGTGTTTTGGATTTGAAGAATACATAGGAAAGATCACATAAGTAGTATTTTAGAGAAGCTCCAATTTTGACCCTAGTCTTCTAAATATATAGACTCTATAGGACCATTTCTATATACTTTGTAGGTTCTTATCTACAGACTTTGTAGGTCCATTTATATGGACTCTACATGTCCAAATTCTAAGAAGCAAGAAAGTTTGTAGATAGTCTAAGAAAGTAAAAATTGCTCCAACTAGAAGTACACCAAAGAAATATTCACTTCTTATTTTAAAAGATTCAATTTTGATATAATTTGTACATATTTGGACTATGGAACTATTATATGGATATTATAACTTTTCCATGATGATAGTTGGATTTTCTAAGATTATACTCAATCTACATCTCCTATCTTTAGGGAAAATAGACTAACTAGTACTTTTATTTTTCTACATATTATTTTTAGTCTAATGTATTAGCATAAATATGTAAGTATTTCATCTTAAGAGGTGATGATGAATACAAACACACTTTGAGTTTTAGACATATTGTGAACATTCTAGCTTTCATAATTTAATGTAATATTATTCCAACTTTAAATATCAAGTATACTTCATTCTTGACTCTAAGAAGAGCAAGGGCCCCATCTCCTTAGAACCAGGAATTTTTATATGGTATTTATATTTATGTTGAATTAATTCTTCATTAATAGATAATCATAATATCTTAAATAATTTCATGCATTAGTAATTTATAATAAGTAAATTCAAGATTCACATTCCAATAGTTATTTTATTTTCTAAAACAAGTTTGAATTAGTCTTAGTGTTTCTTTTGATTTACTACAAAGAAGTGAGTTAGCTTAGATTTATCTTTCCAACTGATTATTTACATTTTATAAAAGTGTGAATTATATTTAAATTTACATTTCCAAGCAAGTGTGAAGTAGATTAAGTGTGCTTTTATTCCAAACAAAGGATTGAATTAGTTAGTGTAATGGTTAATATTTTCTCTCAAAAATTTTAAAATAAATAGTTTAAAATCATTTATTTCATTATCAAGAATTAGATTATAGTCACCAAACACCACTCAAAAAAAGATCAATCTATATATCTAACATCATAACACTTGTTACAGCTATCTTTAGACAACAATCCTAGTTTGATAAGACATCAATCTAAAAGATTGATTAAATGAAGAGTTAAATGACAGTCATCTCCTTATCAATGAGTTCATTGAGAATGATCTATTTGTAAAATTTGATTCCATGAACCTTAGAACCTTTGTGATCTATGATGAGGACTAAGCCAATTAAAAAGTCTTAAAGGATGAAGGGAATTAGAATGGAAGGCTCACGGATGAGTCTAAACTCTCGACTCTTTATTTCAATGGTGCATAGTACAAGACTAGATCCAAAGCTAGCATTCATCTAACATCTCCTTCCAAAAAAGAAACCATGTAGGCATTCCAATATCAATTTACCTATATAAATAATGAAGCTGAATATGAGGCTCTAGTCCTTGACCTCATCCTCGCTAAGTGAATGAACATCAAAAAACTGAAGGTATTAAGTGATTCTAAATTAGTAGTGAGGTAGGTAAGAGGGGTATCGGTCATAAATAATGTGCATATAAGATATTACCACCACCACATATGGAATCTAATTGAAGTTTTAAAATATTTTGAAATTCAAATCATCCCAAGAACTGTGACTGTAAAATTTGATAGGATGGAAACAATAGGCTCCCAATTTGACTTAGTAATAGACTTATTCACCAATGATCAAGTGGTGTGAGTAATCATCAATCCATCTATCCCAGATAGTCACCAAAATTGGTATGTGTTCAAAAGTCATGATCAGATTGTGATGTTCCTTTAGTACTCATGTGATTTTTTGGAACAACTATAACCAAAAATTAAGTAGACCTATGGAGAACCAATAATATAGTTAAAGACCAATAATCTTCTAAAAGGCCTCATCACACTAGAAAATATTTTTGAATTTGATGTTGCAAGGAATGGCAAATGAAAGTTTGTTATAGATAAGGGTGATTGTTATGAGCTTGACATCAAGGTGGCATAAAGCTAAAAATTGGAAATGAAGTTACCCAAAAGAATAAGGATTATTTAGTCACTTTTTATGACAAATATAGAGTCATCACATGGAATTATGATGAATTGAAAGGAAACAACCATTGGATTATCTAGCACATTATAGATTTGGTAGAAGGGGCCAAGGCAACCTAATAGAAATAAAGGTTGGTAAACCTAGACATTGAGTCCCTCATGGTCCAAGATCCTAAAAAACTAATTGAATCAAAGTTCATATAATTAATAAATCATTCAACTTGGGTTTCCAATCTTTTTCTTGTGCTGAAGAACAACAAAGAAAACTAACTATGTGTATATTTCTAACATCTATATAAGGCATCCCTATAGAACCACTACCCCTTTCCCTTTATGGAGTATATTCTCTAGATGGTAATGGGTACAAAGATGTTTTACCTACTAGATGGATTCTCTAAGTACAACCAGGTATGGGTGAATGAATAAGACCAACACAAGACCACCTACACCATAAAGTGGGGGACCTTCACATATGCAAAGATACCTTTTAGCCTTTCCAATACTAGTGTAATATTATAGTGAGTGATGGATTTAGACTTCAAGGGGATAATTAACAAGATCATTCTCATCTACCTAGATGTCCTCACTATGTTTTCTAAGGAGTATCACTTTGACCATCTAGAGAAGGTTTTCCAAAGATGACAAAAATTTGGGGTGTCTATAAACCCTAAAAATGCATCTTCAGAGTCCCTCAGGGTAACTTGCTCATATACATGGTATCCAAATATGGTATCATTATTGATCGAGAGTGGATAAAATCCATTAGAGACTTCTTTGATAGTCAACAAGAAAGGGGTCCAATCTTTTCTTAAGAAGATTAATTTCATTAGTAGGTTTATATCTAATTTTTCAAGATTGGTTAGACCAATCACTTTAATGCTAAAAAAGACTAGACCTTTAAATAGACACCCAAAAGAAGATAAACATTTAAATAAATCAAAATCAAAATATCTATCATGCTCATAATTTTTAACCCTAGCTTTTCTAAGGATTTCATTATTTACGTATATAGGATTGAGCATATAGCTTTGTAGCCATGTTAACTCAAAAGGAAGAAGGGGGAAGGAATGAACACGTAGTCACATTCTACTCTAAAACATTACATGGGTATGAATCTAAGTACAAATTCATGAAGAGATAAGATTTTAACATCTTCAAGGGCCTTAAGAATTTTAGGCACCTTATGGTGGGTAGTAAAATAATGGTGTACATATCACACTCTAGTATTTACGAGTACATCATGGAAGGAGAGATTATAGAGAAAAGGGCCAATTAGATCACCAAATTTTTTGAATATTATGTAGAAGTTAGGCTAAAAAGGGTAATCAAAGGGAGAGGAATCTATGAGTATTTAGTTTAATGCATGAATGTCCTAGAAGAGGATTAAAACATGCTAAAAGCAGCCCTAGTAAACCAATTCAAAGTTGATGGGTCTTGGGTGACTGATAGGGTCTTATTTATGTAGACTAGCTAATATCTTGATGGTTTTCCCATGCATAAAAGGTGCTTATATAGGCTATAGGGGTCTAACTACATTCTAGTCCAAGGAGTCTTGTTTAAGAGTAATTTTAAAGTATATCTCCTCTAATGTACTGATAAGCCCTAAAAAGAGAAAATTTTCCAAGACATGTAATTTACTCCCCAAGTAACCACTTCTTATCTAAAACCACCATGAAAAACATCATGTATGTAGGGTACTACTAGTTGACCATGTTTTCAAACTACCACCAGGTAGTCAAGAAGTGATAAAAATGATAATTATTCATAGGAAGGAGGAAAATTTCTACCTTGCCTCTAAACCCAATTGTGATTGATGAACCCTTCACAGAGTGGGACCAGGTGGTCAAGAAGTGATAAAAATGATAATTATTCATAGGAAGGAGGAAAATTTCTACCATGCCTCTAAACCGAATTGTGATCGATGAACCCTTCACATAGTGGGACCTAGACTTCATTGGTATGATCAATCTAAACTCCAACACCTATCAAAAATGGATACTAATAGCCACTAACTACTTCACCAAGTGGAACAAAGTAGTCTAATTGAGGGAGGTGATCAAGAATGTGGTCCTCATTTTCCTTAAAAAACTTGTGGCAAGGTTTGGCCCACCTGAAATAATAATTTTAGACAATGTGAAAGCCTTCCTTGGATCTAAAATTTCTGAATTTGCACTTTGAAATGGTATATTCCTAAAATCTTCATCTAATTACTACCTACAAGGGAATGGGTTGGTAAAGTCTACTAACAAAAATCTTATCAAGCTAATCAAAAGGATGTGTAATGATAAATAGAGGCAGTGGCACTTATATGTAAAGATGGTCTTATGGGTAGATTGCATCAACCCCAAATAGATTCTAAAAACTTCCCCATATGATCTTATATACGGGAAGTATTTATGCCAATATCATCATAAATCCTTACATGATATCTTTTTAAGGATATTAAAATTGAATAAAATGGAACAATAGAGGTTTAGATTGTTGAATTACTTCAACTTCAAGAGGAAAGATAATAAGCAAGTGATGCAAAGATCATATAACAATAAGCAGTTAAGTGATGGTTCAATAGAAAGTCATTGGACCTAAGATTTAAACTAGGAGATTCAATTTTCAAATATGACCAGTAGGCCAAAAAGATAGGATAAAATGTGAAGTTCAATTCTCTTTATAGAGGACCTTTTTTCATCATCAATGATAGGTGGGGAAATTCTTTTGAAGGAAGATCAAGAGGGCAATGCATTGGAGATCCCCATCAATGGGATAGACTTCAAGCATTTAAACTAACTAGCCCATTTACCCCTTATACATAATTAGTTAGTTTTCCTTTTCTATTGTATGTTTCCTTTCCATAATTATTATTTCCATTTCTTAGTTTTCTTTCCCTTTATTATTTACTTTTTCAAATAAGTTCCATTAACACAAGTGGCTAATTGAATCACCACACACCCTCTCCCTATTTCTCCCAAAAGATGGTTATCTATTTGTCTTACCTTTGATTAATGTTAGATGCTCTATAGTGGACATTTTCCCATATTGATCACCCTAAAATATCATTTATGAAGAAGCTCATTTGTTGAAATCCCAATGATGAGCTGGCCTAGTGGCACTAATGAATAAATACCCCCTCTATTGATTGAAAAAAACACTTGTCACTTTGATATTTTATAAAACATTAAGTGATTGAGAAGAGGGGATAAAAATTCTATAGATTGGATGAAGTAAGAAAAAATTCATTAATTCAAAGTTTTTAGTATGAATATAGAATAAGTTTGGAATAGATTGCTTAATAATGGAAGCTTCTATGTCTTTATCTATGAGTGGTAAGCATCATTCAAAATAGATAACCTATAGTTCAAGAAGTGGGGGAGATCCTCCCCCCAACTATGCTATGATCAAAGCCTACACTTTAGCCCCTACTCAAGTGAAGGAAAAGGTGGAAAACACCAAAAAAGGTGACTAAGGGGCCTTGCAAGAACCAGGCATTGGTGACCAAATTCATGGACATAATATTTGATCCAAAGTTAGGAAAAAATACAAAGGATTTGAGATAAATTATCCATGCTTGAATTCTATATAGGGTTAGTAAGAAAGAGTAAAAATCTTTCAGATGTAGAATTTGGGAGTGCACACTAGCATAATACATGGTGTTATATGTACACTCATGCCCAGAAATCATCACTCTCTATGTAGAGAGATATGATGCCAGTACTAGAGTGATCACTATAAATGCCCATTTAAGGGTAAAAATTAGCACATATGACATCAGATAAGTGATCCATCTCCAATAGAATTCTAAGGCCACTATTTGTAGCATCAATAGCCTTCAGAGCATCTTGGATTCCTAGGTCAAGGAAAAGGCTCACTTTCTCATAGTTCTCCTGAAAAGATAGGTCATGGAGATGCCTCCTCTACCCATGCCCCTGTCAACTTCCCCACATAGCTTTTAAGGCACACCTTGTGTATGCTATCCTTCATCCTAAGTATGGATGCTGACAATAGTGTTGATGAATTTTAGTTGGGCACACTCCACCTCATTACTATGGTGGAGAAGGGATAGGAGTTCAAGAAGGAATTTATTTAATCCATCACCTCCATCATGAGGGATGAAGTAGAGAATTTCTTAGTGAGTGGTACATTCTAGTACTCATTCTTCCTCATTCACCTCATTCTATACCAACACTCTTAGTTCTTCTTTAGGTACCTTTAACTCAACACTTATAACATAAAAGTCTTTCCAAATAAAGTGGTCTCAGTCATTATATAGACTCATGTCCTATCAATCACTAGAGACTACTATGATATCTTAGAATTTTTTATGTCTCTAACTCTTGTAGAACTCAATTGATAGGCTATCACCTCTAGGATGATGGATTGGAAACAATCTTGTCTCGTAGGAAGTAGAGTCCTAGATAACTAGTTCTAGGGAGTCCAATTTTCATTTATCCAAGTGTATATATTCTAAGGAGATCCCTTATAGTTTCCCCACATGATGACTAATATAACCTTAACCCTAGAGTTGGATCACCAACTCAATATAGTAGACTCCATCTATGGGGTAAGGGAGAAGAATAAAGGTTTATATGATGTCCCTTTCATAAGGGATGCCATCATACTGATAAAAAGGCCCTAGGGATGCCTACTCATAGCTAAAATTGTAGATCTCAACCTTGACTTAATAAATGATATATGGTACTATGGTTTATCAAGATACATAGCCAACTTAAAGACCACAAGTGATCTTTGGCATCCTATATGGCCTTACTTAGAGCAGAGGAAATCACCCATAGAGGACATTCCCAAGAATTATGTAGACCTAGTTTAGACCTTGAAATATTCCATTAAACCATAAGAGTCTTTATATGTTAAGGTCTAAGCATATGACCCAACCAAGAAGTTATCAAAGGTGATTAAGAAACATCTCAGCTAGATAAACCAGAGTGAAGAAAAAATGGCCACATTCATGAAATATAGGTATAAAATCAACAATACTTATTTTGGTTTTAATGATGAATATCAAGATGAGACCTTTGAGAAGCTCTAGGATGAGTTCCACCTAGAGGAAGACAACTCAGAGGAGGAATCCACTCCTAAAACTAAGATAGGAGATGATGAATAATAATAAGAAGATACTCTTGGAAATGAGGAAGAATATGTGCCTATAGATAAGGGAAAAAATATGATAGAGGTCATAGTGACTCATAGGACTTTAATAGGGAAACTGCCCCTATTCTCATATCCTACAACCCCACAACAACAACAAGATTCTTCTAGGAAACTTGTGACTGGGTCATCCTAGCTCAAGTAGATTGAGGCACCCATTTTTAACACCCTAATGGTACCCCCCAAAAATAATATCCACTTTGTGGATCCCCTTACTTTCACATCTACTTCCATTTCCACTTCCCCATCTCCTTCTAAAATTTCATTGCAGGTTGTGGCATCATCTACTACCTAACCATGCACTTTGGCTCCTCTCATCACCTCTTCATCTTCTCTCACTATCCCACTATAGATTACAACATTATCCATTACTTAAATTGATTACACCTTAGCTCTAGTTTTCTCCTCATCTACCCAGCCTAAAACTAGGCTTGCCTTTTTTTCTTCTATAATACTTATCTCTTCTAACACACCTTTCCTCACCCCCCACTTACATCCTCCTCTTCATCCTCCCTCATAGTGCAATCACCATTCATCTTGTCTTGTGAGCTCCCACATTTTTTCCATTCAACCTTCATTATACATTCTCTTGTTTCTATGATAGTAGGGTCTATTACTTCCAAAAATAAATAGTTATTCCATTTGTGTTGTTACAAGGAATCCCCTTTGCAAGATAGATGATTCAAGAACTAGATCTATACTAGTAGAAGGTATATGTAATAAATATGAACTAAGAGGCCCAAATGGAATAAAAGAGGGGGAAGTGATCTAAGGCTAATGACCAAACTCACACATGGTTATTTTATGATCTTACATAACAATCCCATATGATTACTCATCTGACCCCCCAAGTAATCAATCCCCAAGAATAAATGTAACTAGGGGAATACATTCAAGCTATCAGTCTTAACCTTGGTTAGACTGAACCCACTAATAGGGTTGAACTCATGGAGGAGACACAAAAATTCATGACTATAGACTATATCAAGGTGGCTCGATAGTTGTAAAAGACTAAGATGGAGCTTACAAGGTGAAGGCTATGGTTGATCATCTTAATGTTGAGGCTAAATCCAAGGATGATGACCTCAATAAGGAAAGAACCGACCTTTAGGGTATCATATTAAACAAAATATTTTAGGTAGAAGATAACATGAAAATATCTACCAAAATCAAGTTGTGCTAGAAGGAGATAGAACTAGTTGAAATTCACCAAAATCTCTACAATTCCAATTAGTCGTATAAATAATTATAACATAAGGCACAACAAGACTCCTCAGTCAAGGACCATGAGATTGAAAAGCTAAAAAAGCCATTTTTTCTTACCCATAGGCCAAAAAAATCATTCCTATAGTCCAAAAACTATAAAAATCCTATTAGGAGAGGATCATGGTCATGGTGGTAAACCTGAAGACAAGATTGACTTTCATCACATTTGCATAAAATCTAACCTCTTAGGTGAGCACATATGTTTATTAGTTGATCACCTTCATCTCCCCTAAAGTCTCAAATTCATAGGGATTTTTTAAATAGCTATAAAGTTTCTCTCCAAAAATTCTAAAAGAAGTAGGGGTGGCTAATCGAAGATAAACATTAGTGAAGGTCAATGAGTTCTTACAATGTAATAAAGCAAAAAATATATACAAAGAATTCATTAAAGCCTTAGATCAAGTAGATTGAGAGAGGTGGGGACACATATAGAAACTAGTATAGCTGGAACTACCCTCCCCTTTCTTAGAAGATAATAGTATCCTCCTCAAGGAAAAAATTAAGGCACTTCTTGAGTAAAATTAGAATGACCAAACCATTTTTGTATCTCTCAATCCAATGCCTGATGTCTCCAAGGTGAAGAACATTTAGCACCCATTCACCTAGTTAGATTTTCAAATGGAGGAAATTGTCAAAGGCTTTGGGAACATCTCTTTTAAGGGATAATATATCTGGATAGATCCTTTAAGGCTCTCAATAAGAAGACCCAACTGAAGGAGTCACAATGGGTGCCCTCGTAGGTAACCATTAAAAAATTATAGGTATCCACACCTTCCTCCTATTTTTGTAGTTTTACATAAACTACCCTAAGTACCAATTTTTTTGGGTTCTACAACCCACAAGAAGATTCCCTTATGAGTCACTAAGAACTGTGGATCAAAAATCCATAGTTGTTATTTTTGGAGCAATTCGTGTTTAGTTTTAGACTCCTTTAGTAGTTAGTAGTTCCTTAACACCTTTCAACATCTCTCATTTTAACCCCTTCATTCTTTGGGACCCCATTTTTCAAAATTTTCCTAAGTACCAACATTCATCCACTTATTCCATGTTTTATCCTAATGATCACCTAGGCCGATTATATTTTTATCTCACTCTAGTGGAGCACTAGCTTGACACATGGTAACCCCACTAATGTAGGGCCATCCTTGTGGATCCAAAAAAATGACTCATTTTTTGCTTGGATTTTTATTATAGGTGTTTTTAAGGTGTAATAGGTCCAAATTAAGTCATAGGAGTGATCTAGGTTTGTAAAAGTGGTACAAAATTTGAATTATGGAGTTTCCCTCCAAAATTGCCACATTTGAAAATTTGAATTTTCTAAGATTTATAAGAGGGTTCCATGCATTGTATGAGTTATGCAAGTTGTAAAACATGTTTAATAGGTGTACTATAAGACTTATGAATGTGTAAAATGTCCTAATTATCTCTTGAGTTTATATATCATGATCATACCTTAGTCATATTGATAGAACATACAAAAATGCAATGTAATTTTAAGGAACCAACATGGGAACCATTTTCAAGATTCAGTTATGCTACTTGAAAAAGGTGTTCAAGTCATTTTATAAGTATTATAGTGAATAAATTATAATTATATATAACATTAATGTAAAAATAATGGAATTTTATGAATAAAATGGACTTTGTGAAGAATTTATGAGTGCATTTGAATTTGCATGGATGTGACTTAGAAATCTGCTTGTTTGAATCTTTTATCTGGTAAGTGATTGAATGTTTGATTTTTGAAATTTTTTAAGAAGAAATTTTTATATTTTGTGTGAGATAGGAAACCCATATTTGAAGTGGAAAAATTTACTTTGTAGAGACAACAAGTCTAAAATAGGGTATGGGTATATATAACCTTATTCATGCAGTTGTATGAATTTTTAATCCTTTTGGTATTGAAATATTTGAATGGTTGAAGGTGAGGAACTCATGGTAAATGAAATATTGAATTTGATTCTATTTATATCTAATAGGATTTTGAATTTGTTTCATTGAAGAGACAACCTTGTCCATTTCTAACTTTTGCATACAATATAAAATTTTGTAGACTGGGAATATTGATCTTGAAATGTGATTTGGAGTCAATGATACTAAATAAGGGTTTAGATAATTCATTACATGCATGGGAAAATATTAATAGATTTATGAGACTAAATTTTAGTTTAAAATAAGATCTAAAACCCTTTTAACCCATGTTTCTTGTCATAACACATAGTCAAGGAGGACTGAGTTTCTCTATTTGGGAGTGATATGTAGGTTATTAGATTAAGATCAGTGAATAAAAAATTTGTGTTATGATCAGAAAAACCTAATAAATTAAATATTTTTGTTTTTAATGCTTTTTGGAAATATTTATACATTTATTTGGAGCTTCATCTAATTCATAGACCCCAAACCTTACTAACTAGGGTTTCATCCATTGGGACAATCAACTATTGAAAAATCCTCATTTTTTGTAATATTGTGTGTCTTGACATAACATAAGTGAATCAATAATTTTTAGGACTAAAATGTACCTAAACTATTTATTTCAAACCATTGATATTGGGAAAGGGCTAATAAGACCTAGTGTGGAAGGGCTACAAGAGGGAAAGGTCACTTAAAGTGAGAGATAGGACCTAAAATTGGAACCAAATGTTTGATTTAATATGGTGAAGTAAAAATAAACATTTAAAAGTCATAATTGTAAGTAATTCTTCATACTAATCCATTTACATGTGGAAAAAGGATATAAAGAAGGCTAGTTTGCTAAGCAGAGTTGCATGAGTTCCAAGTAGGTATTTGAGATTGTTTAAAAGGAGAACTAGAGGGATAATAGATACTATTTTAAGCCGTATAAGGCTATTTAAATCTTATGTCAGTATTGTAAACTTGTACTTGCATAGTGAATGAGCTCTTGAGCTTAGTAAAGTGATCCTTTATTAAGGACAATAGTAGGAAAATTATGTAACGTATACATAATTTAATATTTGATCCTAAGGATGGTTAGATAATAAGGTGAAAAGGAAAATATGGTATAAATATAAAATAAAAAAATAGTATCTCAAATAATGTAATAGAATGCGGCTAATTTGGTCATTGAAATGAGGAACATGCAGGCTAGAATGATAGCCATGGAGACAACTTAAATAAGAAGAGTCATAGTTGATGATGATAGAGATAGAGAAGAGGAATATCCTATATTATAAGAGGAGGAATAAAGAGAAGATATAATGGAGGAAAGATTGATTAAATCCATGATGAAGATGAGCTCCAAACCAAATCTAGATGTACTAATGAATTAAGGCAATCTAAATGTAGATGAGTTGGTGGATTAGATAGAATTCATGGACAAGTGTTTCAATTATGAGGAAGTGGATGAAACCAAGAAGGTTAAATTTGTATTAAAAAATTTGAGAGGACATACTTATTTATGGTGTGAATGAATCCAAGAAGAGAGAAGGAAAAGAGGTAAAGCCAAAATCTAGTCATGGGATAGGATGGTGGTGAAGATGAAGGTAAATTTCATGCATAATGAATACCACACACATTTGTATATGAGGTTATATAATATTAGACAAAAGGAACATTCAGTGAAGGAATATTCCAAAATTGTTTCATAGGTTGACAATCAGGACAAGACACTTAGAAGAAGATGATGAGAATGTAGCAAGGTATTTGAATGGTCTCAATTTCTCCATACAAGATGAGATAACTATATTGACCTTGAAAATATTTGAAGAATCATACTAAGTATCCTTAAAAGCTAAAAATAATTTGGAAATAAGGCATAAATAACAATCAAGAGGAAGAGGAGAGTATGACAACAAGCATGCATATAAGGAAGGAGAAAGTAGTTGAAAAAGACATGAAACATAGCCAAGAGGTGGATATATAGGTAGGAGACCATCTTATAGAAGTGGAGATGCATCTAGAGGAAGAAGAACTAGTGGCTTCATAGGAAAATGTTTCAAATGCAACAAGTATGCATGCCATAAATATTGGGAGTGTTTAAAGGAGTAGCAAGAAAGGAGTTATAGGAATTAGAGTAGAAATCAAGTGGTGTAATGAACAGAGAAATAAAGTGTTGGATTAAATTCACATTTAGTGGCACCCAAAGAAGGAGATGCACTCTTGATGAGAAGGACATTGCTAAAGCCACTAAAGGAGAAAGAGTATACACAATAGAGAACACTCTTTAGGACAACATGTTAGTCCCATGGTAGATGTTGCAAGATGATAATAGATTTAAGAAGCATAGACAATTTGGTTTCCAAGGAGATGGTAAGTAAACTTGGTCTCAAGAGATTACCTCATATTACATCTTATGAGGTTTATTACCTTCAAAAAGGGTATATTATGCTTGAGAATGAATAATACTTAGTATATTTATAGATTAGAACATATAAGGATCAAGTTATGTGTTATGTCATTCCCATGGACATTTTCTATGTACTATTAGGAAGGCCTTGGTAGTTTGACAAGTCAATTAGTCATGATAGGGTTAAGAATACATATTATTTGGAGAATAAGGGATTCAAGTATAAATTATTGCCTTTGAATCATGATGATAAAGTAGTTGGTGTTTTTTCTAAGGTATTGGTTATAGGTTATAAATAATTGGTGCAGTAATAAAATGAAGTTATGAAGATAAATGAATAGCCTAAGGAGAGTGAGGCAACCCAAGTTGCATGTGAACATATGTCAAGTAACACTTATTCAAGTAATTTTTTGAATGAATTGTTTGAAAATTTATCATAACATTTGGTAAACATATCTAGTTTTGAACTCATAGAAGGCATGATAAGCAAGCTTAAAATCATGAAATCAAGTTTTGAAAAGGAGATGGAAGATGTATAGCAGGTCCAATAAGGACAACCAAGTGAAGAAAATAATATGAGAGTGTTAAATCAAGATCATGAGAATGTGGAAGATCATATTTAGTCCTTGTGTGTATAGAAGATAGAGGTTAGTCATGAATATGGTATACAACAACAAACCAAACACTTCTGTAAGAAAATGGCAAGCAAGGACTCAAAAGTTGATATGTATGAGATTGAGTGTACAAAAAAAGGATAATGGGTGAAAAATGAAGAAGATATATTTGCAAAAATATTTTTATATATAAGGAAGATTATAATGGATCATATTTTAGAAGAAGCATGGTTTTCACACCTAAATAAAATAGCAATAGACATTAGATGTGATTTCTTTGACAAGTTTGTTGCATGTTCATGTATACTCATGAAGAAGAACTAGAAGATGCCTAACTATGGGGCCTAGGCACATTTTAACCTCTAAAAGAGGTAAGTATAATCAAAAAATTTCCATTATAAGGTATAAAATAATTAATAAGGAACAAACACCAAGTTGACATATATGGTAAAATTTCTTCAACTTGGTAGTATTATGCAAGGGCATCCTTATGGATCCTAAAAAAAGACTTATTTTTGGATTCGATTTATCTTATAGGTGTTTTTTAGGTGTAATACATCATAATGAAGTCATATGAGTGATCTAGGTTTTCACAAGTGGAACAAAAATTGAATAATTGAGTTTCCCTTCAAAATTGCCACATTTGAAAATTTGAATTTTCTAAGCTTTATATGAGGGTTCCATGCATTTTATGAATTGGCCAAGTTGTAAAAAATGTTTAATATGTGTCATAAACGCTTTGAGAGCATGTAAAATGTCTTACATATCTCTTTAATATATATATCATGATCATACATTAGTCATATTGATAAAACATACAAAAATGCAATATAATTTTAAGAAACCAACCTGGGAAACATTTTCAAGATTCAATTATGATAATTGAAAAAGGTGGTGGACTTAGTTTAAAATTATTTTAGTGTATTACATTTGAAGGAGATAGAACATGAATGAAAAATCCATGGAAGTTGATAAATAAAATGGACTTTGTGAAGAAATTCTGAGTTCATTTGAATTTATATAGCTGTGACTAAGTAATTTGCTTATTTGAATCTTATATCTAGTAAGTGATTGAATGTTTGATTTTTGAAATTGTTTAAGAAGAAATTTTTATCTCTTGTGTGAGATAGTAAACCCCAATTTGACGAGGGAAAAGTTACTTTGTATAGAAAACAGGTCTAAAATAGGGTATGGGTATATACAACCTTATTCATGTAGTTGTAAGAATTGTTAGTCATTTTGGTATTAAACTCTTTGAATGGTTGAATGTGAGGAACTCATGGTAAATGAACGATTTAATCTGATTATATTTATATATAGTATTAGTTTGAATTTTTTCCATTGAAGAGACAACACTTTCCATTTATAACTTCTGTGCACAATACAAAATTCTATAGACTGGGAATATTTATCTTGAAATATGATTTAGAGTCAATGATATTAAATAAGGGTTTGGATAAGTCATTACATGTGTGGTAACCTATTCATATATTTATGAGACTATTTTAAAGTTTAAAATAAGAGTTAAAACCCTTTTAGCCCCTATTTCCTATCATAACATAGTCAAAGAAGACTGAGTTTATCTATTTGGGAGTGACCTATAGTTTATTAGACCAAGATAAATGAATTAAAAGGTTGTTTTATCATCATACAATTCTAATCCATCATTATTTTTGTTTTAAATTATTTTTGGAATGAGTTGTGCATTTATTTGTAGCCTCGACCAATTTAGAGACCCCAAATGTTGCTAATTAGGGTTTCATCCATTTGGAGAGAATCAACTAATGAAAAATAATCATTTTTTTAATATTATGTGTCTTGACATAAACTAGGTGAATCAGTCATTTACAGGATTTAAATATACCTGGAGTATGGATTTAAAATAGTTTATATTGGGAAAGGGCTAATAAGAACTAGTTTGGAAGGGCTACAAGATGGAAAGGTGACTTGGAGTGAGAGATAGGACCTCAAATTGGAACCATAGGTGTATTTAAATATGATAAAAGAGAAATTAACATTTCCAATTCATAATTTTAATTAATTTTCCATACTAATCCATTTTAAGGTGGAAAAATGCTATAAGGAAGGCTAGTTTACAAAGCAAAGTTGCATGAGTTTAAGGTAAGTGTTTTGAGATTGTTTCAAAGGAGAAGTACAGGGATAACATATAATATTTTAAGTAAGATAAGGTTATTGAAATCTTATGTTAGTATTGTAAACTTATACTTACATGGTGAATGAGCTTTTGAGTTTAGTAAGGTGAACCTTTACTAAGGATAATATTAGGAAACTTGTGCAAGCTTTGCATCACCTATGCTCAATATTACCAAAGAAGTCCTCAAACCCTCCTAAGAAAAACTAGCTCGACATGTGTCATCTTTGAAATTACCTAAGAGTAATGTTGGTTTGGAAAAACGTAAAGTGATACCATTGAATGAGAGTGTGAGCCCCTCCTTTAGATCAAAGATTTTTAAATTCTTTAAGCTTACTTAAAGTATAATCCATTGATTTTGAGGGGGAACCAAGGTAGTGAAATTTAAGATAGGAAAGATAGCTCTATAAGTATACACATGACACCACCTCACTTATCCTAAGTGTAGTGGACATAATAAAATGATGTAATTACACCATATCTAAGATCTAGAGGCTAATTACACTTATTATCTCGAGATCCTCTTTTTAGTTACAACAACATCATCTTGGTTGTGAGTACTATAATATCTAGGTGTCACTCTCCTTAGGAATAATCCTCACCTATTTATTTTGGTCTCATTCCTTTTGAAATGGGTTGGTTATCATTTTTTATCTCTCTATGTTTATGAGAAACCATTGTGATAGACTAGGAATAGTAGCAATTGACATTTTTCTACTCTTCAACCTTATCAAGTGCACCTCATAGATGTGATTGGATTCTTTTTATGTGCCCCTTGTGGGCTTTTATATTCTATTTTCTATATAAAATGAATAAGATGTGATTTTTTATGTTATTTGGAGTGAAAATTTATCTCTATCTATCATTTCTTTTCTTCTGCTTCTATAGTTTTGGTCTTTGTTTGCATAATAAACTGTAGTTCATGCTTTATGCTCCCTTAAGGTTTGTGATGCTTGAGGATATAATATTTTTTATGAAATCATAGGTTAATGTTTCAAATATCTCACCACATCACCTTATATTATATTTACTTTCATGTTATCTATTTTCCCTTTTTCTATCCCTTTTCACCCCCAAAATTGAATGAAGAGCTAGCTTCTTAAATCCTGGAGGTTGCTTTACAGTTCACATTCAATCCCACATCTGTAAAGCTTCTCGTAGATGGTTGTTTAACCTGAAGTGAAATTTTTAGGTGTCAACATTTGTATAACAAACTTTATCTAGGGGAGAAGGATCAAAACATGTATTTTGATCCATGAAACCTAAAATGAGTATGTAGTAATCAATGTCCATGTATGAAATATAAAATATGATATGAAATTATGAATTTTAAAGAGAAAGGAATGGATAAACCTATAAGTGGGTGAGCCATTTTTCCCTATGTGATAATATTGGAGATGATGTTTCCTTATTGAATCATTGTATAACTATGCTTCCTTGTTAAATCACTTGTATAATCTAGGGGTGATCATGACCCAATTTATATACTAAGGCAATGCCATGGTTTGAAAATATAAACAATCCAATCCTTACTAAAAATGGAATAGTAAATAGGTCAGTGTTTCTAAACCTCAATGGCACTACACAATACTTATACATTCAAATATGATAATTTATACATAACATTGATGCTATAATAAAAAAATGTGAATGTGTGTGTGCATGAAGAATGCTATTTCTCCATGATCTAATCCAATTGGTACCAACATGGTCAAGAACTAACCAATCCCTAATTAATTGATGAGTTTTCCTACATATCTAATACTTCAAAGTGGGAATTAAAACCACATGTTTCTATCCTCATTAGGTTATCATGTGTAATAGTGATCCTTTAATGAATAAATTATGTGATCTAGATTATATACTTTAAAAATGACTTCTTTTACATCAGCTTGGGATGAGTATTACTTATCTAGGATCATATCCTTGTGATTGGTGTCTAAATTATAAAATATTGGGTAGTCAGTTTGAACGTGCAAATGTGTATAGTAAGATTATTTAATAAATTCTATATATGTAACATGATTAACCTATTATGTAATTATATGGGAATATTTGGGTAGTTTATCATGCCACCCACATGTTAAATGTACAAGTTGATACATAATAATATTTATATTTTAGAAGTGATAATTTATTTGTGTTGGATAATTTTGTCAAGTTTGGACAACTCCATTATTCTGGAAAAATCTAAGTCTAATGCTTCAATCCATAAGTCAACAATACTAACATAAATATTATTTTTATTAGGCTAGAATATAAAAATGAATCCTATATGTTTATTATAGAAAATTAGGTAGTTCAAACCCATGGAAAGCATGTAGATGTGATAGAAGTTTGGATAAGATAAATATGTGTATTCACAAGTCATGTAAGGTGAAGGTAGGTCAAACATGACATTTACATGTTTTTCATACCAAATTTTAGTGTCTACAAATTTCCCCCATTCATTATAACATTGAAACAAAATACAATTCTAGGTTAAAATGATAAAGAGATTTAATTAAGTGTGTTTAACACACTTTTCCTTTTGGAGAAGGCTCAAAATGTATATTTTATCCATGAAATATACAATGAGTATGGAACAATCAATGTCCATGTATGAAATATGAAATGAAATTGATTTTTTGTTTAAATTTTAAAGATAAAGGAAGTGATGCACCTATAAGTGGGTGAACCATCTTTCCCTATGTCATAGTGTTGAGGATGATGATTCCATGTTAAATCATTGGATTATTATGCTTATTTTTTGAATTACTTCAAGAATTTGGGGGTGATTATACCTCAATTTTTTACTAAGGAAAGTGTTGACAATTTGGCCTCCTAAGCCACTTGTCAACCCCTATAATCAAAAACTTTCCATGAAACCCATCTAAGCTTGTACATGTTATCTATAAATTGTCATGATCCCCTAAATGTTCCTTTAAATTCATTTTAACATTGATTAAGGTTTCATATTTGACCTAGTCATTGCTTGTGAACTCATCATGTCATAGCTATTTTGAGGTCTTTAGAAGATGTGTTAAGTGGTCATGATGGTTTTTAAATGAGTAAAAGAGTGTCAAAGTGGTTCTGAGGTCAAGAGAGTGATATATTATCTATTTGAAAAATTTAAAGAACTTTAGCAAAAGTTAAGGTAATTTGAAAAGATTAAGGTTTCTAATTCTCATTGTTTTAGGCCTATTTTAAGCCACTTCTTGTAACATGAACCTTTTTAGCATGATTTGATAGTTTCAAATCCTTTTTGGAGTTTATTAAATGAGACCTAATATGTATATAATGTTATTTTATATGACATACTTATCCAATCCAAATTCAAACATTGATTTATCATCTATACCATCAAATGATCCTCCAACACATGTTGTATAATCCAAATTACATTATGAAAACCTTTATAAAGGATAATTTTTTAATGTCACATTATATTTATATGTCCTAAAATGGTATCATCATCATTAATAGTCATATCAAGGTGTTTATATGCATAAAAAGGTCCCCTTTTGAGGCTAAACCCACCTTTTACTCATCAAATGGACCCCACATGTGGGAAACCATGACCTTTCAGCTTCCCCATCTACAACACTCATTTTGAAATGTTTTTTACTTATATTATCCACCTCTGTCTATCCATTGGCATCCCAAGGCATGAAACTTGAAGAAATACAATAAAATAGGGTGTTTGTTAGTGTTTTATAGGTTGGATGGAGTCATATAATCAAGTCCATATAGAGGGAGGTAATAAAGTTCACTCAAAGTTCATGTCAAGTAACTTAGAGGATTTTTCATTCCAAAAAATGAAAAATAAGCTCAAAACCATTTAACTTTCTCTACCAAGCTATTTGATAGCCCTAAAAAATATTTTAAGATTATGTTTAGTCTATATAGGAGAGAAAATGGGGAGCTAATGTATTGGGTAGAGGAATGGGGTCTCATTAAATTTCCATCATGGGCATTAGTTTTCTTATTCATATCCCATGATTTATGAATGATAGTTAAGAAAATATGCAATCAAAATGTCTTCTTCATTTGTGTGGGGGTCAAAGTTGCATCAGTTTTGATGCATTATTAAAATGAATTTACAAATTTGTGTTTGTGTGTGTGTTTTTAGGATCTTAAAGGTCCTTATATGGTATTACCCACCCCTGGTTCACACTTTTATGGTTTTGGGAGCAACCAAATCTTCATGTTTTCACTTTTATAAACTATATACAAGTTTCTTTATGTTGTAGAGATTTAGTACATGATAATGGAGGTGAATGATGTTTTAAATTTTATGATGGGTTCCTTGAATAATTTCAATCATTATCTTCCCCCCAAGATTAGTTGAGTCATCATAACAAATAACTATCTCAATTTTTGTTCTAAGGTGATTGTTTTATGTGATATCTTTGTAAAAGAATAAGGTGTCTTTATGGTGTCTAAGGAGAGCCATAAAGATGGGTTAAAAAAAATGTATTAGACTCATATTATGGTCATATTATATGGTTTTTACCTCATTTAAATCACTTCCTTATGCTCAAAACCACTCTCATCCTCAAACCTTGAGAGACTAACCTTCATTCAAGCACCTACAGGCTTAAGATAGTCCAAGAAAATGGAGGACTATTGGGATGGGGTACAGAATGTTGAGATACCTCAAGGAAAATAATAAGGGAATATAAATAAATATGGAATATTAAGGTAATTTCTAACAAGGACCAACACCATCAGCCCAAATAAGATGATAACTTAATCAAAACTCCCTTTGGGCACACACTGACTATGACTATAGGGTTGGAGGTACTAATAGGGTTTTGAGGTTTGAAAAGATTTAAAATGATATAAAGGAGAAATAAGTGGTCATAAAAAATTTTATGACCCAAGGAAACAATGAGATATCATTACAACTTTCAAAATTTATACTCACAGCCAAAGGTCTAGAATCACCACCTATAGGCCTAACTATAGGTGGAGAATGGTTAAGCATAAATCCACTCTAAGGACCCTTAAATTTGAGAGGAGTGATTTAATATTTAAAAAATCCATGGTAAGGATGTTAAATATTAATGAATGAAAAAAATACTATCGTGAAGGGAAAAATCTATTCTCTCACACAATCAAAGTGTATAATTTCTACCTACATGTAAGATTTCTGGATAAGAAGATTAAGGTGTATAAAAACATATATGGTGATGAAGAGAGAGAATGGGAATAAATTATTATAATTTATTCCAAGGCTCTCAACCTAATTTTACATGACCTAGTACTTTGATACACCAAAGAAGCCTTGATAGACCAATCCAATCTAGTTGGGTACCTACAGCCAAGTAGGTCAGTAGGGTCATTGAGTAGAATAAAGAAGACATGAAAAACCATAATTATAAAATATTTTCCCAAAGTATCCCAATGTTTATTTGATGTTTTGGCCCTTTGAGATAGAATTAGTCTTGGATGGCCTAATTATAATCAAGATCATGAGGATGAGACTAAAGTGTGTAGAAGCATGCATAATGGTGAAGTGAGAGGAAATAAAGGGATTATACTCAATTTTATTTAATATTAACCATTTTCATTTAAACACTCTAGTCTTTGCAACAAATTTAAGCACCTTGATGAACCATTAGGCCTAATAAACCTAGGTAGGTAGTCATAGGCCAGTTGTGAGAAAGCAAGATAGTGAGTGGAATATAGTTTAGTCACGAATATCAAAAGACAATAGATGTGGAATAACCTTATACATGTGTTTTAGATGATATAAAAATAAAGGACCAACCCAAGGAGTTTTTTGTAAGGATTTGTAGTTAGTTAGCCAAATAAACCTATAGATAGGGTCATTAGTAAAAAGGTAAAATGTCAAAAAACCCTACATGATGGTGAAGGGAGAGAGATAAAGAAGGATATGAATTATTTACTTGAGGCTATAAATATTGAGATAATTTTTTCATCCATTTAGGATTGGTGAAGGGATCTTAATCATTTATTAGGCCTATTAGGCCTAAAATGGATATAAATAAGCCTACACTTAAAAGTTGAAGGCATTTACATGTTTTGGGGGTCCCTGAGGTTGAAACCATCTAAATAGGGAATTAAGAAAGGCATATAAATATTTAATGATGAAATGAGAATTAGGTGAGGTAAAAAGGATGATAAACTCAGCCATCAGGGTTACACAAACCTACCTACTTACAAACCTTAGCTAAGGAGATGAAGGTATACTAAAACCAAATTTGAAGGAAGACTTGACCCTAAAGATGTTTTCAACCCTAAAAAAATGTTATAGAAGTTTCAAACTCCATAAAAAATTTATTAGTGAGATAAAATGATATTTAGGTCCCTAATAGTATTGTCAAACATTATGGGCATGATAATGAATAATGACTTAAGATAGAATTGCATGAAGAAGGGTGTAGAGATAGTGGTTTAGACAAATAAGGGAAAGTGCATAGAATGAAAAATAGGTGGAAAAGATGCTATGATGGCATTGAAAACCTATGTAGACACTAAAAATTTACACTATTATATTAAAATTAATATATGTATATTACCACCTCCCCATATTTTTTAGTTTAATGTACTTTTACCATTTATTATCTTACTAATTACTTTCTAGCTAGGTAACTAATTAACCCTCCCTAAATATAGTCAAATCTACCCAAATTTATTAGAAGTAAGTTGGTTTAACCTCTTAAAAACCTTTCAATAGCCTAACCTCATTTAAAATAACATAGACTAAGTTTAACTTAGTAAATTAGAGTTGTTTGAATGAACTTGGTAAACTTAAACTAGATAGACATCAATCCCCATGATTTTCATCGATCCTATTAGGATCAAAGTTTATTTAAACCTAGATCATCCTTGAGTAAAAGGATCCTAAATTAATATATTACAATGATGGATACATTATCTTGCAACACCTATAGAATAATGACATACCTATCTCAATCCATCCTCACTAATTTAAAGATTAAGAACATCCCTATTAATGTGACAATTCCTTACAATATGGGAAGTGTTTCAGAGATAAGTATATTGATCATTTTAATATATTATGATTCTTATATTATTTTTTTACATTCTATTTATTTCCTTTAGTCTGATTAGATAATCATTAGCTATTCTTAGAACCATTTAGAATCCCTTAAATCCTACCTTTAGGCCTCAATTTGAGCTTTCAATCCCCATTATCAAGATTGATGATGATTCCTCACATGAATCAACATCAATTAAATAATTGATATTGATTATGAGATAATCGACATTGATCTATATGTTTTTAATTTCTTTCTACAATCCAAAGCCAATTTAATAGTCCTAAGTAATTTCAATTTGTTGTTTCTGATATTAAAATAATGAATATTTGTTTGTAGATGACATTGCTAGTTATTATACATGATGTGGTTTCCATCTATATTTTATCCATAATCCCTCACCTACTTTTTGTATATCATAATGATATTTCCTTTGAGATGTGACTTTATGCAATCATTTTTGCCCCTAATCTAGAAGCAGTCACTGAACAATTAGAAGTAATACAAGAGTAAGAAGATTCAACTATAGCTTATTGGAATGACAAATTTGATAACATCTATATACTATACTAATCCATTTAATTTTAGTATCACATGTTATCATATACTTTGTTATAATTTCTATTATTACATTTTCTAATTAATTAATTAAAATAGTGTATTGACATCATTCGAAAGAAGTGTACCACTTCCTAGAATTGATCTAGCATCAGGCAATCCACTTATCTATCTTATTAATCAATATTTTCCAAGTTGTCTCTTATGTGTAGGTAATCCTTCCTATCCAAAAAGGAGTTCCCACTTCATTAGATTAATGGTGCACAACCTCCATCACATGTATCCCTTTAAAACCCTATATCAAATTTATATTTTTGGTAAGTTTATTTATTAAGAAAATAAATGAAAAAAACACTAATACATTATGACATGCCTGGTGGACCCCTAAGGTCTCATTAATTTTGTTGTTTTTCATTGTGAAATCATTTATTAGCTATATTTTCTTGATTGTGTGTTTGCATTCTAAAAAGAGAAAATACAAAATTATTTCTTTCCTTTTTAAGGTTTGAAAAGAATATCATTCATTCCCTTATTTTTTTATATAATCCACATGGATTAATTTAGGAAAATTAATAAATTATGATAGTCACGATCTCTCACACACAACCAAACCATGGTAATCTTAAAAATAAGCATCAAAACATTTTGTACCTAGGTGGACCTACTTGGATTTCATCACCAAGGGTAAAAATGACTCAGTGTACTAGTCAAGTATAAAAATTATGGAAAATAATAATAAAGGCTAATTTAAAAACACCTATATCACTATGATGTGTGAATTGAGGGGGTAGGCCTCAATATCAAGCCACGCACTTCATTGTAACATAGAATCAGGCCTCAATGTACCTTTATGTATATAGAGGTTCTCAGCTTTAAACAAAACTTGAAACCATCCTTAGACTACCATTTCTTAGTAACTTCATTATCCCATCTCCCCATCACATTCTAAATTTATTTTATTAAAAATTAAAACTCTTTTAAGTACATTTAGTAGTGTGTGTGTTTAATTTCAATAAAATTAGATTATCAAAGAATTTTGCATGTCTTTAAATTTCATTGTTTGTTTATTTCTAGTGCAACATGGTTTTAACATGATAATAGTCACTAAAATAAATTGAATCTCACACCTCATCCTCATCCATGGATAATGATGAGCATTTCATATAGCTCATCATAGCTATATAAACTATCCATAAAGTGTTGCCTTTTGGTTATATATTGTATTTCATTTAATAGTTAAAGTCTGATCTAAGTAGGATATGAATGCAAATTATTCTTTATTTGTATGTAATTTATTATTGGTTATTTGAATTTTTATTATGTATAAACTGGAAGAATAACACATTTTTTAGTACAACAACACATCCCAATGGTGGGGTTATTTTGAGAAGGAAATATAAAGTTTTTACAACTCTTTTTGGTTACATTTTTGAGGATTCAATAAGTGAGCTTCAAAGATCTAACACTTTGAAGGCACTCTAAAGATGCTCTAGAAGTGATCCAAAGATGCTCTGGGTGTGCTCTAAAGACCTACACAGGATGCTTCAAAGAAGTCTAGGAATGCTTTGAAGCCCTGTATAGGGTACTCTAAGGACTTGTATAAGATGCACTGGTGATACTTGAATGTGATTCAAAGACTAGATGGATCCTATTGTTTGAGATAGTAATTCCTTAAATATCTATAAATAGACTTAATATATTTATGTCTTATTTTAGACATTACAATTCATGGTAATGGCTTAAAATAGTCTAGATGTATTTGTATATTTATTTTGTAAACTAGATAAGTATCTGTATTTTATATTAGTTATTTTCTATCTATAGTTAGTTGAGTAAGTTCCAATTCCTTCCTAAAAGTATGGGATCTAACTCCAAAAATGTCTATATTTTTAATAAATAGATTTGGGTATTGAGATCACCAAGATTTTATACTCTATGAATAGATGGTAATATGTGCTTAAATACACATCTCCTTCTCACTCAAAAAGTTTAGAATTATTAAAGTTGGAGAAAAACTAGAAGTTGGAAATAAAATTCAAAAATTCATATTTTTATATGTTCTTTTGAATGAAATAGAGATCAACACTTTCCTTTATTACTGATTAAAGTAGTTCTTATTCTGAGGAAGGAGTAAGGACCCACTTCTCTCCAAGGATCATGATAAGTTGGTACTTTTTAATTTAATAGTTTAGAAAGTATTTCTTAATTTAGATATATTTCATTCATTGTATATTGTAATTTCCTTTTAAATACAAGAGTGATTCATTTTAAATTCAGAGTGATTTCCTTTCAAAGCAAAGAGTGATTGTTTTTAAATTCAAGTGTGAATTTCATTTCCAAAAGAAAGTGTGTTTTCATTTTCAAAATAAAGTGTGATTTTATTAATGTAAGAGTGTTCCATTTATATGCAAGAGTTATTTAAATTTAATACAAACATATTTATTTCATGAAAAAGTGTGTTTTTCAAACTAGATTATGTCTGTTAATTCATCTCATATTTAGAATTGAGCATAAACTATTTTAAGTGGGAATAACAACATTCTTAGATTCTAAAAATCACACTATCCTACCTATCCAAGCAAGTCAAGTGAGGACATTATATGGCTTATGCCAGACGTTTAATTTTTGGATGTTGATGGTGTTAATGCCCATAGGAGATCTTCAATTAAAAAATAACTTAGATTTACTTTTCTACAAACTAGATTTATAATTTCATTTACTTTTAGGATTTAGAAATTAAAATAAAATTAAACCCCTCAATAGTGAAATTTACAACTCTATTATCAAAATATCTCATTGGAAATAGTCATCAGATACTGCCCTAGTTGAAAATGACACCAATCCATTAATTGGTAAAATGAGAGGTATAACAATAGCCTATCATTTTTTAGTGTCATTATTGGGGACAAGATTCATCAATAAGTATTAGTGAGATCATACATTAGAGTTATATAGAGAAATACAAAAACAAAATCATAAAATTCAAAACTATAAAAATAATTCAAGAATCTTTAGATTTATGAACTGGCCAAGAGATTCTCAAAGACGTTTTATCTCTAAGGGATCCCAAATAAATCAAGAAGAAGAGAGGGTCCAATCCTTGATGAAAATATTAAGAAGTGAAAAAAAGGCACTTAAATCTAATTTTTTTATTCCTCTCCTAAACAAGGTTCATCTTCACAAACAAATCTTATAAGAAGAATCATATTTAGAACATCTTCTCTTATAGGGATACTTGATCCTAAAAATCTTCTTTTTGGAATAGTTTATCCAAAATAACTAAAAGAAGAAGAAATTATTTAAGTTTCCCCTCTTGAGATAGACCATAGGGTAAACACCCAAAACGTGAATTTAACTTGGATTGATAACCAAATTTGGGAACAAGAAATGGGAAATGAATACGTACATGTGGAAAACCCTAACCGTCAACCCCCATAGGATAGAACATTCTATTATTAAATTAGTCAAGGTCATGACAATAAAACTTCCATGCAAAACATTTTACCATTTTTTATTGAATTTCAGAGGTAAATCCTTAAAGGAGAAAAATAAGCTCCTCTCTAAGATTTAGGTTCTTTACCAAACCTATGATTATGTCACAGATAATCAAAATTTAAAATTATTCCCATCAACATTCAAAAATATAACCATGAGATGGTTCATGGGCTTTGAAGGTAATTCCATAACCACTTAGAATTAAATGGAAACTACATTTACATATAAATATCAAGATTATTGCAGAGTTAGAAAATAATAGGAAGAATTTTTCAAGATAAAAAAAATTAAGATGAAACCTTGATTATTACCTTGGTAGGTTTATATTTACTCATAAAAGGAGTGGTTATCAACTCATTGAGGAGTTTGTTAAAATGTTCTTTGTCAAAGGGTTAGATGATGATGCACATGATGCCTTGATTATAATGGGAAAGGGTGACATTAACAAGATAACCTTTCATAAAATTTTAGCATCATGTACTAATTACTCTAGGATAAGACCTAGTATAAGGATATCAAGGTTGGGAAAATCCCCTAAATTTGGTTAACTAATGGAATAATTTGCCAATTTTGAGATAGAAATCATAGTGAAATTCACATCTACTTTATATGCCCTCAAATCAAAATAAAATGATACCAATAATAATAATCAATTATCAATCTATTGTCCTAGATGTAGACTCAAAAATGTGGTAAAAGATTGCCCCTAAAACAAAATAAAGGTGTGTGGTATTTGTGATCTAGATCATGATATCAAGAATTATAAACACCTTTCTACTACAAGAATTCAAGTGAAATAATATTCACACACTGTTGAGGAAGTAAACTTCATTCAAAGACAAGGGAATGAGTATTTCTAGCCTCAAAATCAGTTTGTTTTAAAATTTCCTCCCAATCCATGGATGACAACATGGGATAGACAATTCACACCACCAATATGGGGATGACCACAACCATTACCATGAGGTAATAAATAATGGATTCAAAAATTGTGTGGAATGCCTCAAAGCTAACCTTATGCATTATAAAAATCAATAGCCAAATTGGGTACAACAATCATAACCTCAATGGTCAAATAATGATTATCAGCCATAAAGATGATTTTCTCCACAATAGACTATGATGCCTCCATAACCTCATCCACCACACATTGGGAATTAGGTTAAAAAACCATATTTACCCACCCAACTAGTATAAAATATAGAGAATATTAAAAATGCACCTATCTATGGAGTTGATCAAGAAAGTAGCATTGTAAGTGGTTCAGTTGAATTTAATAATATTCAACTCAAATCAGGGAAGGTAGGAGAAGATATACCCATTACCATAACTAAAATTATTAATGATGACTTTAGACTAGGAATTTGACTCAAGAGAGAATGATTAATATCATGTTAGTTCCAAAATTAAAACAAAATGAAAGAAACACACTAAGTAGCATAACATCTCTAGGCCTGGTCACTAGGGGGAGCTTAGTGAGGAAAACAATTTGACAACACAACTAGCAATGGAAAGAAATGAGAACTATGAACACAAAACACAAATTTATTACCCAATCCTTAATTTCTCCAAAAGGTTCCTTCTTTGGCTTGCTCAGCTTATGATTCAAGATATCTTCTTCAATAGAGTGTGGATACCTTCATCTCCTCTTGGCATCTTTAGCTTTGGCTTGGTTTGGCTCAATAATTTGGAATTGTAACACTAATTAAAATGAATTTTGAAATTATTTGTTCATTATAACTTTGCATTATCCAAGATTAAAATTTAGTAAGCAAGGCCTCCTATTTATAAATTTTTCAAAATGATCAGAATGAACATGAACCATCCATCTCAAGATGAAGATGTGTGGCTAAGAATCCATTCAATTTTTGAAGAAAAAATCAATAAATTCCTTCATAAATATTTTGGATAGAGAGGTAATAAAGAGGTATAGAGGGTCTCAATGAGGCATGGGGTGACTTGATGAGATATTTTATGTATTTATGACCTAGGTATGTCTTTCCAAGAAATGATGTCATTTGATGATGAAGATATTCAATATTTATTTATAAAATGAAATATTAAAAAATCTCTATGCAATTTTTAATTAGGCTCATTATTTTAATTAATTATCTTTAAGCATGATTAGTCACTTTGGTACAAATTTTAGCTCTTTGGTGCACAAATTAATCAAATTGGTTAAAATGTGTCATTATTGGCTCAAAATTTGGCTAGATTGGAATTAGGATGAAATGTAAAATTAGTTGGATTTTTTTATCCCATTTAGGATTATTCCAACACAAAATCACAAAGACATTTGTCTTGTGCAAGAAATTTGGTAAAAAAAAGTAATCCAGAGTACCTAGGTGTGAAAATGTCATTTTAACTCAAAATTATTTGATCAAAGTTAGCTATCTCATAAATTGAATTTCCCCATTTAATGATACCCTATGCAAAATTTACACTTGAATATATAAATTTCAACTCATTTAATGTGTTTTAGTGTTTTAGGCCAAGTTGTGCACTTTGGTAGAAAGTGGTTAAAAACCTAGTTAGAGGTTATTGGTGGCTAGTTTTAGGTGTCTACAATGACAAAACTCATTAGGCACCCATAGTGCAAAAAAATTAAGAAAAGGTAGAAGGAAAAACCACATCAAACACAATTAAAGATCTCCCTACTATTCCATTTCTTGATAGACTTAAGGAAGAGAAACCTAGGGAAGATTCTAAATTACTACATAAATTAAATGAAATGAAGATTAAAATTTCATTATTAAGGTCCAATAAATACATTCATAAGCTAAATAAAATCATCAAAGGATTATGCATCAAATCACTAGGAATAAAGAAGTAGTATCTTAAAATAATTTAGCTAACTGAAAAAATTATTGATCTATTAGCAAGAAATATACTTATTCCTAAATATGGATATCTTGGTAGTCCTGTGATGACTATGAATATTAGAAACAAGCCCATTAAAAATTTGTTTGTATATCTAGGTACTTCCATAAACATAATTATTATCAATATTGTAGAGTCTTTATCTCTCATGGGGCTTCAACCTACCATAACAATCTTGCCAAAGGAAGATCAATCCACTACTTCCTTAGAAGGAACCATAGAGAATTTACCAATCACCATTGAATCTTAGGAATACACTATTAATTTTATGATCCTTCAGCCTAAACAAAAAATGTTAGGGCATCCAATCATTTTAGGTAGACCTTGGTTATCTATAGTTGCAACAAGAAATGACTATAGATCTGTAAACATGACAATATCTAATAAAATTCACACTAAATAAATATCTCTATAACCACCTACTAAAACTTCCATGAGTATTTTTGAAAAAATATTAGTGGATCAACTAAACAAAACTAGACTACTGTATCTTCCTTACCCATGGTTACCATCAAATAACATGTCCAAGAGTTTTAAGAATAAATAATAGAAGATTTAGACTAATAGAGCCTAGCTCTAAAGTCTGATAGTTTTACTCTAAATTTAGATATTTTTGCTTTGAAGTTAGATAATTTTGATCTAAATTATAATAGTACTACTCTAAATACTAATAATTTTGATCCAAAGTCTAAATATTTATATCTAAATACTAGTACCTTATCTCCAAAGACCAATAACCTAACTTTGAAGACTAGTGGCCTAGGTCTGAAGAATAAAAGCTATTCTCTGAAGATGAAAAATCATGAATGGGAAAAATCCACATCCATCATTGGGAATAAAAGTAATTGATTAAGGAAACCAAACATATTGTCAAATCCACAAGACATTCAACAAGCCATAGTTGAGTTGGCTCTAAATCAACAAAGTTTATTTTTACATGATTTTCATTATCCATTGACCAATATGATTTATGTAAGTGAATTTTTTTATAAATAAGTAGACATAATTCACATGTTACTACCACACACATGTCCACTAGATTATTTTATGAGTTAATACAAGCAATTTAATTCCATTATTCCAAACACTAAATAGATTATAATTCATTAGGTAAACTATTAATTATCAATAGTTGGTTAACTGAACAATAGGAAATAAAATTGTTTAATGTGTTGGTAAAACACACAAAACATTTTTCTTAGATTTATAGTGATTTGAAAGGAATACATCCTGGTGTTTGTACACATCACATCTATAATGAAAATGTTAGCTTAATTAGACAACCACAACGAAGGATTAATCCAAATTTGAAGGAAATTATTAAGGAAATAGAAAAACTATTAGATGTTTATTTTATCTATCCTATATCTGATATACAATGGGTTTTACCCTATTTATTTTGCCTTAAAGGAATGGGAAATAGAGAGTTTTTTTAGATTGTAGAGAATTAAACAAAGCCACCATGACAAACTATTTTCCCTTACCTTTCATGATCAAGTTTTGGATAATATGCTAGGAAAATAGTGTTTTTATTTCTTAGATGGATTCAATGGATACAAAAAAATCATAATAGAACCTGAAGATCAAGACAAAACAACATTTACCTTCTCTTAGGGGAACATATGCTTATATATTCCTTCCTTTTGGATTGTGCAATGCACCTGCTACCTTTCAGAGAGCAGTTTTAGCAATATTCTTTTATCTTAAAAATGACTTATGGAAGTATATAAGGATGATTTTATTATCCATGGTAACATACTTAATGAAAATTCAAATAACTTGGATAAATTTCTTACTAAATATGAAGATCACTAGCTATCTTTGAGTCATGCAAAATACATTATAATGGTTGATGAAAGGATAGGTTTCGGTCATCATATCTCTTCTCAAGGAATAAAATTAGATCCTAAGAATATATAATTAATTTATGACCTACCCATTCCAAAAAGACAAATTAATTTTAAAATTTTTCTTGGTCATGCAGGATATTATAAAAGATTCATTGAAGATTTTAGTAAGATAGTTACCCCTATGTTTTATTTCTTCACAAAAGATAGTGAATTTATATGGACTAATAAAGGTTAATAATCCTTTGAAGCATTAAAGAATAAACTCATGACTACTCTAATGTTGAAACGAATTCATTTGGAAAATAAACATTTCATGTCTATATTGATGCTTCTAATATTGCATTAGGACTAGTCTTAGGTCAAAGAGATGAGGATGGAAAGATGTATGTGATTTATTAGATCAGGCCTTTGAAGCATTAAAGAATAAACTCATGACTGCTCTAGTCTTGAAAGGACCAAATTTGGAAAAAACTTTTCATTTCTATATTGATGCATACAATATTGCATTAGGATCATCCTTAGGTCAAAGATATGAGGATGGAAATATGTATGCAATTTATTATATCAGCAAGAATCTTACCCCCATGGAGAAGAACTACACTACCATAAAAAAAGAGTTTCCTGTAGGTTTCTATACTATAAATAAGTTTAGGCATTATATTACTATTAATTAGGTATTCATCTATACAGATCATTCAATAATTAAGTACTTAATGAATAAACCAGTAATAGGGGAAGAATAATTAGGTGGATCCAACTATTAAAAGAATTTGACATAACTATCATAGATAAACTAGGGAAGTATAATATTATTACTAGCTTTTTATTTAGATTGATCACTATAGGGGAGAGGGAACCTATGGAGGACTCTTTTCTAGATGAACAATTATTTTCCATATCCACATACTCTTAATGGTTTGAAGACATGGAAAATTACTTGGAAACATGGAAGTTTCTTCATTATTTTACCTACAAAGAAATAAAATGTTTGGTTAGAGCTAGTTCTCATTTTAAATGGTTTAAAGGCATGTTGTTTAAAACTAGACCTAAACATATACTTTATAGGTATGTTAGATAAGATGAGGTTTTTGACATCATTAGATCATGCCATAGTGAACCAAGAGGAGGACATTATTTATCAAAAAGGAATATTCATAAGATCCTTGGTGTAGGTTACTACTGGTCATCTCTTCAGAAGTCTATCAAAAGGTATATATGGTAATGTGATCCTTGTCAAAAGATGGGTAAGCTTACCCTGTCCTCTAAAATGCATCTTCATCCACAAATAAGTTTAGAAGCATTCAAAAAATGGGGTTTATAATTTATTATACCAATCAACCCACCATCTCAATGGAAGGAATATTTATTAGTATGCACTGATTATGTTACTAAGTGGGTTGAAGTGTAGGCACTCACATTTACTAGGAAAGAAATGGTTACTTATTTTATATACCATAAGATTATGCTAAGATTTAGAGCTCTTAGATCTATTGTTTCATATCAAGGACCCAAATTCATTTCCAACATGATCAAATATTTTATAGAATTATATCATATCAATCATAGTCAATATTCACCATATCATCTTCAATATAATGGACAAGTGGAAGTCATCAACATAGACATGGAAAACATCCAAACCAAGATTGTGAATAGTAGTAGAAAAGACAACGTAGAAAAAGTAACTAAAGAATTTTAGGCATACAATAAAACATGGAAGACAACTATAGGATTCTCTCCATATGAATTTATGTATAGAAAGAAACCTTTGTTAATTATATAATAATTATTATAGATGTTGAAGACAACAACTAACATGGGAATCTATCTTGATGAAGCACACAAAGAAATAATAATGTAATTAAATGGGTTAAACAAACTGAGAATGGATGCACTCACTCAAACTAGTATGATTTAAAAGTAGAGAAAGTAGTGAAATGACACTCACATTAGATAAAGATAGTTTCAAGAGGGTGATTGGACATTCTTATTTGATTCTAAATTCTAGAAATAAAAGGGTAAGCTAAGGAAAAGATGGTTGGGACCATACGTAATCAAAACCATATTTATAAATGGCTCTATCTAGATTCAACCCTTTTATCATGACCAAGGGACATTTTTGGTCAATGGTCATAGGATTAAGGTGTACATAAGACCTCTCATCAAGGAAGAGTTTATTGAGTAGAACCAAGATTAGTTTGACCTTATGGAAGAAATTAATTCTTTCACTAAGGAGAAATGATCTTCCTAGTAGATATCCAATAAAGGACAAGTGTTGGAAACCACAAAATGGTGGTTCTCCTCCATTTAAAATTAAAAATTAAAAAGTGAAAAAAATAAATAAATAGAAATAAAAATACTGAAAGGTGAAAACTAGTAAATGGCATTTTTCAAAATAAATTTTTTTGCAATAAAATAAAATTGTTTTCAACTAACCTATATTTTTAGAATTTTTTATCCTTGCAAGACACATTACATATTCTAAAGATAGGTGTGTGTTCATACATCAAGGTACAATCATATTTAGTTTCCCAAAATATTAGGCATTTTTTGTTTTATGTCATGCGTGTGTAAGAATTAGGAAATCAACACTTCTCACATGGACACATTTTGGTAAAATCATGTGGGTATGATGAGTTAACAACATCATTTCCACAATCCATTATTTTATGTGATGGTATTTTCAAAAGATATTGTCCAAAAAATTTGATGTGATGATGGTTCTGAATGTTATTTTCAAATAAATTGATGTGAATATGTTTTAAATAAAGTGTCTTTCAAAAATATTTTATATGATGTGTAATTCATTCAAAATATTTCTCCAAGTAATACCAATAAATACATTTATTCCACATCATTAATACCACCAGATAGGAAACCTTCTCATTATATCTCACATGCTCTAAAGAGATCACTATAACTATTGTCATCATTTTTGCCATAATTGATGCCACAATTCTTATCCCAATAGAATAATATACCCTATTTTATTATTCATTTTTGTATTCTTTCTTCTCTCAATTATTGTGTCACATTCCTAACCTCTTGCTTCCCATGTTTCTTATCCAAATTCAAGCTCTATGTTTTTAAAATATAGTCACATTTTCAATCAAACATTATTGGTTATAAATATGGGTGGAAGAAATAAGAAGAGTGAACTATAATACTATGATACATTACTACAAGATGAGGCATCTAGAGGCATCTTTGAAATAACAGGTTGATTAAATTTTTTATTTTTTCTCCAAGGATTCCATAAAGAAATGGTGTAGGAATTCTATGAGAATTTTGATGAAGTTCATATGGTTAACAAAGGGAAGAACATTCCAATGAATCCCTTTGTACTTAGTTCTCTCTTTGGGATTCCTTAAGAGGGGGTTGTTTCTATTAAAAATATTAATTTTTTGAACATGATTTACATGTTTTTAAAAGTAAATGAACCCTACCCTAGACTAGACAAATCCAAATAAGGAGTGTCCAAGGGAATTCTAAGAGAAACCCTTATTCAACCTTGGTAAAATGTTGTTTTTAGGATAATGAAATATATCACTTGTGATGTTCAGTTTACAATAGTGGGTGGAGATGATATGAGACTCCTTATTCACCTAAGGAAAAGAGTTGCCCAAGAAGAATAAAAGGTAAATATTCCTTCTTTCCTTCATAATAATATAATTCATGTTGATCAAAAGTTAAAAAGAGGTATTGGGTCCACTTGACATCATGTGTTGGTTACACTCATTTTTTCATTATTTTCTAAGTAAACTGAGGGGTGAAAATGCCTAGTCTTCCTTCCTCAAATAATTCTCTATAGTCCCTATCACGAAAACACCATGCCCTACCTCTCCTCCTTCTACCATTGTATAGATTGAAGAACCCATAATTAAAATTATAGAACAATCATCTTCATCACCTTTGGTTCCAAAGATATTGTACCAAAGATCAAAGAGACAAATGGAAATTTATTCAAATACCTCTAATCCTCCTCAAACTAATCTTTGACGCACTCACCAAATTATTTTGTAGCAATAAGAAGAAGAATATATGTAGGTCGTGGAGGCTATGGGAATCTTAAGCTCACTTATTGATATTACAGATGTTGAAGTAGTGGTTGTAAAAGAAGACTAACAATAAGAAATTATATTTGCAAAATGAACCCTTGTAACATAAGTTATACTTTATGAATTAGAGTGACATGTACCCTTTAATATTGATAAGAGTAAGGTTCCCCTAATAGAATAAGGTCCCTCCTCTCCTCATTATATTAATGAAGATGAAGAATTTTATAATGTCATGGATATGTCATGCCATGAGGAAATAATCAAGAAACAACAAGTAGATTTAGATGTTCTTCATTTAACTTTGAAAGGTAAGGACTTGATGACTTTTGACTCAGAACAAAGGTGGGAATAATATATTATTAGATTCAATGAAAAATAAATAACTCTTCAAATAATAAAATCTAAAAAAAATAAGGTCTACAATGTGATGGTTTCATAAACTCAAGAGTTAAGTAATTTGTATAATTATCTTACTATCAAGGATACTTAGATTATTGATTAATAAAATGAGATTATTGATGATAATAATTAGATTAATAATCTAAGGGAAAGTATTTTTGACAGGAATGCATTGATATCCCAACATAATGATAGAGTAATATCTCTCACCAATCATAATTCTGAGTTACAAGCCTATATTGGATCAATGCAAAGAGAAATAAGAGAAATTGTAGTTTAGATAGAGGAACTGACATGAACTTTTCCCTCTTTCCCTATTCCCTTACATGAAATGATCTCAATCTAGCACAACATCCAAAAGAAAATTTATAAGTTTAAGGATGAAAATTCCAAACTTAAGGATGAATCCCAAAGCAATTGGTAGAATCCCAATAATATTTACAAAAAGCACAGGCTTCTATCCAACACATTTATGTTATTTCTAAGAAACTATTAGCATGAAAGCAACCTTCATCCATCTATGTTATTTTCCTATATGAGTAGTTTTATAGATGGAATATTCAATTAATTTCCCTTGGTTTTTCACACATCATTGAAGACAAGCATATGTTTATGGACATTTTTCTAAATATCACTGAAGAAAGGTAGGATGACATTTTTGAGTTCTATAATTTTAATTTACTATTAGGATATCAATCTAGTTTTCTAATAAATATATTTATTAGAGATACATAGTTGCATGCCTTTATCTCCACTTTGAGGAACCAAATAGCCTAGAAGTAAGCCAATAATAAATTTTTGGAATTATAAAGTACTATTGGGTTATGCATGAGACCATAATTTCTAGAAGCAAAGAAACTTATTTATACTTTTCAACCACTATATCATATGTATATGAAGAAAAAGTATCACGAGATATTGTGGTCCAATATTTCCACTTTTAGAGATTTTCAAAACTACCATTCTTCTAATGTCATCAATGTTAGTCTTGATAACAAGAAGACCTTACCTATTGAGTTAAAGCTTAGGGAATTTATGAGCCCCACTAATATTATATGGAGTCTAATAAGAGACAAAACATTTACCCAAATTATCACTCAATCTTAGAAGAAATAGGTTAAATTTTTTGAATTGGGTGAGGTACAAGCCTCCTATCATTCTATGTCCTCTATCTCTATTGTAGGGTTGAATTTATCAAGTAAAAGTTGAGTTTGAAGCTTGGTTACATTCAATTTTTAGAGATTTTGGATTTTTTCCAAGGGGCCATTGTAAGTTGGGTCATCATTTTCAAGTTTATGATCTAAGTAAGAGATTTGAATTAGGAATTTTATATTAAGGATCAGTCATCCCACATCTTTACAAGAAGACTTGTAAAAGGTAAAGTTTGGGGGATAAATGATGAGCATTTCATATAGCTCATCATAGGCATATAAAGTATCCATAAAGTCTCATCTTTGGTTATATATTGTATTCCATTTAATATTTAATATCTAATCTAAGTAGGATATGAATAATTTGTTCTTTATTTGTATGTAATTTATTTTTTATTATTTACCTTGTTATTGTGTCTAACTTGGATGAATAGAAAAATTTTGAGTATAGAAACACATCCCAATGGTGGGGTAATGTTGAGAAGGTAACACATATTTTTTAAAACTCTTTTAGGTTACATTTTTAAGGATTTAGCAAGTGAGTTCCAAATATCTAATGTTTTAAAGACACTCTAAAGATGTTATAAAAGTGCTCTGAAGATGCTCTGGGTGTGCTCTAAAGACATTCATAAGAGGTTTTGAGTAAGTCTAGACATGCTCCAAATACCTATATAGGGTACTCCAAATACTTTTATAGGATGATCCAAAGATACCCAGATGTGCTATGAAGCCCAACTTGATCCTATTGTTCTTGATAGTAATTATGCAAATATCTATAAATAGACTTTCTATATTTAGATGTCTTATTTTAGACATTACCATTCATGGTAAAGGATTGAAATGGTTTAAATATATTTTCATCTTTATTTTTTTAAATAAGATAAGTATCTTCAACTTAGATTAGTTATTTTCTATCTATAATTAGTTGAGTCAATTAAAACACCTTCCTAGAATCATGGGATCTAACTCCTAGATTGTCTATATTTTCAATAAATAGATTTGAGCATTGAGATCACCAAGATTTTATACTCTATAAATATATGGTAAGATGTGTTTAAATACACATCTTCTTCTCATTCCAAAAATTTATAAATTATTGAAGTTGAAGAAAATTTAGAAGTTGGAACCAAAATTCAACATTTCATATTTGTATATTTTCTTTTGAAAGAAATAGAGATCAACACTTTCCTTTATTAATAAGTAAAGCAGTTCCTATTCTGAGGAAGGAGCAAGGTCCCACTTCCTTCCAAATATCTGGATTAATTGGTAATTTTTAGTTTAATAGTTTAAAAATTATTTCTTAATCCAAATATATTTCATTCATTGTAGATTATAATTTACTTTTAACTACAAGAGTGATTTCTTTTAAATGCAGAGTCATTTCCTTTCAAAGCAAAGAGTGATTTTTTCTAAATGCAAGTGTGAATTTCATTTACAAAATAAAGTGTGATTTAATTTTTAAAATCAAGTGTGATTTCACTAATGTAGGAGTGTTTCATTTACATGCAAGAGTTATTTAAATTTAATATAAAAAGGTTTTTTTAATACAAAAGTGTGTTATTCAAACTATATTAAGATTGTTAATTCATCTCATATTTAAAATTGATTAGAATCTATTTAAAGTAAAAATAAATGGTTTTGAATTGAAAATAAATAGTATTATTGGATTTTGAACATCAGACTATCTTACCCAATTGAGAAAATTGAGTGAGGACATTATATGTCTTATACCTGATGTTTAAGTTCTGGATGTTGATGGTATGAATGCCAATAGGAGATCTTCAATTAAAAAACAATTAGATTTACATTCCTTAAAACTAGAGTTGAGTTTAATTTATTATTTTTAGGATTTGTAAAGCACAACATAAGTAAAACCCCCCAATAGTGAACTATACAACTCTAATATCAAATAGCCCTCAAACATTACCCTAGTTGAAAATGACACCAATCCATTGATTGGTTAAATGAGAGGTATAATGATAACCTATCAAAGAAGACACCGTGTCTTCTTACCTCTATTGAATCCATGGGGGAAGGCATTCCACAATTTTATACATGACCCACTAGTATATTGGCTAGTAATCCAATTAACCTTAATCATTATCATATTACTTAATCCATAAGCATTCTTTTACCCCACAAACCCAATATTATGGGGTTTTTTATGGCATCTCACTTGAGAGATCTAAAGTACTTGCTGAAACTATGGTTTCCTCTTTTATCCATTTTACTCTAATGGGTTTTGATACCAACATATTGTAACCCCTAGATAATCCACCACCATTAATATCTAGTAACCCTTATCTAACTATTACCCAAACCCAAAATGTTACTACAAGATAGCTTAATTTTACTCCTCCACCCACTACTTCTCCATAGAATTTAGTAATTTCAATCCCTGTGACTCTCCCACCTATCCAAACAAGCATAATTCCAAATCCTCAAACCCAAATTTTATAATAGGGTACTCTAAGTCATCCTCTTTATAAATATGTCCCCTTGACTACTCAATACCTAACTCCCTCACAATCCCTTGTGTCCACTTATCTTCACTCATCCCTAAAACAAAACATACCCTTTCAAGTCCCATAGTATGTGGCTACATCGTAACCTATCATGAACACTTTTATTGGTTATCCCCTTTCACAACCATTTTCTACTCCACTATCTAGCTATCAACATCCACAATAAAATGTCTTATGGTGTATGCCTGAATACAATACCTAGCTTGACCTCATGAACATCCTTATGAATAGGATGGAAAATATAAAAGCTTATGCCTCTAGGTAGAAAAATATTCTCATGTACAATCAAATTTGAAATGAACTTATTAATCCTATCATCCCAATTAGGCTATATCCCTCATAGTGAGAACTTCTAAAATTTATGAAATTTTAAAATAAAGAAGATCCCTAACAACACCTTAGGGTATTTAGACATTATTTTTACATTATATATCATGATGACACTCTCATTTTAAGGATGTTTTTGATGTCATTAATTGGACTAGCCTTAGATTGGTACAACTCTATCCCTCATCATTCCTTATTTTATTTTGGGAAATTGGCCCAAATCTTCTTAAAACACTTCTCCATTAATATCACAAGAAAATTAACCATAACCAACCTATACGCCATTAGAACATTCAATGATTAATCCATTATCAATTTTATGGCTAGTTGGTAAGGTCTTATAAATCAACTCATTTTCTCCCTTCCTGAATCTAAATTAATCAAGTTATTTTCAAGATCACGTGCTAAACATATCTCATCAACACTACAATTTCAATCATTTAAAACATTTTAATAAGACTTTACCATGGACTATAAACTATAATTCTAAGCCTTAGAGGAAGGAAAGGTTAAGTTATATAATAATAACCTCAAACCTAACCCTTCTAAAGGGACCAACAATGATAAAACTAAAGGCATAACAAATGTTATTTTCTTAAAATCAGCACTTTTGTAAACAAAGAACCAATCCAAACCTTCTACCTCCTAAATGCAATCGCTAAAACCCTTAACATGATTTCCTCCTTAGAAAAACACAATCTTAGGTGAGACATATAATTGTATTTTATATAAGCTCCTAAAATATTCCATTATTGAGATTCCTCTAGTCAAACCCCTTGATGATTCTCTCCCCAAGCCTAGTTGGTTCAAAAAAAATGAATTTTGTGCTTATCATCATGTACTTGGTTGTGATGCAAATAGATGTTGTTACTTTAAAGGTTTAGTTCAGAACCCTATTGACCAAGTGGAATTATAGTTAGATAATATTAATGATCCTCTTAATCATTCCATTGATATCTTTAGGCAATTGTTCCCCAACAATCCTTCTACATATAATTTGATACAAGTAAATGATAGAGCACCTCAAATCATGAAACCTATGTAATAAAAACAATTTATGATCAAATTTTATGTAAAAAAGTTGATAATGATTTTTAATCATCTTCTAAAATAATAAGGATCCCATATCTCCTTATAGGAGATATTTTCAAACCAACTAAATTGGTCAGATCTATTCCTAATATCCCCTCAAGTTTTCTTGATCTCATTATTTAGGATCCTCCTAAAGAAATGTTACCTAAGTTTGTTCAATGAAAATAAAGGATGAAAAAACTATCAAGGGGGATACATGTTTAGATATCCCAAAAGATACACATTATACTCTTTTAGTCACTACCAAACCCTTACATATCATAATCACTCCATCTATCTTACTCCCTCTTGATAATCCATTACATTACCTAGACCAACTCCAAAACTAGCTTCCCTTACATATCACACCAAGCCAATCCTATCAAAGGGAAAATAAGGGAAATGAATTAGGAGGTGGAAATAAATTCCTTAGGACACCATGAGGTAGATTCTTATAACATACACCAATAAGAATTGATTTCCTTAAATAGTATATCTCTACTAATTTTGATTGAGCTCAAAAAGGAAAATGGTTCTACCACCAATTTGAATTAAAACATCCATATTGGGAAATTATTCTTACATAATTCCAAAATCCACCATTATGGAATCATCCTCTAAGAAACATACACTAGTATAAAAATATTTTACTACAATAAAAATTCCAATACACAATCCCTTAAATACATATTACCCTTAAAATATCTGTATAAGGTCTTATTCTAAACATAGAGTACCCTCTATTGGAAATAATCAATGTAATTAATAAGACATGAAATAAAATGTATCCTCCATAACAATACCTCAAAAGGTGGAAAAACATAACCAATATCCATTATATGGGCCTTATTCCATGATTATTTATCAACTCCTTGAAACCTCCCTTATACACTACCACATATAACTCTTGTTAACCCCCATACTCAAAAAATGGCATGGTATCAGGAAACTAATAAATACACTTAGCATCAAATATCATGGCATGATATTGGAGGTCGTAATGCACTTAAAGATATAGTCCTATATTTATTAAAAGAGGATGATATTCTATGGGAATAATTTGGTACTAATTATCCTCATAATTAAACTAATAGAGTTACAAACACATAGGAAACTATTACATTACCAAGAGAGTCAGGATGAGCTTCATAAAAGGAAGATAAAACCCATGATGCAATTAATATCTACCCCTCTTAGACCCTTTAGACTCAAAGGATTTATGAAACATAATTAACCAACCATTATTTTATATAGATGCAATACACCTAGCCAGTCGATCCCAAACATGGGGTCATAAAACCTAAAATCCCATCAAAACCAAGATGCCTATTTCAAAATACCCTGCTTATACTATAGATAATTTTACCTCACTTTTGCCAAAACCTAAATTTTTTATTCTAGGGAAATCATAGAATATTAATCCCTTGGATTTGATAAAAATATTTTTTCTAAAATAATTCCACCAACTTCCCATCAAAATGTCTTTATATGAACTTATCCAAAATTTTCCACAATATCATGATGCTATAATAGAGGCCTTATAGGCCACCCAAGTACAATCAAATAAACCTCAACCTCTAGCAACATTCATTGGATCCTTGTAAAAGTCACCATCCATCATGTTTCATGACTCCAAAATATTCCCATTACAACCCTATGACCAAGACCCACCATTATTTATCACTTCCCAAGTTTTTAGATTAAGGTAAAAGCTAGTTTTGAAGGGGCCCCAAAACCCTTTAACAAAGAAAGAAAGATGATACGATGACATCCAATAGGAATAAAAACCCTAAAACAAACTAAAAATAGTATCAAAATCAGGGTTTACAAGGACCTGAAACCACAACCTATAACCTTAAGAAAGATCACAAGTTTTACAAAGACCTAGAAACTCAAAATAAGTTTATAAAACCAAGATCCAACTTTTAGAACTAGTTAAAACATCCACCAGATAGGACCAGAACAAAAACAAAAACAATGAAGAGGACCTTAGTCTTCTAGTTCCAAGATCATCTTCACAGTCTCATTTCCAACCATTGCTATATCCTGTATGGATATTGCAGCTGAAGTAGTAGCTTCTTGCTATGCTTTCTTTCTCAAGATCTATTTGGTCCTCTTGCTTAGCCCCTCTAGAGATTTTATTTCTTCATTAGCTCATTTTCCAAGGTTAGATGCTGCCGCACATATGCTAGTAGTAACCTCCTCCATTTTCATTTTACTTTCCTTAATGATCCTTCTCAGATTATTCTCATATTCCTTAAGTTTAATTGGAATATCACTCATTTGCTTCTCCAAATTCTTTATTTTAATCCTATCAGCTTCTTGGTTATGTTGCATTATTTCAACTTTCTTTTGCAACTCTATCATTTCCTTATGCATCCATGAATCAACTTGGAAAATTGCATCCACTTTGAATTTGGCCAAATTCATGAAGGAGATCTTATTATCCCTCTAGTGAGTGTCACACCTATCATATAAATTCTCCTATGGAAAGGACTCATCCTTTTCAGTTTGATTCTCCCTTTCCATCATTTTCCCCTCTTTTGTCTCTGCAGGGTCTTTATGTTGGTCATGATCATCCTTTTCTTTTTCTCCAATCTCCATGGCTAGATTGGAAAGTAGAACCAAATGTTCCTTTTCTCTTGTCAAAGCTAAATCATCAAGTAAATTATTAGTTTCTTTAACACTTCCCCCCACCACATTCTGATTATCTTCATGATTAGAATTATTTTGTTCTATATTACCCTCTATTTTTCCCCCTTCGTTGTCTTTCTCACTTTTGTCTTCATCTTCCTGATACCGTTCCAAATTTGAACTAAAGTCCCTAGTTTCCATCCCTTCTTCTTCCTCAACAACATTTTTCTCAGAACTATCTGAACTTTCCCACTCAGATTCCTCTTCAACATTCTATTTTTTAAGACTGGAGGGTTTAGGTTTTACTTTTTCTTTCCCCTTCACCTTTCTATTCTTCTTACCCTGTGAATCCTTCTTTTTTCTAAAATAAGGATTCAATACAATAGCATTGCTTTTGCAGTAGCCATCTATAATAAGAATCAGTCCTTCATGCAAAATTGGTTGAGTTTCCTTCTTTATATGAGCAAACAGGCTTTGAAGCAGTGAAAAGCGTAAATAGAAAGGGAAGGAGATTTTGTTTTTATGCCTAAAATGATTAAGAAAGACAAAATTAAATTGATGAACTCTTTTGCTTCTACCATCTAGGATAAAATACTCATGAATTCAGGAAAGAATGTCTCTCTAAATTCCTTTTATTTGCTCCAAGTGGAAGAAATGCCCACTCTTTTCCAATTGCTTCTCCTTAGCATCCATTTTCAAGAATTTTTTATAAGCAGCATTTGAAATACTAGTCTGCTTTGAGAATTTAATGCCATTCATGGGGAGACCTATAACCTCAGCAATGAAATCCTCTATGAGCTTCACAGTAACACCATGGAGGGTTACTCTATCATTGACCTAGTTTTTAAAGAATGCCATCATAATATGGGGTTTAGATCCATGCAGTCACTCCATATAGCTTACCACTTTCCCTTTCTGAAGGATCTTTTAAACATCCTTTCTGTCCTTCTATTATTTACAATTTTTTGGCTCTTGCTTCCTTGGTTCACCCTTCATTTTACACAAAAAACAATAATCCAATAACACCCATACACTGTGAGCAGAATAATGGACCAATTGTTTTTTACCTGAATTGGAGATTGCCTATATGCTAGCACATGCGAATTCCACATTGCGTTCTCATGAATGTACCTGTTTAATGAATGTAATCAATCCACCTTAAGTCCACTCCTCATAATCATTAATTTACTAATCTTGGTAGATCTTTCACTCTTTTGAATGGATGGCATCATAAATGATAAGTGCTTTAAGATCAACATTCTTGTTTAGTGTATCATGCCACCTCACCTTTTGCCCCATTTGGACAACATGGTAAGCTATCCAGTCAACAACTCCATTAGCTTCTCTATATGTGTGGGATATGGTCACTTTTTCAAACTTTAGAATTAAAGCTTTAATTTCCATCACCTTAGCTTCAATAGACCATGAACTTGAGTTTTTGTTATTAAGGATGTTTACAATATTCAACGAGTCACCTTCCAACCATAATTTGGAAAATCCCAAATCAATAGCTAGTTTAATAGTATATAGAGCTATAGTAGCTTCAACAATATGACTATTCGACTTACCAATTGGGATAGCAATGGCTCAACCACATTTCCCATATGATCTCTCAAAATTCCTCCACATCTCGCTCTTCCCAGATATCCTTTAGCTGCTCCATCAAAATTTCCTTTGATCCATCCTTTAGGGGGGACATTCCATTTCACATTCAATCTTGCATTATCAATTTTTAGATTAGGCCTTTCAGATCCTAAGGGGTTATCAAATTGAAAGGTTTGATCAGAATCCCTCTGTGATTTAAAATTCTCCTTTATAGCTCTAATAATATTCTGGCCAAGCACCCATCCTAGAAGTTCTTTACTTTTGAAAATATCACTTCCCAAGTTAATTAAATATGAATTAAAAGATTTATGATTGATAATAGAGCTAGTACAAATATTATCTCCTCACATGCTTTAAGGCAACTACAATTACCAAAAATTTATTTTGGTTTAATCTCTAACTATCTTATGAGCATTTAATGGCATTATTATCCCCACAATAGGTAAAATCATCCTCCCCATTCAAGTAGGTATATGTACCCTCTAGGAGTTATTCTATGTGATAGAGGGAGAAAATAAATATAACATCCTAATAAGACTTATTTGGATACGTGATATGCATTGTATCCCCTCTACTCTACTATTATGAACCCATGATCTCTCTTCTCTTTAATTTGTTAGTTTAGTAGTTTCTATGGATACATATGTTTTATAAGTCATCTCATGAGAATTTTGTTTTATCCCACATTCATGGGAAGTAATAGTTGCTTAGATTAGAATTCATATATAAGTAAGTGTTGAGGCCAATCAAGGCATCCATGAATTTATTGTATTGAGATTTCTCGAAGGATTTTACCCCCTTGAAGTGGTTTGTGATCAATATAATCATTTTAGTGCTTTAGCTAGTTTTATAAATATATTATTTCATGCATTTTTATCAATTTGTTGTAGGAAGATCCTCTCATCTAGTATCAAATCACTTTCTAGGGCCAATTTTTTTCATAATCTTACTTTTATTCTACTTCATAATTCCTTAATAATTTTTATAAAAACTTAACTCTATTTTGTGGCATAATTTATTTAAATAATTTCTTGTATCATAATAATCTATTTTAGATCTCGGTAAAACCTGACTACATAACTATGGGAAGTGTTTGGGTGAAATCCTTAAAGCTTATTGTGAGGATTAGCATAAGAACCATAAATTAGTTGTTTTGTTGAGATGACCTACCAATAAAATAGGCAATGGCCCCTTCTTGATTGAGTATTTCCCATCTATGAGGAAAACTAAGAGTTATCGCTGAGAGATAAATCCATGGCCAAAAAATTTCTAGAGAATGGTACTCATTTAGATGACATTAGTGGCTAGAGTGATATTTTAAAAACCTTTAGGCAACCATTAAAAATTGGGGCCCATTTTTATCATTTTTAGAATATTTCTAGTAGATTCAAAAAAATCAATTAGTAGAGTATCCACAAACTGTTAGAGGACTTGTAGGTAGATATTTGATAGAAACCAAAATACAAAATCCACCCACAAACTATCAGTATAATCTCAAAGCATTTACTACTAAATATAAAATATAAAAATAGAAAATATAAATTCCAAAATATCTCTCCATTTATATCCTCATTGATCCTCAAACTTTATTTGGACACCTAAAATTCCATTCCCTACATTTTCTTCCTTGAGGTCCAATATCCCAATTTCACTCCTAATTCCCACAAATCTCAATTTTCCCTTTTTCAAGTTTTTCCCTAACTTCTATTTTTTTTTATTTGCCTCAAAAAATTTCCATTGTGTTCATCATCTCTTTCTACTCCCTTGTTCCTCTTTAACAAATTTTCTAGTTTTTTTCATTTTCACTCCTAAAATTTCCCTCACCTTCATGAATCATACTCCCATTGTGAGTTTATTTTTATTAAAATCCCCTTTACCCCTTCCATTTTTTTCCAAATTCAAAACCTTCTTTACTAAACGTGTCTTAATTGTAGTTTTCCTATCCATTACAAAAATAATGATGATGATGATGATGATGATGATGATGATAATAATAATAATAATAATAATAATAATAATAATAATAATAATAATAATAATAATAATAATAATAATCTGATATTCGGGTCATGGTAGTAACCCGATAGGAGCAAACAACATGGAGGATGAAATTTCCACCCTCAAGACCCACATCAAAGATCTTGATGCAAAAATTCTTGGCCTTAGTCCTCAAAATACCACCACGAACAATAGATGACATCTAGACTCTTATTTAGACACTGGGTTTTCTTTTTCCAACAATTATCATGGGTTGAAGCTTAATTTCCCTCAATTCAATGGTGTAGATCCAATTGGATAGATCTATCAAGTAGAACAATATTTTAGTCTACATAATACTTTTGATTTCAACAAGGTTTTTCTTGCATCCTTTCACTTGGATCTTGAAGCTCTTCAATGTTATCATTTGTATACCAAGGCTCATGATGAACCCATATGGACCTATTTTTTCACCCTCATTTTGTAATGGTTTGGCCCTAATACTCTTGATAACTTCACTAGAGCACTCACTAAACTTTGACAAATAGGAATAGTGAAATAATATAAAATAGAATTTTAAGAACTGGCCAATAAAACAAAGGGATTATCTAATGAACTCTTTAGGAGGTACTTTGTTAATGAATTAAAGGATGCAATTCAATCTAAGGTCAAAATGTTTTGGCCCTACATGATGATGGAAGCCTTAAGGTTGGCTATGTTGGTAGAGGATAAGATTTTAGCTCAGGAGTGATTCAAAACTAATTTTTCTCCATTTATAAATATATATCTCCATAATGATGTCACATAATTCTAGCCCCTAGACCCACTCCTATTAAGTGTTTGACTAAAGCAAAGATGCAAGCTCATAGAGAAAAAGGACTATGTTATAACTATGAAGATAAATTTACTTGAAAACATTTATGTGTTGAGAAAAATCTCTACCTATTGGATGTAGACTCTCCACCCAAAACTAAATATTGGGAAGATGTTCAAGATACAACAAATGATCTAAAACAAGCTTGGCTGATTATGGAACTTGCTTCTTAATAAGACCAACCATAGATCTCTCTCTATGCCTTAACATCAATTGCTACCCCATAAAACATATGGGTTAGAAATTACTTCAAGAATATCCATATCATAATACTCATTGATTCAAGTATCACTCATAACTTTATTGACCCTTAGATCACAAAATAAGATGATTGTTTTATCCATCTTTGGTCCAACTTTGAAGTCATGATTGCCGATAGGGGTAAAATACCTTGCAAAGGGAAGTGTCATAATGTGCATAGATCTATTGGAGATTATAAATTACACTCCAACATGTTTTCATTTCCCTTAGGTAGATGTTATGTTATTTTGGGAGCCCAGTTGTTATGCACACTTAAACCAATCGTATGGGATTTTTCTAAACTTTATATGCAGTTTTTAGATAATAGACAAAAACACACATTGAAGGGATTACAACTAGGATATCTTATCATCATAAGTTCATATTTCATCAAAAATATTCTTAAGAATAATTCCTATGGAATCATTTCCCAGCTCCATTCCATTCAAATGCAACCACCAATAGTCTCCACTACTCCTTTAGATCTATAAACCCTTTTGCAAAGCTATGCATGTGTCTTTGTCAAACTAGTGGGATTGCCACCTTCATGGCTAGAGGACTAGCATATTCATCTCCTTATTCAAAGTTTTATTCCTAAAATTAGGCCTTACCATTACCCATTTTAGAAAAATATTGATATCAAGATGCTCATTCAAGACTTATTGAAGCAAGGCATTATTCACCCCAATACTAGCCCATATTCTTCCCTAGTTCTCCTTGTCTAGAAAAAAGATGGGTCATGGTGACTATGCATTGGTTTTTGTGTAGTTAATCACCTAAAAATCAAGGATAATTTATTGATCCTTGTTATTGATGAGCTTCATGTTACTCATTTTTTTCCAAGTTAAATCTCCACTCTAGATATCACCAAATCTAGCTTCATGAGGATGATATCCCTAAGATAACTTTCTACACACATGATGGCCACTATGAGTTTTTTCCATGCCCTTTAGCCTCACTAATACTCCTCCAACATTCTATGAATTGATGAATAAAATATTTTGTCCCTACTTACAAAATTTCATTCTAGTCTTCTTCAATGATATCCTCATCTATAGTAAAACATGATCTAAGCATCTCTAACATCTTGAGCTCAAATTCCAACTTCTTTTTTACCATACTATTTTTTAAAAATAATCCAAATGTAATTTTGGCTAGGATGAAGTTGAGTATCTATAGCATATTTTTTCATCCCAAGGGGTTTAGGTGGATCCTAAAAAGATAGCTACCATGACAAATTGGTTGCATCCTCAGACACTCAAGAGCCTCCATGGTTTTTTGGGGCTGACTAGATACTATTGTAATTTTTTAAGGATTATGGGAAGATTATAGCTATTCTCATAGATATGTTTAAAAAGGATGCTTTCACTTGGACATAAGCTATTGAGTATGCATTTGAAGAATCAAAATAAGCTATGTGTACTACACTTGTTATAACTATGCTAGATTTTTCCAAAACCTTCACTATAAAGAGTGATGCTTACAAAAATGAACGTGGTGATGTTATACTCCAAGAAATATTCCCCATTTCATTCACCATCAAATCTCTTTTTGGTAATAATTTATTGATCTCTACTTATGATAAGGAAATGATGGAAATTTTACATGTAATATAAAAGAGGCAGCCATACCTATTGGGAAATCATTTTTGCATCAAAATTGATCATGAGAGTCTAAAATATTTCCTATAACAATGGGTCTCTACCCCATAAAAATATAAATGGGTCAACAAACTCATGGGTTGTGACTATGAGACAACTTACAATAAGGTTAAGGACAATATTATGGTTGATGCTCTATCTCACACATTTATGGATCAAGCTTCTCTTTTAGTTATTTCTATGCCTATTATGAATTGGTTGGACATTGTATAAAAGATTTATGTCAATGAATCCTCATTATCTCAAATCATTCAATAAATTTGCCACTAACCCCTTAGCTATACCACATTATTCCTAACATGGTGCTTCTTTATGATACAAGGGTCATCTGGTGCTTCCCTAAAACACAAATCTTCAATAAATTGTATTATATGAACTCCATGTTTCTCCATCTATAAACTTATGAATGAGAATGATGCAACTTATTTTGGAAGGGAATGAAAAATATAATTCAATAGATGGTGGCTAAATATGATACTTTCCAATACAACAAGGGTGAAACAACACTCATCCTTGGGTTTCTTGAAACCTTGCCCATCCATACCAAGATTTGGATAGATATTTCTATGAATTTAATTAAGGGGCTCCCTAAATTTGGAGGGAAATTGGTTATCTTATTTTTAGTTGATCACCTCTCCAAATATAGTCAAATTTGTGCCTTAAACCATCCCCATACCACCTTTATAGTAACACAAATTTTCTTGGACCAGATTTTCCATCTTCATGGAATTCATTCATCCATTATCTCAGATCATGATGCAACCTTCACTAGTCATTTTTGGATAGAACTATTTTGATGCATTGATACCCAATTGAAGATGTGTTTTAGGTATCATCCAAAAATGGATGGCCATATTGAAATTATCAACAAATGCTTGGAAATTTTCCTTTTTTGTTTCACCTTAGAAAAAAAACATCAGTGGGAAAGGTGGTTCCCTCTCATTGAATGATGATATAATACCTCTTACCACACTTCAATGAAAATGACTCCATATGAAGTAGTCTATGGTCAAGCACCACCAGTGTTCCTTCCATACACCCCTAATAGTTCATCAGTTCAAGAGGTTGATATGATTCTCTAAACATGGGATCAGATCCTCCATACCTTATGGGAAATCTTCATATGATAAAAAATTAAATGAAATAATAGGCAGATCAACACCATTCAGAGTACACTTTTTAGGTAGGTGATATGATTTTTCTTTGCCTTCAGCCCTATAAGCAATCATCCCTAAAACTCAAAGGGCATCATAAGCTATCTCCCACATTCTATGGGCCCTATTAGGTTCTTCAAAAGATTGGGTTGGTTTCTTATAAGTTAGAGCTCCCACATTCTTCTTGAGTTCACCCAGTATTTCATGTCTCTTTTTTGAAGAAAGTTCTTGTCACAAACATCAGAGTGCATACTATTTTACTAAAACTTTATAATGAAGGACCTATTCTTCTTAAGCTAGAGGTAATCCTAAATAGGTGCACATGCAAACTTTGCTCCCTCTCCATCACTAATTTTTTAATTTAGTGGAATGAAATAGAACTATAGGACAAAAAATGGGAACCACTATTTTAGATTCAACACCAATTACCACATATGAAGCTTTGAGTATAGAGCTTTTTCTAAGAGGGAAGAGATGTTATGAACCTATGATACCTCTTCTCTTCACTTTATTAGTTTAGTAGTTGTTATGGATGCATATGCTTTGTAAGTCATCTCATGAGCATTTTGTTTTATCCCACATTCATGGGAAGTAGTAGTTGATTAGATTAGAATTCATATATAAGTGTTGATGCCAATGAATGCATCCACAAATTTATTGTATTGATATTACTCAATGAAAGTTTCCCCTCAAAGTGGTCTGTGATCAATATAATCATTTAAATGATTTATCTAATTTTATAAATCTATAATTTCATACATTTTTATAAAAAATTTGTAGGAGGATACTCTCATTTACATTGATGATTTAAATTTGAACATGAAGCTAAGATCCATTTTGTCCCATCAAAACCACATCCATTCAAGAAATGGAACTTGACTTATCAGCCTAATGATGTCTTGATCCCCCTAAATAACTTGAGTCTATTTTTTTTGGTGGAAACAACATCTACTTTTATAATACCCTCACCCCATATCCATGATTAAAATTCCTTTGACTCAACATTCTATTAGCTCTCTATAATGGAGTATCAATTTTTAACTCTTAACACCTTATCAATCCATTAGGAATATGGATGCCCTAAAAACAATATACTTACCAACCTAACCTAGGAGATATTATCCCCTTTGGTCTACCTTACCTCTAAACACACTTAATTTAAAGAGTAATTAATCAATTCCCTTTATATGGAAAAATTCAAAAACATACCAAACCATCCTCATATAACTTTTCCTTTCTTACAAAACCACACTTCACACAAGCTATCTGCAATGATGTTCTTGGAAAGGCTTTGACATAGGATGTTATGAACAAGGACCCCATGAGGTTATGATAAATGACCTTATAAAACCACACATAAAGTATGGCCGTGGTCTCAAGAAAAATCTTGAAGCTAATAATGATAGTGTCTTACCATCCCATATCTCTTTAAATAAAGATGACACATCACCATCATGCCCACTTGGTTCTCCTACAACAATTGATGACACAATTTCAATCTTACCTAGTGTTTTGTTTATTAGCACCATTCACTTAGAACATCTAAATTATAAAAATAATGAAAAAACCTTACACCTTCACTTAAATTTTCTTGACCTAATAGATGATGATTACTCCTTGGTCTATGTAATGGAGTGCCAAGAAGATGACTCTATTTTAACATATTTAGGGGTAGTATATTAATATCTAAATAATATCATACCATCTAATTCTCCTAGTATTTTAAATGAGGTTATAATCAATATTAACATAGGACCACTCGAGCTCCCACACAATATCAAAGTTATCCAATAATTAGATTATCAAGAGCACCAAGATTTCATAGCATTCCTTGAAAAACATATCCAAGCCTTTGCTTGGTCTTATAGTGATATGTCAGGAATATATTCTTATATAGTTGTCTATAACATAGTCACCATTTCTAAAGTTAAACTAGTAAACAAAAAACTTCAAAGAATACATTATCACTTCTTATCAAAGAAGAGTTACAATGGTTTTTATCAGTTAACTTTATCTAACCCATTGATTATCCTTAATGGGTATCTAACATAGTACTTATTATAAATATTATAGGGGGACTATGTCTTTGAACCAACTTTAGTAATATTAATATCACTTCTCCAAAAGATGATTTCCCCCTTCTTAATATCAAATAGCTCATGGATCTCATTGTAAGACACAAAATGTTGTCACTTATGGACATATTTATGGTTATAACTATATATTTATCACCCTAAAAGATTAATATAAAACCTCTTTTATTATTCCATGAGGGACTTTCTATTATAGGCTCATTCCTTTTGGTTTAATAAATGTAAGAACAACTTACTAGTGTGACATGACCTATATTTTCCATGATTTGATTCATAAAATTGTTGAAGATTATGTGGATGATCTCCTTGTCAAATATAGGTATCATAGATACCAACTATCTATCATTCAGTTAATCTTCACCCATTTAATCAAATAACAAGATTGTCTTAACCCCAAAAAGTGTGTCTTTAGGGTTTTATCAAGAAATATTTTGGGTTTTATAGTTTCCCTTTAGGGAATTAAGGTTAATCTTTCTAAAATTAAATTCATTATCGATATGCCACCTCTCTTAAACCTTAAACAGCTTCATAGTTTATAAGGGAAACTATGGTCTATTCACTAATTTATTTCATAATTATTAAACTAATGTCAAACATTCCATCTCCTTCTTAAGAAAGATACCTAATTTGTAAGGGATTCAAATTATCAAGTAGTCTTTGATATGCTTAATAAGTATATCTTATCTCCCCTATCCTTATTCTTCCCAAAGAGGATAAACCTTTTGACTTGTATATCTCAGCTATAAACCATGCTCTAGGTGCCATACTTACCCATTGATATGAAAATCATAGAGAGTAAGTGATTTATTAAATAAGTAATACTTTGGTTGAGTATGAGACTCTATAAATGCATATTAAAAAACTATGTTTGGACTTAGTATTCATAGATTTTAATTTTCAACACTATTTTATTAATCATAAAACCTATGTGATTACCAATATTTATCCCCTTAAGTTCATACATTCAAAACCCTATCAGAATCAATCAATAGAAAGATGGCTTTTACTTGTTATGTTTGATATTGAATTCCTTAATTATAAGTCAATTAAGGAGAAGATAATTTTTGATCAATTAGTTGAGGCACCCCTCTCTAATAATCTACTATCTAGTTATGGATTTCCTAATGAATCTATAACCTCCATGGGTAAGTGCACAAAGTTGGGGAATAAAAATTGGCATAGCTATGGACGTTATTTTCCTAAAATTTCAGAAATTTGAAATTCTATAGATAATTTGGGATACTTACACTCCAAATTTGAAGATAGTCTAAAAAAATGAAATGTATAATTTCAAGTCTAGTTTTCAAAACACTATTTTTTTAAAATGGTTATGTATAGCTAGGTCAAACATGTAAAATTTGAAGAGAAACTCCTATTTTTTAGAAAACATAGTAGATAGATGGTTGTGTTATGCACCATTTTTTGAGAAGCATTTAATATTATTTTAAAACTTTTGGGGGAAATTTACAAAATATCTTCTAGTAGGTCACCTATATTTTTTTCATTTTTTTAATGAATACTTTTTTTAATAAATTTTATAGGTAAATAGACTCTAAAAATAGACAAATAAATGGATACCCATCTGTGTGACATGCCTAACTACCTCAAAAAAATTAAAATTAGTTTTTTTTGAATGTGTGTACAATTAAGCTACTTAATTACCATATAACTTATTTTCAAGATCAACAAAAGATAATTTTCCTGAACATTTAAAGGCATGTATGTTTTTGGCATGTAGTGGCCTGAAAAAGGAATAGATAGAAATAAACATGGTTTGAAACCTTAAATTAGTCTAAAAATTATAAAAATCATATTTTTGGAAAGATAAGAGCATGCTCATCGTGATGGTATCAATTTTTTAAATTTCACATTGAAATTCTTAGTGTATTTGGCAATCAAAGTTGAATTTTTTTGTTTATTTTCATACCTTTCAAAGCTCGTCTATACATTGAAAATCCAAGCCTTTAGCTTAGGATTCCAAGCCATTCCCAATCCAAAAGGCATAGGAATTGAATTCAAATTCAAATACCATGATCACATTAATAATGTGATGGATTTAATAATTAGATCACATTATTAACATGATTTCATTACTTAATAACATGATCACATTACGTATTCTCAACACCCTAAAACTTGAATAGGAGCCCTTAGGCCTAGTAAGAATTAGGTTCACATGGATGAAATTGGTTAATACCACAATTGACTTCATGGGATCAATTTGTGATGATGTGGGACATAATTAATCCCAAATTATCATTCTTTACTCATAGATCTGGGTTCAAGGAGATCAAATTTTCCCCAATCGCAATCATGATTTTACCTTATATACCCTAAAACCTTTAACCTAATCCCTAATCCCTAAATTTTCTAATCTCTAAACTCTAAACCATAAATTTAAATGCTTTAAACCTTAATCCAATCATTTTAGCCCTAATTAACGTCATTTATACTAATAATTAAGTTCAGAGGGCTCATCTTGGCCTAAATCACATGACTAATTACCCCATTTGACTAATTCACTCAATCTACACAATGACATCCATGGTATAATGACAACCCAAAAAGGCATTTTATAGTCACAAATGGGTCCAACTGATTCAAATTTTCCTCAATTATATTTGTTATTTACCCTATGTACCTTGAACCATGTATATATATTAAAACTTAAAATCTATAAATTATAAATCCTAAACACAATACCCTATTTTACAAACCATAAGCTTTCCCTATTTACCAACTTCAATTTAGTCCCAATTAACATCCTTTATAATAAGAATTAGGTTTGAACACATGGTATAATATTATTAGACATTAATATATAGGTCCTTAAACCTAAACCATATGCCTTAATACATAATCCCTAAAACATAAATTGTAATCCCTACGCCCTAATTCCAACGACATGCTACAAACATACATGCCTTATGATAGAACTGATTTTATCATGAAATGTCATAAAATACACTTTTTAAACCTATGGCTAAAGCCTTTGGAGTACCAATCTAGCTGCACATTTGAAGTAAATTAGGGTTATTTTGACCCCTTTCAATATAATTAAACAAAAAGGAGGATCTAGTTGATTCTTTTAATCGAGAAGGCATTTGAGGATAATTTAACCCCTTTAATAATAAGATATGATTTAGGGAAAAATTAAAAGAATAATCTCTTTTATCATGAATTTTCCAATTAGTCAATTTATGTTTGTGTAATTCCCTATGTGATCTGGGCAAAATTGAGCCCCTAAACCAAATTTATGGCACAATTGATTGGATAACATGTATGCAACATGTACATGGAAAAATTGACTCTGCTTTTATCAAAAATGTAAACATGAAGGTAATCAAGTCATAAATAGGTGTCATAGTTATCTCAAATTTTCTTCAATCACCTAATTGATTAGATCATATATCTAATATCTTAAACCCTAAATCTTATACCATTTAACTTTAACCCTAAACCCTAAGCCATTTAAATTAAACTCTAAACCATAAGCTCTAAACCCTAAAACCTTTAAATTATAGACCCTAAACCTTAAACCAATAAATTTATCCCCAATTAACATCCTTTATATATATAGTAATAATTAGGTTCACAGGGATGAACTTGGTTAAAATTACATCTATCATTATCATAATTGACTTTGTAGGCTCAATCTATGATTATGTGGGGAATAATTGATCCCAAATTCACATTTTTTACTCATAGATCTAGGTTCAAAGAGCTTAAATTTTCCCCAATCACCATCATGATTTCACCTTATATACCCTAAAACTTATAACCTAAGCCCTAATCCCTAACTTTCCTAATCCCTAAACTCTAAACCATATATTTAAACTCTTTAAACCTTAAACTAATCAGTTTATCCCAAATTAACATCATTTAAACTATGAATTAAGTTCATACAACTTAGTTTGGCCTAAATCACATGACTGATTACCCCATTTGAGTAATTCACTCAATATACATGATGACATCTTGGGTATAATGGCAACTCAAAAACACATTTTATAGTCACAAATGGGTCCAACTAATTTAAATTATTCTCAATTATCTTTGTGATTGACCCTATGTACCCTAAACCATGTATATAGATTAAAACATAGAAACCATAAACCTTATATACTATACCTTGAATTTTAAAATATATATATATATATATATATATATATATATATATATATATATATATATATATATATATATATTTTAATTTACCAATTGATTTATTCCCAATTAACATCCTTTATAGTAGGAATTAGGTTCACATGGCATAGATCGATTAGAAAAATTATATATATAGGTCTTTAAACCTAAAACCTATGCCCTAATCCCTAATCCTTAAAACATAAATTATAAGCCCTATGCCCTAATGTGCACTACATGCCACAAACACACATGCCATATGATATAAAATATTTTATCATGAGATGTCATAAAATGCATTTTTTAAACCTATGGCCAAAACTTAGCCTTTAGAGTACCAATCTAACTATGCATCTAAAGTAAATTAGGGATATTTTGAGCCCCTTAAACCTAAGTACATGAATATAAAATGTGATTTAGGTGTTTATAAAATCTAGTGTTCCCCAATCTCCATCATAATTATACCTTATATAAACTAAAACGTATACCCTAAGACCTAATGCTTAAAGTTCCTAATCCCTAAACTCTAAACCATAAATATAAAATATTTAAACATTGAACCAATCATTTTATCCCAAATTAAAATAATTTATACTAATATTTATCTTTGTGATTGACCCTATGTACCCTAAAACTAAGCCATAAAAATTATACCCTAAATTATAAACCAAAAACTTTCCCTATTTAATAATTGATTTAGTCTCAATTAACATCCCTTTTATCAAAAAATAGGTTCACACATGGCATAGAGTGATTATATGTTATATACACCCTTAAAACCAAACCCTACACGCCTTAATCCCTAATCCTTAAACCATAAAACATAAAATATAATCCCTAATCCCTAGAACATATATTTTAATTCCTAATCCCTAATACACAAACCCTATGCACTAATTCATTAATACATAATCCTTTATCTATTTTAAGTATAGCTAAATCATGTTATCTAATAATGCAATCACATTATTTTAGACATAGGCAACACTTGATTCTCATTGCCAATTACCAACCCCAAAGCTTATACTGACAATAATGTGATCATGTTATTGTCAATATAATCTTCTCAATGCGTTAGATGGGGTAGAACCTTATACAAGACAACGTAATCACATATGCTTATTTTATATTAATATCACTTATCAATGACTAATTTTTACCCAAATAAAAAAAATATTCCTAAAAACATTCTCTGTATAGTTCTACAAGATCTATGGTACTTGTGTACTTGACCTCACCTTTAAAAGTTATCAATCATCCCTTTTGATGGGTGTCAGATGACATTCAAAGATGAAAAGGAAGATGTTGAAGAAAAAACACCAAAGGAATTAGAATATTTTAGAGAGAAACACAAGCTATAAATGTGAAAACTTCATGGTAAATAAGGTACAAACCTAAATCCTGATGAACCAAATACTAGATAATGAGATAATGAATTAAAAAATGATAAAATTGACTATAATTAATTGAATAATTTTGAAATTAACCATAATTAAATGAATAATAATGAAATTGAAAATAATGATTAGTTAATGTTGGAAGTTTACATTCAAAGTTTCAAGTTTTTGATATTGTTGATGATGAGTCTTTGTATGATGCTTCACCCCCCATGAATGAAGAAAATTTAATGGAAATAAATAATGATGAAATTAACCATCAAGAAAATTTCTTGTAAACATATAATGAAGAAATTAAAAATGAATAAAATGTCATCCCACTTATAAACAATGAAAGTAATAACAATTTTAAAACATCCTCTCAATAAATTCCACCATTAGCAACACCTCCAAGAATTTTGCGTAGAAAAGATAAGTACTTAATTGAAGTCGATGAAAATATTTTAGAACTAATGCATAACAAAATGTTTGATTTCCATTCAAGAAGATTGGCTTGACAAATTTTGGATACTTTCTTTCATAATTTGGAGTATGATATTCAAAGTTGTGAATTATTTGTTTCATCGATAAAATTGATTAAGATGAGACCTATAATGTACACATTAAGACTAAGAACATCTAACATGGATGACGAAAATAATGAAATTGTTGAAAATACACATGATGCATATCATATTGTATGCCCAAAATCATGCACCAAAGATTATAATGTTTCCCAATATATACTTACAAGTTGTGCAATAAGTGACAAAATAGAAAAAAAAATGAATGGTTTCAAAACCAATCCAAACACTTAATATAAATAAAAATAATAAAAATGAAAGCAATTTAAATATGTGAAAGACTTAAAGAACCTACTACCAATGATCTTTGGTAATTCTTTGGTAGACTTCCATAAAACTATGAAAAGTTTAGAAATCATACCATGAAGCTATTATTGATACTATCAAGGTTAGAGTAGAACCTAATGGTTCATTGGATTGAAATAGAGAGGTATGTTGACTTTTCAAATGTAGATGTAATTAATTTTACCAAATATTTTTTATTTTCTAGGTAGTACATATATAAATTTTATTTTCAATTTCTTACTAACATTTTTTTAGGTTAGTAGTGCCAGATAAGCTTCCACCTTCATGCGGTTGGCACTGTCAGTAAGGAATTCTATATTATTGAATCTAAGAGAAGCTTAGGTCTTACGAGTATCTGAACTTAGGTTTAAAAAATGCATTTTTCTTATATTGAGAAGGGTGTTTTTGAGGCCAAAATGGGTGATGGGTATATTAATCAAGCTTAACATGAGGCCAATAATTTGGTCCTAGATGCTATTTACCCCTTGAACATGTTGGTAGTGTTAGTTTTCACTCAAAAAGCATTTGAACTAGAGTTCTGCAACCACAACTTGAACTTTGAGAACATTTATTGTCAGTATTTCTACACTCTAGAATGGTACTAAAAATTCACTTCCAAGTGGATTTGAATGTTTTGGTAGTGTGATAACATTTAATTTCCATATTTGGATGTGAACAAAGTGATACACTCATAGGTGGAGGTATCAAATGTATAAATGCCAATTGGAGCTCAAGAAGTTGTTGTTCACTGACAAAAAGTTACATTTTTGGACCCATCACTATAACTTATCTAGTAGATTTATATCAAATTTTTGACCTAAGTACTCGAGGATGTTATTATAGGGATTAAATCGGTATGAGAGGGATTTGATGTTTCATATAAATGACTTATAGTTTTCATTTTATGCATGTTTGAAGTTAGTCTTTAAAATTGCATTTTTCTTATATTGGGAAGGGTGTTTTTGAGGCCATAATGAATGGTGAGTTTGTTGATCGGGCCTAATGGGAGGCCAATAACCTAGTACTAGATGTTATTTACCCATTAAATGTGTTGGTAGTGTCATTTTTCACTCAAAAAGCATAAAAACTAGAGTTTTGCAACCACGACTTGAACTTTGACAACTTTGACAATTTGGATAACTTTGACAACTTAAATTAGAGACCTATAAACTTAATGAGTAACTGACCTATTGACCTATTGACAACTTCGACAACTATGATAATTTATAAAACTTTGACCTATTGACCTATTAGGTTGTAATTTAACTATTGACCTATTAGATGGTATTGAGTAATTGACCTATTGACCTATTAGGTGGTATTAAGTAATTGACCTATTAACCTATTAGGTGGTAATTGACCTATTGACCTATTAGGTGGTATTGAGTAATTGACCTAGAAAGTGACTTGTTTTGGATTTTCCATTCAATATATGTGACTTCATTAGTTTCATGTTATCCTTGAAGTTCCTTTAGGCCATGAATATGTTATCATTTATGTAAGGTTATAGGTGGATGAATGACAATAGGTGGTAACCAAGAAGTGACTGTAGGTCATAATCAAAGAAGGGAGATTGGAATGATACCTTGAGGTTAGTAAGTTGTGTTTCATCATGATATTATTTTTTAATGTGTTGAACCTATACATACCTAGAGAGAAATGAGTAATACATATACCCATAAACCCTATTTTGCCTATGACAGTCTAATATGAAAGTAAATGGTTGTTTCACATGAAGGAAGTATGAATATGGTATAGATAATGATATATAGATTTAGAATGATAATTTATGTGGAGCCTTAATTATTTTTAATACAAAATATAATGGTAAATAATCAACATATAGTATTCTAGAACAAAGAAACCATGTTTATACCTTGTTTTGGGTTAACACCCACATTACAAAGGGAAGCGTTATTTCTTAATCTTGTCAATTATTCCATTAAATATATGGAATTTAAATATGGTTATATAATCAAATAATTTTTTTATCTCTTATAATATGCATGATATATTTGAAATTAAATTAATACTCCATGTTACTATCATAGGCCTATAGGGTGCCTTATTATGTATAATAAAGATATAAAAGAGAGACTTTTCTTGTATAAATTTTTATGTTAATGGATATAATAATTTATATGGTTGGTGATTGGTGGAAATAAGCTAGTGAGAATTTAAAAATCCATTAATAAAGTCCTTGATACTCCTTGATACAATAACCCTATTGTCACAATGCTAAATAGGACTCAAAAACATTGCTTTGATGGTTAGAAGAGAGAATAAAGAGAAATGAGATGTCTCACCTATTATATAATGTGTTTGGAATCAAAAAATACATTTATGTGGCATTTTTTTATTTTTAAACTTTGTATAACTTAAGACACTGAATTATATAGCCCCTTGGCCTATGCAGAAGCCTAACTAGGGTTTTAAGAGAAAAAACCCCATATAAAGAGTTTTAACCATTATAAATTAATGAAACTTAATAATATGACATGTTTTGATGTGTGAAAAATTAATAAAGTGGTTTTTGTGTTTTTTAAGGCCTTATAGTATGGATTTGGTGACTATGTATTTAAGATATGGCTAATTAGGCCTAATTAAAGGGTGGTTTACAAAGGAAGTGTGGTCTAGGAGTGGAGTTAGGTCATTAAATTTGACAAACAACTACAAGGAGATAAAGGATGGATAGATAAGGTTTTAAACATCCATAATAGTTGATATATTTATCAAACCAAGAGAATTTACACAAAAAAGGCTATAAGCCTAAGGAGACCATTGTGAGCCCTATATGTGGAATTGAATGTTAATGTTTGAGCACTTATAATAGGTTAAGGAAGGTGTGATTTGACCATATAATAAAATATATGATATAAAACTTAATTACTTGAGATCTATATCAAGTTTTGGTAATTAAAACCTAAGAGGATTACCTAGTGAAAAGATAGTGAAAGAGTGAGAGGACATTTGTGAGTGGAATGTATGAAATGAGTTAGAGAATAAATGTGAGAAGTTTGAAAGAGGTATAATGAAAAAAAAAATTGTTTATAAATTTTACAAGAATTAGGTACAAAGAGAAGAATTCTATTAAGCCTAAGTGATAAGAGTGTCATTAGTCATTTCCACTACACACAATTAAATAAAAACTTTTATTTAAAAAAAATATG